>JAHWFO010008480.1:656347-718237 GCA_023313115.1 Rhysida immarginata
TCTCTCTCTCTCTCTCTCTCTCTCTCTCTCTCTCTCTCTCTCTCTCTTATCATACTTTGCTGTCAACTTAAAAGTTAGTGTTTGAAAATCTTCTTAAATGTGTTGATTTATTGCGTTATTGATTAGCTTCATGAGAAAATCACTTAAAGTTTGAGAGATCTAAAGATGAAAGTTAAATCTTGAAAGAGGATTCCATTACACAAGAAAAACTTATAATCCAATGTATAGTTGCTTTAAAAAATCAATAAAGAAAAGGAGAGCGTACAATTAAAAATAGATTGAATAGATTTCGATTTATAAATTTTGCCCGAAATTCTAGGTAACTTAGATAAAGTTTAAGACATCAAACTTACAATTTCATTCTTATTTTCTGATTTGCATTACGTTTCTAGATTTGACGGCAGTAAATATAAATATTTAACTCGGTGTTTACTAAATCACGTTCCTCATTTAATATTCAGCGATTCGCCAAGAGCATTTACGCGCACTCGGGATGAAAGGATATTTGAAAGGCTATATTACGTCTAATATTAAAAAATGCATGGAAAATCTGCGCTAGTATTATATGATAAACATTAAAAAAAATTGATGCCAAAAACAAAGACAATGAATAATTAATTCTTAGTTTTTTATGTAATCTCTGCCTTACAATTACCATCGAAATAAAGCCAACACTTCAGATTCAAGATGTTAACATATTTTGAAACCATATGATTAAATTTTGCGAAATACTATCATTAAACCTTATTATCAAATATAAGTCAATCAAACACGTAATAGTCTACAAGTAGTGCAATAAGATATTAAATTTATCTTTTCTCTTCTTCTCTTCCAACTGGACTTTATTAACGTTTATACTTACTTATGCTATTTAATTTTAAATTTTTCCAATTTTAAGGAGATTTTAATATAACGGAAAATTCTGGTTCGTTGTGATTGTAATACAAACCTGTGATAATAAAGTTCGGTGAATGACGTCGAATTGCTAACGGTCGTAAGAGTGCACCATCGTCGTATCCTGCCCCAGACAGGTCGAGACATGTTTAAACAAATTTGAGAGAATCAGCGCTGCGAGTGTGTTTATTGTGTTTAAACAGGACATTGAAGAGAGAAGGCTAGTACGCGCGGTCGAAACCCAAAATGGATCAGCGAACGAAAGAGACTCATGAAATGATGACAACAGTTTACAAAGAAAGTGCTATTACTTTGAAGTGTGTTTATGAGTGGTTTAAACGGTTCCGAGGAGGCCGGAACACCATAGAAGACGCCCCCCGAAGTGGCCAGACATCCAACGTAATGTTACGACCCAACTGAAGGCTATCCCTAAAAACGACTACGCCAGGAGTTTCCAGGACTTGTACAGGCGTTTCCAGAAGTGCATTACCATCGACGGGGATTACTTTGAAGGATAGTAACTGCTGTTTCATGTAAGCGAGTATTCCACTCTCAATATGCCATCATTCACCGAACTTTATTGTCACAGGTTGTATTGTTAGCTGCTAAACGTTGTTTACGAAATCCAAAAAACATTCTGCGAATTCTTTAATTTGCTTTTGAGATATATACCAATCAAATCAATCAATCTCGTTAACGGTTTCATCAATTATACAATTTCCTCCTTAACTTCATTATAATAATTTTATATTATCTTTTGCCTTTTCGGTGTCGAGGTTGCTAAATAATCATTGGATCGCTTTGAAATTTAACCTAGCTAGGGATTAGCCTACTGAGGCTTTGCTTGTTCTTCTGCGAATTTTTTTTTTTTAATTTCAACATATCTTATCGAATCACGAGTTTTGAAGTCTATTTCATAAAAAAAAAAATTGATTTGAGGAAACGAAAACACTCCACCACTTTTAATTAGTGTCGGTTAATAATAGTAATAATCTTTAACGTAATATTTATGAAAATATTTATTAAATAATAAAAATAAATTTTTGAAGAGCATATAACCTTTCTTTACAAGTTGAAGGTTAAACCGCTAAAGCTTTCAGTTTTCCATTTGGTAAATATGCGACTTTTCTGTTTAAATAATTTCGCAAGTGCAATCCATTTAGATTTTTCAAATAATACCATTGCAGCCTGTATTATTCATTTTATTTATTCAATGAGAGAAAGAAGATGGCACATAACCTGGATCCTTTTATTCTTGTGCACCAGTGGTTTGTCAATAATTACCGAGACAATAAACGAGGGTGAACTTGCGCCGGAACAGGCCATCGTCCACTTCCGGTTGTTGGTTGTTTACTAGGCGAGCTCTGCAAACGTTATTGCTCGAATCAGGCAGTGAACATCAGTCGGTTGTAAAAAATACTTCAGTATATCAAAAAATAGGAGGGCGCTATCTATTGAAGAGCTTTAATGAACGAACGAAGCGCAACTCGCTGGAGGGGAAGACGCGAGAAGCACATCCGGCCGAGGAAGGAAGGAAGGAAGCGAAAAAGCGACAGAGAACCATTGTTTTCAAACCAAGTTATTATATAATAAGGATAGATTTTTTTTCCATGATAATTAAGGATTTTGAACCAAATGAAAGTGAAGATCATCTAGGAATGTAGGTTAATCCGTTAAATGGTTAATCTGCTAATTGCTTCTTTTCACTTCTAAAGATTGAAGTTTTTAAATTTTGTTTTAAGTTACATTTATTGTGGTCTTCTTGAGGGGAAATTAATAGGAAGAGTTTCGTCAAACAGTTATATTTGTTTTGCTGTAATTTGTCGAACAGTTTTCCTTGATCACCTTTTCAGATCTAAATTATTAGAAAAATCTTAACCTAATTCGCGCAATGAAAATTATAGAGTTTAATTTATTCAATTAAATTAGGAAAGAAATTTTCTTGTAAATAAATGGCAAAATTTATATTTTACAGTTTGATATTAAAAGCAAACCTCGTAAAAATAAAATAGAAAGAATAAGAAAATTGAGGTTCAATAATGTATTAGAAATATATAAGATCAGGCTTAAAAGAAAGGGCTCTCAAGAGCGATTCATTACTAACGTTGACTTAAGTTTCTTTTGCAAGCACGTAGGGAAATCCTGACTATACTTTGGCAAATTCTCTTCATTTTATTTCAAAAGTCAGTGTAAAATGTTACAGCTTTATTACAAAAGGGGAAAGAAAACCACCGTCTCATGTTTGGAATGTTTTCTCAGAACCGGAGATTAAAACGAACTTACAGATTTTACTATCGAAGATTAATTAATTCTTCTAATAATAAAGAAATTATCATCCTACATACCAGGTGTTTCGGTTAATAATGCGATTTTGTTTCAATCGATGGAGTTACACATTTGTTGAGATATATATATATATATATATATATATATACGATTTGCTATGTATGCTATTTTATTATATATTGACAACAAGCTTCTAAATTTCATGTCAAATTACTTGCAGGTCTTAACATCATAGCTATTTTTACGCTTAAACATGTCGAAGTTCGTGCCAAACAAAAAATTGTTTGCGAGAAATGTGAATTCATTACTTAATATTGAAGAAACGTGCTACTGAAAGTAATCGTATATTGGTACATCGAGAAGCTTATGAACATGCTCCATCTCCATTTGGCATCGCCGCTCCTCCCTCAGTGCCAAGATAAAGCATCTTCGCTCGACGGGATCAGGAAGGTGTGGTCTATTAAGAGCTTCAAAAACCAGGTGAAACCGTTAATAGTCATCGCTAATGATAGCAAATAATCAATTTAAACCACGCTTTGATCGTCAATCGAGCGGTGCGTGCCAGAAGATGCGGCAAAGTAGTTTTGCTTCATGATAACGCACCATCACACACTTCAAAAGCAGTTAAAGACATTTTAAAAGATCTTGACTGGGATGTATTACCCACCCGCCGTATTCACTAGACATTGCTCCTTCAGATTACCACTTGTTCCGATCGATGGTTAGATGCGCTTTTCTCAAAGCGTACGAAGAAGTGGAAAAGTGGGTCTCTGAATGGGTTGCCTCAAAAGAAGAAAAATTGTATTGGGACGGTATACACAAATTACCTGAAATTACAAAATCCATATCGTATTTTCTTTGATTACAAAATCCGCATTTTAACCGATACACCTAGTATTTTCAGCGATACATTTATTGGTGAAATAATTATTTAATATGCTATTGCATATATGAACATTAGAATTTATACATTATAAATGTAATAAATATTTTGCTATATCGTGGCCGTATTTATACATGCAAGGGTGATTCATAATTGCAGATCCGTTTTTTTTTTAACTTTTTTTTTTTGCGTTTCATAATCCATGATAAGTTATTTGGAATTATCGTTTGTGAGTACAAACAGAGTCGGAATTTAGCAATGTTCATTGTAAGCATTCCATTCATGGGCAAAATAGCACGGAAGTGGTTTTTTTCAAAATTTCATTCTCATAACATATGATGATGTTGAAAAAAACTGCATTTTCTCGTGATTTTGGTGTTTCCGTTTCTGCGAGTATGTTGCAATTCTCGGTTTAAGTTTGCGCATTCTTATTTTTGTTTAAAATAATTTCTAGTTATGCTGTTAAACAAATTTATCAGCTGTTAAAAATCTTACCCTTCCACGTATAGCTGAGTCATATACACGTGAAAATATTACAGTATTTGCTAGGGAGAGGAACTTAATATATTAACATTTTCTCATATTCGATATAAATTGAAAAGATGTGATGTCATACTTCGAGTAGTTATCTACGAAGAATCATCTTTGACTACTTTTCCCTAGCAGTTAATATATTGTATTAAAGTTTATTTCAAATATACAGAGTGTGCCTTTATAGATTGACGCGGTAAATTAATTACTACAGAAATGCTAATTATTTTAGGAAGCTCAACATATTCTGCAATAAATAACATTTTCGCATTAATTAATTTACTTAGTCATACCTTGTATATTGAAAGCGCATGATAATATGTACTGTAAAAATAATTTTATATATTATATTAATACAGACTAACGATATGAATAACAATCTTTTCGATTTTCTATGACTAAATACGTTATCAGATTGTATACCGGTTAGCTAGACGATAATTCGATACCTAATATCAAATAGAGCTCAACGCTTGATAGTGATTAAGTATTAATATTCAATTTGTTATCGTCCCCTTCTAATCATGTCGGAGGGTGTTCTATGTATTGAATATTTACTTCCTGACAAACGTTCATTTTATCTTAGTTCTTCCGGTTATTGATTATGCATAGTTTCCTAGCATTCGGATAGATTCACTGTAACTCGAATCAGTTGGGTTTTCTCGAAGCATATAATAGTATATAATTATCAATCTTCTCGTTTCCATGGATCGCATTCCCCTTTCTGTTTCGACGATACTAGTCTTCTTTATATTTCTTAATAGTGCATTAACGAAATTAAGCAATGCTTAGAATACCTGTGAAAAAGATAAAATGCAAATCTGCGTTCAATGTAAAAAATGTACAGTTTTAAAAATATCTGAAGATCATTCCGCTTGTAATCATTCCCATGCATGAGAAAATTTTCCCCATGTGAGCCGATTTCAATTTTCCCCTTGGTTAGAGTGAAGATTTTAATAGAGAACTTCCACTGAAGAAGTTTCTCTTTTCCGCTGTAATCGCTTTGGCGACGCGTTGACGTTGAAGTTCCTTGGAAAAATTAAGATTTCTTCCATTTTTTTATTTTTATATATCATCATTAAGTGAATACAAATCGGTCGAAATGATTGTCACTTTCTAATGAAATCAAGATTTTTAGAAAAAGGGCAAAGCTTTGAGGGCCTTCTAGTGAAAACGCACGAAGAGCTTATTAGAAGGCGTTTTCTTCCGGCCTATATGTTTCCCAGTCTCTCTTCTAATTACCTACTTTGTTCTCCGTGGATGTCTCACGTCCTTCTCTGTTTCACGTACCTCCTCCTTAATGGAATTATCTTCCGGTTGCTTCGGTGAAACACTGTCCCAAGTATCGATTTCATTAGCAACAATTCATTAATATGCAAGGTTTCGAGCGTCTTTGCATTTTGATGAAGAGCAACTGGCAGGCGCCAAGTCAACAACCATAAGGCTACAGAGAATCACGAACCGAACGAATGTTAATAGGGCGTCGTCAGGTGCGACAGCACCCTCGCTCTTCGCCGGTGAAAATGTTTTAAACGTCTCCCTTTAGATAGACATGCTGATTTTAAATGAATGATCCCAGTTGCTAATAAGCTTTGTAATTTTAAAGCCATTAACAACGTCGCCCCTCCCTCAAAGTAAAGAACTCACCCAGTTAAAAACACCTCTAATGTATTTCGTTTTATTACTTTGCAAGTGAAAAAAATTCGATTTGTAGGAAAGTCCTATCTCTCAAACGTGAAGTTAATTACCAAAGTGAACGTTTATAGGACATTAACTATAAACTAGAGCTCGTTCAAGTCAACAAAGTTCCTTTAGCGATTCTGTTCATTTATTATAATCCAACCCCTTTAAGGGGCGAGAAACGTAAGGGCCTAGGGATAAATGAAATCTAGCGACAATGAACATTAAATCTTTAGTACTTTTCTTAACGATGCTTAATACTGCATTCAAATACAATTACTAGGTTTTTCTCCCTGCCCCTTTCGAGATTATCTCGCAACGGCGAATGAACGCTGTTTAATTATTTTAAACGATTACTGCGTTTGTACCTTAGCAATCAAAAAATTTTTATCACTAAAAACTTTCTCTTTCTTGGCGCTTTCACTCGCACTGAAGGAACTGAATGTCTGCCTTAAATAAGACGTCCGTGGGTAAATTATGAATTATTGACTGGCTCCAAATTATCTGGAGTTATAATATAACTCAAGTTGAGTTATATTATAACTCCAGAACTTAATTACAAAGACCTTTAGGCCATGGGCATTCGATATAATGGACCCCTATGTTGCGTCTAAGTGGAGAGGGCGTGGAAAGAATACAATCTGGTATAAACATGATTCGTTGACAACATCCACGAAGATGTCTTCTTGTTTGCTCATGGCCCGGATCAAAGGAGAAGGGAGAAAAAGTAATCCAAGGGCTTGGACTTATTTTTTCTTTGCAACTATGAAGGGTCAAAGGGAATCGGAGAGCGCCCAAGGGTCTTTGATTTCTCTCTTGGGTCGTATATTTACTCCTTATATTGACACACGTTTACCACAGCAAGAACGAGGTGAGTGGTTAAAAAAAAGCCACTGGATCTATCAGTAAATGCTAAAAGAGAAGCCATGACATTTATCCTTAGTGAAACAGTCAAAATGTAGCTAAACAAATAAGCTAACAAAGGAGAAAGTTCAAAGGAGTTTTCTCGACTAGAAATTTTAATTTAGGTTTGCTTGTTATTTATAATTGATCTTCTAGCTGATGTAATTTTCTTTATTTTTCTTGCGATGTCTATATTTCAGTAAATAAACAAATATTTTGTGTTTAGTAAGGCCTTTCAACTATTTCCAATCAATATTGGTAGTTCTTGGAATTCTGGGGATCCATGGAACCAATTCATCATTTACATAAAAGCCAAAGTATTTTAAATTAAGGTGAAAGTCTTTTAACACATCAAACGAGGGTGAGTCAATAATTAAGGCCCATATTGAAATCTATATCATATTGTATGTACATATCCAAATGTTATTTTTTCCATTAGTCAAAGCAAGAAATGTGCCTCTTTCTCGTTGTGGAATCTTCTTTTCGCAATGCTTCCTTAAGCTTGCCAAACACATGATAATCACAACGAGCAAGGACTACTAAAAGTGAGATGATAATTATAACTGGATTCAGGTTTTGGTTGATGATCGATATTCATTCATCAAAGATAGATTCGACCTTCGTGAAATCTTTCTACTCTATGATACGGTTTCCTTTGTCTTATGCAATCTTCACTATGCTATTATTCCATTCTTTTGTGAATCTCCCTCGATTTCATTACTTTTGACCACAAAAAAATCTTATCGCGCTCTTTTTCTTTGGTGTACTTTACTAATGGGGCGGAACTTTCGATTTGAAACAGCCATTTAGAAGTTGCCTTGGCATCAGCGGCTTCAAGTCGTTGTAACTGACTAGAAGTGATCATGTAAACTCATGTTTGTAAAAATTGCAACACCATGAAGGAATGATTGAGCTGCAATTTTCAGCCAACGCAAATTATAGTGTGTTATGCAAATGATTAAAATTTCAGAGTCACCACGCATGTGTGGGCTGAGCAGCACCCTCTGAACTGCTGCCGAAACAGTATAAATAGACGGCTGTAGCGGGGCGTTGAAAGTAGTTTATGGTTCTCTGTTAGTGGTAAACTTTAGGTGAGACGTAACGATGCCTCTTCGACGAAAGAGCGGGACATTTCACCAACTTACGCAGTTTGAACGGGGGAAAATCATCGGCCTTCGTGAAGGAGGATTTTCCTATCGTGCAATAGCAGCTCGTGTGCAGCGTAACAGCAGCACAGTGATGCGAGTTTGGAAGCAGTGGACCGACGAGAACCGGACAACTCGGAAATCCGGGAGTGGACGCGAAAGGTGACGTCAACGCGCGATGATAGATACCTGGTCCGCTGACGTACCGTGCAGCTCCCTCTAGAAAGTTGGCAACAAATTGGTCCACTGCTATTGGTCCACAGGTGTATCCCTGTCTGCTTCGTAAATTCGTCGACATCTGCTGCACCGTGGACTGCGTGCAAGAACTCCGTTATACAGGATCCCCCTGATGCAAAACCATCGACGCCTGCGGTTGCAATGGGCTCATGAACATAGAAACTGGCGTGCAGATTGGCAAAGAGTGTTTTTTTCTAACGAATCCCGTTTTAATTTGTGGTACCATGATGACCGCATTCGTATTAGACGCTATGCCGGTGAACGCTACATTCCAGAGTGCATCATCGAACGTCATATTGGACGAACACCCGGAGTTATGGTCTGGGGTGCGATTGTGTATCATGGACGATATCAGCTGTTACGAATTGTGGGTAATCTTAACAACAATCGATACACCAGTTACGTGCTAGAGCCCGAACTCGTTCCTTCAAGGCATTCCTGGAGCGATCTTTCAACACGATAATGCCCGCCCACATATTACAAGGAATGTTCAAGACTTCTTTTCAGCAGAAGACATACAGCTTTTTCCTTGGCCTGCTTATTCGCCAGGTATGTCGCGTATTGAACATGTGAGGGATTTCATTAGTCGGCCTCTCGCTAGTGATCCTCGTCCTACAGGTTATACAGATGAACTTTTGGCACGCAAACAAGCAATATGGAATGCTCTTCCCCAGGCAGACATTCAAAATCTGTTTGACTCCATGCCACGCCGTATAGCAGCACTTATTGGTTTGTTTGATATTAACGTCCTTTTCAACTGCTATGAAAACAATTAGGGGAACGGAACAACCAAAAAGGGGAAACTGAAAGTAATCGGAGGAAATTGGGTTAAAAGAAATGGAAATTTCGAATTCCTAAACAATATGTCATCATTCAGTCAAATTTTGGTCATTTGAAGAAAATACAGAAAGATTTTCGAGGAACTGCTGTAAATGGTCAAGTTGACTTGAAACATCAAATGGTACTGCTTTGTCATATTCATTTAAAGCATCTTTCATTCGTTTGTAATATCCCAGGAATGTAACATAACTTTGAAAGTCTGCTTTTAGGACTAGCACTTGGATTTCTTCCCAGAGTTTAGGAGCAGTCAGTGATGAACAAGGTGAAAGGTTTCATCAAGACATTTCAAGAATGGAAAAGCGTTACCAGGGGCAAGCGTGTGCTTGTTGACTATTGTTGAATCCTTAAGAGGCAAACTACAATAGAAAATCCTATGTTACTATCTTTCAGTTAAGATATTCCTTTATTATGAATGTGTTGTAAGTAAATTCAGCACAGAAATGTTATTAGATGTACGTATAGAGATAAATAATTAGAAAGGTTTCTTAATCATTTAATTAAACTTAAATTATAATCGGTTTTAGATTTACTGTTTTTCTTGATTTTTAATAGTTATGAAGAGTCATTTATTGCACTTACAGTTTGAAGAGAGCTTTTCCCTTTATTCGTGTTTGCTCGCATTTTCAAACCTTTCTGGCGAAAGTCTCATCAGCAAGGGAACAACACTTCAGTGGATGCAATCATCCTATCAAAATAATTACCAAGCGGCCCATAAGTCCGAATTGGTCCCCAGCGGTTTGGACCAAGGAGAACGGTTGTTTTCATTGGTTGACAACTCTCACACATGAAAGACATAATAAATGAGCTGGTAAAAAGGGTTCTCGCAACTGTTTTAATATTCACTTTGATTCAGTAAAGCATAAAGCTCGAGCTTGGGAGTTGGAGGAAGTGTTTGCTAAATGAGGAAAACATAAACACGCGAGCTTACATAATTACTTAACTTTAGTTTTCAAACAATGTCAAGTTATAAATTTTCTTTATAGCCTAATTCTTTCTTTAAAACTATTTTAATTTATAAGGCTTAGAAGAATTTGTCTTCGTTTGTTTGCACAATAAAATTTACGCCTTAAATTAATAAATTTTTAGCATTTTATTGTGCGCCGCATATTTCAGGTAAAATTTCCGTCTTAATAGTTGATCTTCCGACACGTATTAGTCTTTCAACTTCCCTTTCCTTTGATTCTTAAATGAGGCATAAATTTCTTAAGATATAATATTTATAATTTATCTTCTCCGTCAGCCTTGCTTTCTAATATTGTTTGCCAAAAATCCCTATGATTAATAGGTCTAAGGCATATTTTAATTTGGGTAATTTTTGCTTACTCCCCTATTATTGCTGATGAATGGTGCTTTGGGGAGTCCTTCGTGAGCTAATCACTTAGAGGAGGAGGGAATGAAAAAAAAGAAGGGGGGGTTCGTCTCGGCAGCATTGAAGGCGTCGAGGACCCCCATATATTGCTTCCCTGTCCTGCTGATGAATTTCGGTGGCGACCAGTAATTCCAACAACCTCGTTGGTCCATTTATCTCAACGAATTCCTGAAATTGCGTGACTTTCCGTTCGCCTTTTCCTAATTGTTTCATTTGATGCACGTGTGGTGAGTTCGGAGCCAGGCCCGTTTTATCACTCGAATCATACGAGAGGGAGAAATTAATTGATTTATTTACCTTTTCAAAGCGTACCTAGGCCCATGGACAAATGAAGGAATTCATCTCGTTCTACTTAAGCTGACAAGATTGGCAAGGTGTACTCTATCGGAGGAGGCATCTGCTTCGAGGGGTCTTTCGAGGTCATTTAATGCGAGATAATTTGTTTTATAAATCGTTAGAAAAGCTAGCCGTTCTCCTGGAAATGATTTAACTCGTTTAATTAAATTGATTCTAAGAATTACACCTGAATTATTCGTTTATTTTGATGTTTTGCAACGTTTCAACTCATAATTTCAATAAAGTTGAATATAGTTTATCAAAAAAGTCCTATATAATGTTCTTTTCTCTTAACCATTATAACCTTATTTTTCAACATAGTAACCATTTACTGTTACACGTTTTTCCAAATGCGCTATCCTCTCTTTCATTCCGTCCATGAAGAAAGAGTTTGTGGTTTGCTTTTGACCCATTTGAGCAGATCAACTTTCAACTTCGGCATGGCATTAAAAATGTTGACCTTTCACATCTTTTCTAATTTTTGGGAACAACCAGAAATCGGACGGTGCCATATTTGGGCTGTAAGGAGGATGCGAAAAAGTGTGAATTTCAGTTTCAATTGCTTTCATATTTCTGTGACTTTCGACTGGCGCAGAGACTTCTTGTATCAAAGCTCTCTTAAGATTGCTGTTTCATGCAACTCGGAAATAAACTAAATACAGTTCGAATATCAAATCTTATATCAAATAGAGAACTGAAATTACGTTGCGTGTTTCTCGAACGACAGGCCTCTGCCAGGTAGCGGATGTTGAGCCCAGGATTTCATAATTTCTCTTCTTATTAAAAGAGAACCTAACGGATCGTGATCTGCCTAAGACTGAAACACACTGGACTACACAATATCGGCTACCGAGCACATGCGCAAACACTTTTCTTCTCCAACTACTAACGACGCCTCGCGGTAGGAGGCTGATAAAATCATCCCTCGTAATTCTTTCATAAAGCGATATAGGACATAAAAAACACCGAAAAGAAACTGTTATTATAACCAATAAGATTAATTTCAGCAACAATTTCTTGGTTTGAAATGGAATCTTGGAATTTTTTTAAAATTATAATATGATTTGGCATGAAAGGAAGTCGTGGATTGAACGGTTTCTGATTCTTCAGACCTTTGGGAAGTTTATTCTTATTTTATTTAACCAGGAAGCAAAAAAAAATTTAAACACCCTTGATTCTAATACTGCTATTATACTGTATATAATACTGAAAATGTAGTTTTCATATTAGTAACAAATGAATTATATACGAGGAATGATCAAAAACTAAGGTTACAAGGCCGATATTCCTGGAGTTTCGTCTGTTATAGAGAAATTAATTATGTGCGGTAATTCTAATACATGCATGCGGTCGGCAACTGTGCAGAGTTTCAGCCACCCGCCACCTACAGCGCTAATTGTAGGTTAGGGAAGGGAAAATTCTTCGACCTAGACTCGATCTAGAGATCATGCCTTTTCTTGGCACCGCTCTTACCAATTAAACTACCGCGGATATGAACCGCCAAGCTGTTACAATATGTCCGCATGAACTTCCAAGAAGCCACAAATCAGCTCAATCGGCAGAGCAGGTCACCGATTCGCAAATCGGGAATCCCCCTTATCCTTAATCTATCAAATAAATTGATGAAATTCAACTCAAAGGGAAAATAATACAACTGAAGAAACTCTTCAAATATATATTAATTACAAATAGAAATTTACGGAATAATTACGGAATTTCTCCTTCCGTTTTCTATTTGTAATTATGATATGTTTGAAGAGTTTCTTCAATTATTATTATCTTCTCTTTGAGTTGATTTACATCAATTTATTTAATGGTTTAAGGGTAAGGAGAATTCAGATTTGCGAGTCGGGGACCTGCTTTACCAATTGAGCTGATTTGTGGCCTCATGGAAGTACATATGGACAAATTGTAACATCTTGGCGGTTCATGTCCGCGGTAGCTCAATTGATAAGAGCGGTGCCAAAAAAAAGGCATAGTCCCTTGTTCGATTTCAGATCGCGAAAATTTTTCTTCCCTTTTCTATTTGTAATTATGATAATGTTTGAAAAGTTTCTTCAGTTATATTATTTCTTCTCTTTGAGAATCTACACGTTGATAATAAATTAATAATGATTTTCCTATTAAATTAATAATAAATCAATATTTATTTGTTTTTAAGCAACGAGCACAAAATTCAGAATGACACAAGTTTTCTTTCTATTTTGTAGAAGCATAGTTAATGGTTAACTAAATTATAATAGGTTTCCCACCGTATGTGATTTCTTCCCCTCACTCCATGGAAAAGATTTGGTGCAATTAAAGAAGCTTCTTGTGAGGTGACCTTTGTTATCAGAGAGTTTAATAATAGTGTTATGTCCGGAATACAAAACTGTCCAAACGTTTGGAAGTTATGATAGAACAATGGAGATTGTTTTGAAGACCTGACTTGTTTTTAGATTTAATCTTACAGTGTCAAAGTTTTGAAATGTTCCTCGTATTATATCATCTTCATCATTATTATTAATTAATTAAAATCGCCTCAGTAGGTTTTATATATAATCAATGCATAACATTATGCAAGTTATAAAATTGCTAGTTGAGTTAATTGTTAGCATATAATAAATACTTTAGTAAATGTAAAGTAAAGGAAAAACTCCACGAACTGGGAGAAAACCAAGGACTAGGAGCGTTCGACTCCTAGCATATACAACTGAGCTATCGCGGACATAGTTACAGCAATGCGGTCTCTGTAGGTTTTTAATGTGATTTTCATCAACCACTATTGAAGGTAAGTAAGGAAGATTCCCGACTTGCTGGTCACGTGTCTGCTCTGCCATTTAGTCATCAAAGTGGCTTTAGTAGCCTGTAGATAAAAACTCAGGTCGCAGAATTTTTTCCTTTACAAATTTTTCAATGTTGGGGCATTTTCTGTAGTAATTTTCCTTTATAAATTTAATACGTAATACACCAAATCACGATCAAACGGTTTGCTTGATATATTAAATATCAGTATAAGATAAATATTAGTTTCACTTTCATTATTTTCTTTAATATTATGTATAAATAAAAATTATAAAATAAATTTGTATCATGTAAGGAATTTTTATATTACATTTATTTTAATATTAAAATTGTATATTTTTTCATAAGTGTTTGAGGAATTAGAACAAAAATTATTGGTATAATAGGATTTCACAACAATACATCGAAACAAAAAGAAAAAAAAAACATATTCATTAATTTTATCCAACCAGACTTAAGCTATTTAAACCAATTTGTGGTCCCAGCTTTATTGTAAGTACAAAGTGTCTCCATCGAATTAATTTTCCAACTTATAAATGACAAACACCATCTGAGATAATGATTTTGTAAATTCAGTTTTTAAAAGGCTCGTTTTCATATGTAAAATCCATTAACTATGTAAAGTCCTTATTTAGTTCAATAAAATCATCCATTATTTTTTTTAGTTAAAATGGCCTTCGCTATTAATATTCATTCGGTTATGCACAATCGATACGTAGGCAGGCTGAGCGGAGCTTCTCCAAGTAGTTGTTCTCCTGGCTTTTTTTTTTTATATTTTTGTTTCGCTTTCTTTAGTGACAATGATAGACAGATAAGAATAATGGAGTGGGAAGGGTTTGGGGTTTTTTACCTCATTCATCCCCCCTCCAAGCCCAGCCTTGAAGCACTTTCCGCTTTCCTAGAGCGCCATTTGCAAGTGACAACATTAAAAAGAAATAATGGACTCAAATTATAGATGACCCCTTGCTCAAGGAGACACGAAGGAAATAAGGACAGCCGTGTAGAGGCCATTGCAAACGCATAAAGGAGGCTCCTGAACACACAAGGGGAGGGGGAAAATAGCACAATCACAGTTGTACAAACAAATACCACAAATGTCGAGTCCAATATATTGGAAAAAAGCATTAAACTCAGAAAAACGCATCCTTAAACTATTGAAATTATTATCGCCAGTTTCGGTTTATTGTGGTGAAAAGGTAAATGCTCGCTTAACTATGATTGCTGTCGTTGTAAACTATGATTATGAAATAAATAAATATTTAGAAAAAGTTTCGGATTTGCATAATTGATTAAGGTTCATGAAAACTCCAAATTGTATTCTAAATATGATTAATTTCATAAACCTATCTTATTTGTTGGTCTAGTAGTTGTCGCCATTATAGAATCGAGAATATTGAGAAATAAATTTATTAAGAAAAAGTCACTGACAATAAAATAAAACCCCTTCATGATCTGTTACGGGCAAATTCGTTTTATTATTTTAATACTTAAAATATATGTGAAATTTAATATAGTCAAATGTCATACAACCGTGTACATGCATCAATTTTTAAAAGCGTTATCTTGAAGCTTTCAAAATCAAATTTAGTGAAAAGGGAACCATGCTATCCTCAAAGCTCACAGAAAGATTTCTGTGTAGTATTTTTTATTTTAAAATTTACAGTAAATTGTATAGCTTTGCATTTGTATTTCTCATATACAGGGTTTGGACAAAATAATGGAAGAAGTGTCCCTGATGTTGCATTGTTAATATGTTGTCCTCCCCCTACGGAAATGGTACGCTTCATAACTGATATTATTTTCCCTCTGTAATGTATAATCACATCACAAGTTAATAGGCTTGACTATATCGGCGGATGTAATGCATTTGCGGATGTAATGCGATGTAATACATTTGCGGATGTAATGCATTTGCATTATATCCGACCTTACCTGCTTTCAAAGAGAACAAATTATTGGTGCCAGTTTATTAAATGTGTCCAGATCTGCTGTATAGAAAGCCATCATAACATAAAGGTTAAAGGTAAACCTCTTTTGTAAACACCGTAGTGGATGGAAGTGCAAGGTGAATGATAGAGACAATCGGGCATTAAAGAGGACTATGACAGACGACATTTGACTGCAGAGTTAATCCCGTTTGTACCAAAACAATGTGCACGGAACTTCATAAACAGAATATTCATGGCCGACACGCAATAGGCAAGTCAACGATAATCCAGTGAATGTAATGAGGACAAAAATCTTATGCTGCTGATTAGTCGAAACTTGTCTTGTACTCTGAAGAGTCATCCTTCACACTATTAATCATTAGTTAATGTATGGAAAATTCCCAAAGAAACTTATCTTTCGGACTATCTATTTCCAACGGTAAAGCATGAAGGAAGTTTCATATGATGGTTTTCTGCAGACCCAATTATGAAGTTTCAGGCAGAGTCCCTGGCAAGAACTATGAAAAAAATTTTGAGTAACCATGTCTACGCCATGAATAGAGGAAAATGTGGTAATGTGGCCCCTTGCTGGTAAATTGTCCCCCCAAACTAATATATAAACTATTATTGTCATATAGGAAATAGGTATAATATCCAATATAACAATAACTAGTTGCGCAATTTAAGGTATATATTTCACTTCCTGTTGACTCATCTGTCAGTAAAGCCCACGATAGATACGAAAATTTTTCTTGTCAAATGCTTTTGTTTTAATTATTATAGAAATGTGCAAAAGAGACTGTGGTGTAACATAAATATAACAATTATGTTCCGTTTTTGAAATATTGAAGGCAAACTCACGTTAGCTTTTTTTCCTTAGAGCTATTTTTGTTGTTTGTCAAATCCAGTGCTTTCCTTTAATTCGACCCCCGGGGTTATATTAGATTATGGTTTCGTCATTTTATTTCAGATACAGGGTGTTCATAAAATGAGGGATAATAAATACCTAGCGTGATCTTTTGTATGAAGACAAATCTTATGCAAATTCCTTATGTAAAATGTTCAAAACTCAAATTTTAAGGGTCTAAACATCAAGCGAAGTTTTCTAAAAGCTGGCGGAAAACGTCATTTAATCTCAACAATTGCCACCGTTTTCTCGTGGCATAGCGCAGTTCATTATGTGAAGTGTTGGCGCAGAAAGTTCATAAATTACGTAACGATGTCATTTTTTTAGATACTAAATTTTGAGTTTTAGACATTTTCGATAAGGAACTTTTTGCTTAGATTAGTATGGAATCACACTCTGTAATTATTATCCCTCATTTCTGCTGTGACTCTTGTTGTAATATAAAAATATCTTTTCTCTGAAAAATTATCCCCAATTTCTATACTGTGTCCAACGAAAGTTGGAGTGGACGTGTCCAGTTAAATTTCCTATTTCAATTGTTAGACATTGTTGCCAAAGTAGAATCAACAATGTCTAACAATAGAAATAGGAAGTTTAACAGGACACGCCCACTCCAACTTTCGTTGGACAGAGTATAGCTAAATTCATGCATGTACAAGTACACCATCATACTTCTTTTATGAGCACCCTGTATAAGAGACAGTTTGACAAAAATCAAAAAATTACTAAAACGAAATAATTTAAGTGGAATTTCATTGGCTCATGATTATATTTTGCTTCCGTCAAACAAGTTGCGCCGTGCGCACGAAACCCCGACTTTTTATTTTTATGAAATGAAAATTTGTTTCCGTACAGCATTCGGCCCTCTTCAAAGTAGATTCTTCCAGTGATTGAAAGTTAGTTAGATCTTCATTCTAGAATAGACATTTTATCAATATTTTGCTTAAGTTACTGATAGGTAATTCCTGTTTATTTAATAGGATTAAGCTTATTGTGCTGTCGAAATGCATAGTACGTTAGCTGTTCTTCGACGGAGCTAAGGAGTTCGGCGTCCATTATGAATCGGTTCGAAACACAAACGATCTGATGCGCAAATAAATGCGCACTCGTTTCGTCATACGAAAATTGAATACAATTCCCTACGAAAATCTTGAAAAATTCATTTACGAAAGTGGATAGAAGAAAACGAAAAATCCATGTTAAACGAAAAAACTTTAAATGTCGTATTTATTTTTTGTTGTCTTATTTTTTCTTTTGATTTTCGTACAAAAAAATTGCAAAATGTCTAATATTATGTTTATTTTAAGTCAGAGAAAACTCGTCAAAGTTTCATTGTTAAATAATAATAGATATTTGTAATTACTAATTTCAATGTTTTGCATATTGAATAATGATTTTATTCTTTTTTATTCTTGAGTTTAAATGTATGTAATTGTCTATATCTACTGCTGACAAAAAAAAACGCAACACTAGAAGGAATGGGTCGATTTATTTGAAATTTTGCACACATGTAGCATTGATGGCATACAAGAAATGATTCAAATTGCAAGACCGTCCGTTAAAATATTGTACAATGCATTTTGCATTTTTTTTTTTTTTTTTTTTTACCTGTGACGTTGCTTATGTATATGAATGTTACTGTGCAAAGTGCAAATAAATAATAATTTCAAACCCCCAAAAAATGAAAATATTACAGGAATCGAACTCGGGCCAGTAAATCCACAGAGACCGACATTAACCACTGCGCCACCGCTGTTTAATTGCATACCGTTCTTCCCATTTTGCTTATCTGCTACTACGATAGTAAAGGTAAAATATTTTGTGTTTTCTCTGAAACAAATGGCCATTGATTCAAATCCTTTTACTCAGAAGGTATATTAGTGTTGTAGATTGACCTCCGAAAATTTCAACAAAATCCGTGATTAAATGTCCGTACGGTCCCTTGTCAGATGGTATGAAATTTTGGCCAAGTTACATTCACCCTTTTTTATTAGTCTTTTACAGAAATTATTTTCCTTTTTTTATAATTTTAACATTGTCCCAAATGCTAACTATTTGTCAGTTTAAATTTATAGGTTGGGGTTAAAGTTATTAAAATTATATTTAATTAAATGGTAGTTTTCTACTCATAAATTTTTCGCGACCTAAAATGTAGGTGAGATTATTATGCTGTGGTTATCGTCAAACCTCTGTTATTGGTAAACTTGAACGTAGATAATAAGTTGATCAAAGCTTAACCAAGAATTATGACAGACATTCATTTTATTACGGACATCGATCATTTACAATGTGTTACATAACATGAAAATAATGAATCAACTTCAAAAATGATAAGTTGTGTTCTCAAAACACTCGATGTTCATAAAACCTTTCTTCGAAACCACGCTTAGTAAAATACTTCTCAAAATTTGACAGACCCTCAGAGCAAACTCTTGTATTAAAAACGAATCTCAATTTTTAAGATTTCCCATTAAGTTTTCTCCAGTAGTTCATTTATTTCGACGTCTGCAGCAGCTTAATGTAATGGGTTGAACCTTTATTCTACCTACATCAAAAGCATACATCAAAATGCTTTCAAAAACGCGGTTTAAATATTAAACTTAGAAGTCTTCTGTTGAATTAAACATAAAAACACGTACAGTATAAAGATGATCTGTCTAAATGGACTGAACCTTTACTGATTTTGAAGAGGAGTTTCCTTTTTTTTTGGAAATAATTAACGGGCGTGTAATTTGGATAAATTAATTCTGCATTTAAAATCATGAAATTCTGAACTGTTACTGTTGCTTACTGACTGTTAAGCTTTTATTATTTCATTAATAAGCAAGCGGTAATATAATATAGCTCTATTACATCAAGAATATTAGTATATCCTTATCTTTATTATGCTCAGATATAAGCAGTTTTGAAATAAATTTTACTTATATATTGGACAGAGAATTTGGACGATAAATTTTAATTTTCATTGCATCGATTTTAATTTCTTTTTTCCACAATAGTTTTTCATTTCCGAAATTGTTTTAAATTTGTTATTTTTCCTGCGGCAGAGTTTTCATGAAAAATTAAAAATAATATCAGTTATGAATATATTATGTGAAAATTCTTTGCATACCTTTGTCGGTCATATTCCAATATTGCTTTATAAATTTTTCAATAAACCGCTGCGTTATCGTCAGAAACATTTGTTAAATCATTTAACAACAGTCTCTAATTTATCAACGAGAGAAATCCTTAATTTTAAAATGCTGCAAGGCAGTGGGTGATGAAAGCTCGTTGTTTGCATCATTAAACAACAAATGGTTCGATGGTTATCACATCAGATAACGGCGGGAGGGCGACGCTCGCCGCCGCCGCCGCCGCCGCCGCCGTCGCTAGTAACGTTACCACCACTCGCCCGCCCCCAACGGCAAAAGACCGACCGACCAACCGGCCGCCAAAAGGGAAGAAAGGGACATTACACATCAAAGCATTTTGAAAACATATGTACATAGATTCTTCTAAACCCCTTTTTAAGCATTAAAGATAATTTTTAAATAGTTTTATTACGATAAGTAATACCATTAGGTTTTTGTAAATTAATAATTTCGAATGAAGAGAAGTCCTATTATTAATCATCATGTATGTCTACAGAAATAATTATCACATCTATAATAAAGTAAAGTATTCTCTAAATCTGTTCTCATGGTATAGTCATCTTGTGCCCCGATGCAAACATGCAGGCGAATTCCCTTCATGAGCTCATGTTTTCGAGTTTTCGACACAAGTCCACCGGATTAGAAGTTGAAGCACTGCATGAACGAAGTCTTGAGTTGATTAATACTTGGGATAGGTTGCGTATGTATTTACTTTGTCAGATGACCTTGCAGAAAAAAGTCCCACACGGGGAACTTAGCTATTTCCAGCCCTGTTAATATTCCCAGCGATTTAATTCGTGATACTGTATTGGCAGTTTTCCTATAGGGCATGGCCTTGTTATTGACAGGTCCCAAAAAACTAACGAAGCAACCAACCTATAGGGCAAACGTTTTCTGCCATTATAATGTTGAAAAGATGCTGCGTGGGGTGTCATTAATGAATTTCCTACCATCTTTCTACTATCAAATGCAGCTTATTTTGTTTAAATAGGTTAATTTCAAAATGCGAATTGTGAATTCTGGGCCGCTTTATATGTGAATAGTTAATTGTCCAGAATATACGATATTCAAACACTGTATCGTCCCTAAATATGTGGACTTTTGTGCTTTAACGAATTCAAACAAGGAACCTAATGAAACCAAAATAGATCCAACAGTTTAGTAAAATAATAATTTTCTACTTAGTTTACGTAATGAGATGTCTGAAAAATAAATTGTTTGATGACCATTTATATCGGAATTTCTTTCCATTCTCATGTTAGCAGCTAATAAAATTTTAAGCTAAAGAAAAAAACTGAGAAATATTCAAATCGGCTTTATAAATGTTAAGAATTGAAAATATATTTATTTCATAGAGCAATGTAGTAATCGTTCAAATCTTCGACATTTTACGAACATTTACAAAAGCTGCTAGAAAAATTCTAAAAATTTTATTAACTCTAACAGCATTTAAAATTGTCATAAAAATTTTTGATCATAAAAGAAATCGAAAATGTTTATGTTTAAAAATTATTTTTACTCTTAACATTTTTGATAGTTAAAAGTAGACAATAACTCAAGTGAAATATGTTCATCGATAAAACACGCTTTATGCGCGCTAACAAATTAAAAACCTATTAGGGGAAAAATAAACAGAAAAAAATATCCTGTGCAGAATGAAAATAGGTAATCTTGTTATTAAAACCTACTTAAAACAGCTGATAGCATTTTATTACCAAAAGATCGCCTGCTTTAATTCTACATAGTTCGCTTTATTCATTTTTGGCTAATTAAAGCTTTCATATAGCGTGTATGTAAGGGTATGCTATTAAAACAACCTCTCCTTTTACTGACTTCTAGAGTTTTAATTTGATAAAATCTTTATAGAAGACGTGGTTTTAACTTTGAAAAGTAAATAGTTTACTTTTCTGTTTTTGTTTTAATTTGTTAAAACTGTTGTCATAAATTTTTCCTCGTAGAACGTTAGATTTTCACTCGATAACACTAATAAGGCAAGTAATATTCATGCGAGTAACGAAAACGATAAACATTACTAATAAGATTCAGGAGGAGGAGATAAAAGACTATTTAGATTGGTAAAACGTTGCCCAAGCTGCACGGATTGTAAACTTGAATTACGGTGGGTTTGTTTTAGTTTCGCCTTTTTTTTTTTAAATTATTCTAAAATGTGAAATGCATAAACTTACTTCGAAAACTATCGGAAAGTCAGAGAAATGTCAACTTTATTCATGACTCCCCTAGTTTGCGGTCGAATGCGGTTCTAACATGGAAAATTGGAAATTCCAATATCATATCCCCTGGCTGTCAACAGATTACAGAAAAGAGAATCAACAGCATTAAAGTTTAGTTGAGACGTGAAGGCAAGAGAAATTTCAGCGATGAATTATTGGCATAGTCGAAGTTCTTAAAACTCTATCAGAAGCCAAAGTAGGTTGTTTACTACGAGAAATGAAAACTATCGACCCAATGGACGAAGTGCGTTTACATCATTTCCTGCTATTTTGGCTGCGAGCAATTTGTAGTGGAGAGCATTCCCATGTCCAGAGCTTTTTACTTCGAAAGCGAATGAGATCCTTTTGGCGTCTTATACCGAAGCCTTTCTTCTTCTTCTTTTTTTTTCTTTTTCCTCTTTCTCTCTTTATTATTCGCCTTTTACTCTCTATTAAATCGCCCTTCAATTTTCCTTCCTTTCCAGCCGTTTTCTAACCCCTCCATGGTCGCTCAGCTTTGCAACCTATGGATTACAGTTTAACGGAGTGTAAATCCCACCCTCAACGTCCTCCCGCTTTGTTTCTTACCTATTTTGGATTTTTTTTCCCTCTTAGTTTCCCCTTTCTTTCCATACCATTCAACATCAAACTGCGGTTTTATTTTTAACCCCTCTTTGCCTTTTATTTTGCTCGCAGCTCTTTCCTTTCTTTTCGAAAGGATCTGCAAAACAACAGGTATGCTTTGAAAAGAGCTTCGCCAAATTCCATTCGACAGTCGGGAAAAACATTTCTCATGCAAAGTAGACAATTTACTGTATAAATCTTTCCTATTTATATGAAAGAGAGTGTTATAATAAAAATATATATAAAATAATGTTTAATTAATTATTTACGTTTAATGCTCTTGCTAATTTATAATGTCGTCTCTTCAAAAAATCAATCTCTTTTAACTTAATTCTAAATATTATGAAACCGCCCGAAAGTAATTAAATCGCCTTATATTAATCTTAATAAATTAAATAAGGAATAAAGAAGAGGAATTGAACGTACAGTACATAAATAAAATTTCTAAAGTTCAAAGTCAAATATGCTCTAGAAACATAAACAGATGAAGTATTTTTTTTATTGGCTTAAGGAGTTGATATTGCTCGTGTACACCTAAAATCTAAAAATCCATAGGAATTTTTGCATCGTGTATTTCTATAGTAAAATAAGTTGAACGACAACATATCCAATATGATTATAATGAGTCTAGCCTAATCCGTGGCTCAGAAAAAATATCATAATGTTAACGTTTAGTGACTATATAAAGTGCCAAAATATATTCCAAAGAAACATTTCTCAACTAGAGCGCTTGCTTCCACTTTTAGTGTGATAAAATTCTCGATATAGTTGTTAAAATATAAAAAGGTTTATAAAATTTAGTTTAAAGTAGAGTAATATCAGACTTCGCTCGGGTTGGTTGAAATATACAGGTTGTTTAGGGTAAATTTTTCAATAGCTAAATTTGGCTTTTTTTTTGCCAGTTTTGACTAACTGTACAGGGTTTAATTCGCCTATAATTTCTCCAGAGTTATTCCCATGAAAAAATGCGTTGCATGAAAAATGTCATATATTTTTGTAATTTTAATAATGCTTAGTGTAAAAGTAGATTGTTGTTTGTTATTATTGCCTTGTCATATGGTTGTAGGTAGTATTATTGTTGAATTTAGAAATTTAAATATATATCGTTGCATGATAAACGGGTGGTTTTTCACTCATAAAAATCCGTGCAACTGGCGGAAATCCATACCTTTCCCAGATTATGTTAAAGCATTATGAAAATTTGACGCCCATTGTTTTCGCGGTTGTAGAGATTATCGCGAATATACACACAGACAGACACACATTGACTTTTATTAATATAGATGATAATCACACAATAAAAGCAAATTACCTCGATGGGAAAATTATAAAAAAGTCCAGTCTCTCTAGCAGTAAAGAACCTAACACGCTCCTGTAGGCGGATTATTTTAACTAAAAATTAAAAAAAAATTAAATGTAGAAAATTCCAGGCCATGAAATTTTCTTTATTATTTTCTACATTTAATACACAGGCCACGACGAAAAAGCGTTTTGAATGAATTTGCTTTATTCCTGTGGTTTTTAGTGTGCTGAATCCGAATCTATCACGTCACGTTTCCAAGTTATACGCGTAGAGATTACAATGTTAAAGTAACGGGTGTGAAAAGAAGCGGCTGCTGTGTTAAAGTATTCATATTTTTGGGCCACGACAGGGCCATAACCAGAATTTTATTTCTAAAGCTCTATAAATACGGGTATTTATAGAGCTTTATTTATTTCGTGGAGGGGGGGGCCCTGGGGGGCCGCCCCCATTCCCCCCCCGGGGGGGGGGTCCCCCCAAACAACAGAATTAGTTGACAGTCAAAAATTTCAGAGGGGGGCTGAAATAATTATAAAGAAAAAACAAAACTAAAGAATTTGTTGAACATTTTGGATGGCATTTTCCCTCTCTCTCTTTTACACACGTATGCACACGCCTACTTCCCCCTCGTGGCCGAATCTGTAAATATAGCTCAACAGATCTGCATGCCACGACATTTACAAAGCATCAGTAAGCGGATCATTTCAATTATTTTTCTTTAAAATAAGAGCAATTAGGAGAATCACTCTTTTTTCATGGTTATTAACTTCTAATAACCATGCTTTTACCTATCTCTAATTGAAACAGTGAAGATGAATGAAGCTTCCTTATTACTAAGTTTAAATTTTCAAATTACAAAATCTTAACTGTTAGCATCTATACAAAATTCTGGAATATTTATAAGATTAAGTTACGTGGTTGATACGTTCGGCTGGATTTCTTTTTCTATATTTTTTATCTGTCAGCTATTCTACAGCGTCTTCAGATGGAATGTTTATAAAACTTAAATAGCAGGCCGGTGTATAATGCAACGTCTGCTGGCTTCAGTGATTTCTTCCGCTACGCAGGAAAAACCTAGGTTTCTTTGATTGCCTTGCAAATACGACTGATTGGAGACGCTCTTCAACGCTGCCATTCGACTCTGATCATTACTAACCGGATTTTCGCAGTTTATTTAGAATTCAGTACCGAAAGTCAGAACTTAAATATCAAATACAGAGACAAACGAGGTATGAAAGGGAAGAGGGAAAAGGAATACGTATGCGCACTTCTGCCGTAAGAAAGTTCTTTTAAGCCGTTCCTTCTGCGCTTCTCTTTCATTCTCCTCTTTTGTTACTGGATGAAAAATAGCAAAAGAAAAGCGAGGAGGGGGGCGATGGAGAGAAAAAAAAGGAGGTGGGGAAGGGAGGAAAAAGTAGGAGTGAGAGTGTTGGCCTCACATTTGCTGAAAATCCTGCCGAGACTTCTTACACCCTGATGAAATTTCCCATCTTGTGCCCTTTGAAGCGGGCGCAGCATAGCATGATGCGTTTGTCCGCCAGCACATTCACAGGAGTCACAGGAGTCTTGATCCGTTCAGTCGTGCGGGCGGAGGCGGATTCGACCATGCAAGCCTCAGCCAGAAAAAGCAAAGAAAAGAAAGGAAAAGAAAGAAAGCAAGGAGGAGGAGGAGGAGGAGGAGGAGAAGAGGGTAGAGGAGCACGTCATTCCATCTCCGCCTCTCGCACTCCACTCATCCCTTTTCCTCCCCTTTTGTCATCAAGCACTTCCTCCGGGTCCCCACCCCCGTAACCCTGGCGTTTAACGGTCAAATGATCTCGGTGAAAGAAGCGCGAAAAACCGATGGATCTTGGAAACCCTCGCATCGTCGGTGTGTCGACTTGCCCCGACCGACTGGGCACTGCTTACACGACGATGTCGATTGGGTTTCGGTTCGAAGCAATTCGCCTCTCCTTCGGACATTATCTACAACAAACGAACCTACCAGCAAGCGTAGACGTCGGCGTCCAAGGCAAGAAAACAGGAACAAGAAGGGGATTGTGTTTAAAGAAGGAAAAAGAAAAACCGCCCTGGTAAAACAAATGAAAAACGCAAACGGTAAACCCATAGGAACAAATTGAAAATAGACAAGCAAGGACAACGAAAAGAAGAGAGAAGAAAGAGAAAGAGGAGGGAAAGAAAAGTAACTGTCTCCAGGAAATCTCAAAAGAAAACAAATAATCTACGCTTGTTGAACAAGTTTGTTTATAAATAAAACTCTATAACACAAAACAATTGTAAGAAAAAAGTAACAATAATACAAAATCTTCGGATGAAAACGTTTTTGAAACCATTATTATTCCAAAATTGATATTTAAAAAAAATAATTACTCTTTCTAATCTTTACTTCATTCTCACTTAAGCAATTCTTATTTCATTTCGCTCTTATCTGCATCAATATATAGGGTGGACCAAAAATCTGGATCCATAGGCAAATAATTATTTAAATACAGAAATTACAACAATACTCAAACTGGTTGCTTCTGATATTTATACATACGAGGAATACAGCATATTTTGTGGGGTCATTTGAAGTCAGTATCTATCAAAATCGTTGCACTATGGGGGGAAAATTTATTTGCTTGTAATAACTTCAGCGTAGAACTTAACAAAATATTTCAATAAATATCAAAATCTTATATTAGAAATCACTCTTTAATAATTTTATTTATTATGTAAATATTTTAAGAAGTATAACTAATGAATTTATTGCAATTTTACATGTATGATCAAAAAGTGAACTGCGCGAAATGCTTGCTACTATACATAATGATCTGCTTTGCAGGGAAGCATAATCTCGAGCTTCACACTATGTATTAAATGCAGCTTCATATGATAACTTTGTTTAGTTAAACCAATATAAACATAATATATCGATTTCCAATTATTTATTTAACATGTCAATTTATTATTAAAAATAAATCTATGATTTGCGTTCCTCGTTCAGTACTTAATATTGAAAGGACGAAGAATCGTGAAAGTAGTATCTTTTGCATTTAAAATAGTTTTACTTTTTTTTTTTTTTTTTTTTTTTTAAAGAATGAAATGCAAATTGGAAAAACTGTTTAATGTGTTTTTAATATAAATTTAAAACAATATTTAATAATGTCGGTTACTTAATAACCTATCTATTTGCGATACACTTTTCAAGGGTGGCTTTTATTAGCATCTTTTCCATTCTGGCGTTTCTATAATCATTATCTGGCATACGAACAGCAAGAACACTTATGAACGCATTAATTAAATTATTGAAAAGTTATCTTAAGGATAAACATACTTCTAGATTCTATAATTATTCCTTATTATGTCGTTGCGGAAAAATTCTTCTAACTCTACTTCAACTCCAGATTCTTAAGACATTCCAAGCCTAACTTACATATTTCTGAGTATTTAACCCTAGTTTCTCCCTGAAGTTGTTCATTTACACTACAGTAATCCTAATGTAAATTTAATTCACTTGTCTTCCCCTGTATCATCTCGAAAAACATAATTTCTGTTCGTAAATATTCTTGTTTCAATGTTAGTTTCAAATGTTAGGATTCTAATAAAAAAATAATAAATATTTCGTTAAAATAAACAAAATCTGGAAAACATTCATCAAAATTATTATAGCCTTACTAACAGTTAAAAGTAAAAATTTATCAAGGATAATTGTTCCTTGTCTTAAATTTCACAAACAAAATAATTCGCAAACGAAAACATTTATAAAATCGCGTCATACATTTATCCTTCAAAGATTCCGTTGAATTATAAATTTTATTTAATCCTTAAATAACAAACCATTATTCAAAATTGGTTTGATTTAGATCTTTCTATAATTGATTCGTATGAATAAAATGGAATTTGTATGCAGTTCTCAATGTAAACTGGTAGGAAGAAAACATAGAAATGAACTTTAATCAAATGCCATGTATTTGATTTTAGATCGACTAAAAGAAAAAATAAAATCGATATGGAAAATCAATTATTTGATTTTTAAAAGCAAATTTACTCGCAACATTGCTATTAGGTAAATCTATGTAGGGGAAAACTATTGAATATGTGCAAAGTCATTTAAAAGTCATATAAAAATGGAAAATTAAAAAAAGATATACATATATAAGAGCTAAATAGAAATGTTTTAGACAGAAATGAAGTGGGAAGAAAGCTACAGAAAGTTGAGAGTGAAGGTTCCCATTTTCATCGTGAGATCAGTGAAGGTTTTGGCAAGGGTTAAATAATCGATTCCAGTGGGTGGCACATCAGCTCATCTACAGCTTTATGGCCACATCCGAGTCATCGTAAGAGACTCTCAGTCCTAGACATCATCAACTATTAAGGGTTTCTGATCTTCCTTTGGTTGTTAGGTGCCTCATTAACCGGGCCTAGGCATTTGTAAGCTGACCAACAGAGAACGAATGAGCAGTATACGGGAAGGGAAGTGGAGGAGGAGGAGTTGGAGGGGAAGGAGAGAAGTTGTTCCTTTTAACACAGCCAGATGCCACGCTCCTTGAACAAGCGTGCGAAAGAGAAGATTTTTGTCCTCACTTAAAAGAGAAAAAGAGAGAGATGGCGAAAGGAGGAGGGCAATTTATCGAATTTTAAAGGTAGACACGGTAGTAGTCAACTAGCAGAGAGGAGCAGCATCAGCACAAGTTGTAGTAACAGTTGGAAGCGTAGGTGGGAGAGGGATTACCAGAACGTTCTAATCTGGGCCGTTACCGGTTTCGAAAAGCCCGACGCTTCCGGCCGACTCCCTATCTATTTGTGGGCTAGATGTGCCGCCTGCACCGGCACCTAATACATAATGCACGAGTTTGAGGATGACGTCGAGAAAGAGGATGCCATCAGATAGACCCTGAGCCTTATGCACTCATCCCTTATTCGTGCTTTTCGTAATCTACAGTTCAGTTCTTTTAATGCGCTTCACTGAAAATTTGCTGCAATTTCTATTGAGAATTATTCCACGTCTTCTAACCACCTGTGCAGAATGAATGATAAATACTGAACTTTACATTTTCCATGTGGAATTACTGCATCCTCTTGTAACATTCGTTTTTCATTATCTTAAAAGCACCGTAATCTTAAACGTTCTCTTCACATTACATCTTATTTCACACGAATGCAGTAACGAGATTTAAGGAGAAACGAAAACATTTTAAAAGATTTATGGCCATTGTTCAACGCCGTCATGAAAAATGCACAACACACCGAATGCAAGAAATCTCAATTATTAATCTGCATTCATAGGCCTGACATGCAATTTCAGTTTCAATGTGACTCTGAGCACTGAATAATAGCATCTCGTGTTCGTTTGTTAAATTGTTCTCTTCTAAAACAAACTTATCAATATTACTTTTTTATATGTTCTATGAAAGAATACTGATTTTATGTGAAATGAGAATTTTGTGTGACATAATTCATGGATGGCATGAAAATTTTGTGTGACAGTGATGCGTGTGACGTGCTATTAGTTGTGACAGAGCTTATGTGTGGCAATGTGTAGGAAAGCAAAATATTTTATATTCTTGAGCTTTACGCACTCATCTGTTAATTAATTATTAGTTATAAGTAACATTTTAGAAGCTAGTGTTTGCTGCTCTGAATTTTATTTATTACAAAACATTTCCATCCACGTTTAAAACGACCCAAAGAAAGATACCCAAGCAATTGACATTTCAGTCGTTGAAATAAACTTATATTTACACTGAACTAATGCAACTTTAATTTAAACAGTCGTATATTTCTTTTGCTTAATCAGTAACTTAGGCCTATGATTATTTCCATTTAAAATAATTATGATACAATTAGAACACAACTACTACACTATTGTAGCGCTAAAATATACATAAAGAGATAGTTGAGAATAAAAATAGTTTTTCCACATTGAAATTTTTTTTTAAATTCTTACTTGTTCTAATTTATTACGCTCCCTATGCTTCTGAAAATCTTTAATTTAAATGCATTAAATTTAACTACATGAATAAGCAGCACTAATCAGCTGCTTAATAATTGCGTATTGATGATAACTCTACTGGAAATTCACATTTGGTTTGGAGACTGCCAAAGAATTAAAATTTTCATGAGAATATCTATAATGCGAAGCCGTCTGCATTTTTGGCGATGCGTTTTTGTTAAAGATAAAGCACTATATAAAAAAAAGTATGGATAATTCATTGTTGCAGGCACTTTGATTCCAGTTTCATATGATGATTGCTTCTTGTTTTGCAGCAAGTTCAAACTTCAGAGGCACATTCCCCTCTAACTTTGGTCAAAAAGGAAGTGTTCAATCTGCAAGTTTGAATTCACTGCAAAACAAGAAGCAATCATCTTATAAAATAGGAATGAAATATACATCAAAATGACTGCCTGCAACAATGATTCTCCATATTTTCTTTATATAGTGCTTTAGTTAAAGAGAATTGTCCGCAACCGATGAGAAAGGTATATGCTCTACAATGTACGCAAAACATCACTATTTTAAATATTGAAAGAATGGATTGCATTGTTGCTGCATTTTAGTTTGATTTCTGGTTTCTGTTAGAATATACTGGTTTCCTGGAAAGCTTTCTGTAGCTTGAAATACCAAGTTTCGCCATTACTGTAGTGTGGACGAGTATGTTGCCTTCTCTCACCGGTGTCCTTACACATAATTTATATATATTTTTACTATACGAGGTCTGTTCAAAAAAAAAGTAGACTGTTTGAATTGCGCGGGCCCTGTTGGTCCCAATCAAAATCGCTTGGTGTCGCCATCCTCTGACAGATCCGCTGATTACAAGGCAGTTTTTTGATTGCAAATATCAGTATTGGTTGATTAGCTACGCGGTTGTTTGTGAAGTGTGTTTTTTTTCGTTTGGCGGATTTTTAGAATGAGTGACTTGAACGAGCAAAGAGTTGCTGTGAAATTTTGTATTAAACTCGGAAAAACTGCCACTGGACGAGTGGAAAAGGCCAGAAATGTGGACGAGAGGTGACTGGTTGTTTCATCACGACAACGCTCCAGCCCATTCAGCCCTCAGAACTCGAGAGTTTTTGGCCAAACACTCGATCACTGTTCTTCCTCACCCACCCTACTCACCTGACCTCGCTCCTTGTGACTTCTTCTTGTTTCCCAAAATCAAAAGACCTTTGAAAGGAAGGAGATTTGAGACGATTCCCGACATAAAGGCAAATGCGACGAAGGCGCTGAAGGACATCACAAAAGAAGCGTTCCAGGACTGTTTCCAAAAGCGGAAACACCGTTGGGATAAGTGTGTGCGTCGGGGAGGAGAGTACTTTGAAGGAGAGTACTATGTGTAACTTCTGAATAAAGTATATTTTGTTTTATGACGTCAGTCTACGTATTTTTTGAACAGACCTCGTATATTAATATAATAAAAATTTTCCTATGACTACAATAAATGAGATGCTGCATGAATGTGGATGGGTTCTTGTACTGCATGTATGTTTTTGCGATAGTGCATTCAGCAGTGATGGTGCGGCCCATCGGATTTTCAGGAAATATGTCTATACTCCTGCGAGAATTTCCATTCTTATCAGCATTTTTACTCGCTTTGGGAGTAAATAAGAGTGGCCTCTGACGGAAAAGAAATCCCCTAATTCAACAACATCGCTGACAACATGGCAATCAGGTTATAATTTTTATATAGACCCGTATTCGCCTCTTGCAAGTTCAATCGAAGCACCACCTGGCGGGAATGTGAGTAAACTTTTTGTGGATACGTTGTGCTTGTCTTCTATGCCTTTTCATTCACAGCCGCCATCTTTACTTTTATCGCGACACTAGCGCCACCACAGCCTCCAATTGCGGGAATGATAAAAATATTTCCCCGATCTGGTTAGTTTATGTATAAAATTTTGAAATGCCGGACATCATTTTGAATCACCCTGCATTTATAAGCGAAATAAAGAGAGGCCTTATAGTACAATATTTTAGGTCGAAAATCATCCGACTAGTTTCGGCATTTAATCCCACCTTCATCAGGAAACAAGGGAAAGAGGGCTAGCAGCCCTTACATAGCGATACGATGAACGACACAAAATAATGCAGTAAGTGTTACATATGCAACCGATTCTTATTGGATGACACAAATAGGGAACAGACGGTGAGTCATGTGGCGGGAATTACATAAACGGATTAAATTAAATTAAATAAATAAATGGAAGACAACGTGTGAAAAATCAAATAAAAAAAATAAAATATAATTATCCCGTTTGACTTTATCTATCCTTCGTAACTCCGGATAAAAGGATACTCCGCTTATAAGGATATTTTCTTCCTGTCCCGAGGATATCCTTATAGTGAGGTTCGATTGTAAAATAAAATATATAAAATGGGTGACATAATCGGAATAAATTATACATATACATACTAATGAAAAGAAAGAAAATGTATAACAAATCAAAATGAATGAATGAATAAATAAATAAACAAAATGAAACGGACTGGATTGTGTAAATTAGACGATTACAGAAAAGGAAATTATAGGTCATGGCGTAGGCGATGAAGGAACGGGTAGATGTCATATATAACTTGGTTGTTCAGGAGTGTAAACTAGAGATGGTTTTGTAAATTTCTATGCTTTCTAAGGTAGCTATCAATTTCGGTTTGTCGGCAATGTAGAATGTTGAGTGTTTCGTTGATTCTGTTTAGACGGGATTAAAATGCCGAAACTAGTCGGATGATTTCGACCTAAAAAAAAATAGAAAATTTACCTAACCGATAAAATTGGATATTGTACCTTTTGCAAGCAAGTGACACACACTACATAATAGAAGATATTGTTAAAAGGTGAACTTAGTGCCTTTTGGACATGGGCTGTTCTTTTTTATGTAATGATTGATGATCAAAATTACCAAATAAAAATATGAATTTTTTTTTAAAAGACACACTATCAAGGAATGGCAGATAAATAAATTCTGGAATTGCAGATTAAAAGTCATCTTTAGATCTTTTGTCATCTTTTATTAAGTCGAATACAAATTTTGCGTAACAGAGTGAAAAAATCCTGATTCTGTATTCAGAATTGTATGAAGCGACTTTTACATAGAAGCTAAAAGAAATGAATGGATAAAGGCTTATTAAGGTTTTTTTCTCTCTTGAAGATGGCAGTTAAAGCTTTGAAAATTAAAAGCAACTTTAGGGAAGGAAGAAAAATGGGTTTCAAGGTGAGTCTAATTTCATTCGCTGGCAATCATCATTCATTCCTGCTGTTTCTCCATGACATGTAACGAATGACGCAACAAAGAAATAAGCGAGCAAGACTGAAAGGGATTAGTTATAAAGTCTTGCGAGTTCAAAGTAAAGGACTCCGCCAAACTAAGAAACTTAAAAGTCAATGTGCGAGAAAGGAATTGATGGCATTAAAGTCGCGCCCCCTTGGGAGCGAACGGAGCAAAGTGGGAATTCATCAGGCCGTAAAACAGGCGCGGTAAAAAAGAATGGAGGCGGTGGGAGGGGAAAGGAGGTGGGGGTGGAAAATCACTCGACGACGAAGTGTTTCTGTTTCAGTAGCCGTCACCGGAAATAATTGTTCCCGTCCATTCTTGTTAGAAGTATAACGGAAAAGACTGAAAGGGTTGTCGCATCATTTTTCTTGTAATCATCGACGGCGAGCACGAACCGGGGAAAGATAAGGAGAAAAAGGAGAGGAAGGGGCGGGTTGAAACTAAGGAAAAAACAGCACGATTACAAATCATGAGGTCCCGTAGATAGCGGGTTCCTTGGGTTATCCAGCAGATTATTGCTGCGCTAGTTCATTACCCCTTAAACTAACCCCAATTGTCATCCGCTGATATCGCTGGCTACATTACATTCTAGCCCTAGTAGTGACCCGGGGCAAACTTGATTGGGGAAACTGGGGCCATGCATCTTCCTCAAGCTATTTCCGGAAAACAACAGGTGCATTATGGATTGTCCTTGTCACCTCAGCCCTAGCGGTCAGACCCAGCCGAGCGCGTAATGATTGCAACTCCTCACTGGACCTACAGCTGCCCGCTCCGAGAGATTGATGATAGGCGGTCATTAAGGTCCTGGCTTCTGTCGGTTCGCCTTTCCTACGCTCCGTTCCAAAGTACATTCCGATCGCTCGAACAGAATTCCTTGCCCGTGGACAAAGGAGAAAAGAAGCATCCCCCAAAACCCTTCCAGCACCGGTCAAGGAAATATATAAAAGCCCGGAGAGAAAGAAGCAAGGGGGGTGTAAAAAGAAGAAAAGGGAGAAGGGGATTGTGTAAGAAGAGGATGCCAAGGAGCTCCGGCAGCTGCTTCTTATCTCGGTAGCTCAGCAACGAAACACTTTCTAACCAGAGAGCGCATGCGCGCCTTCCCGCCGGTCAACAAGATCAACAAGGAAAGCGGAGAAATGCATGCCAAGCGCACCAGACGGCTTTTGAAAAACGACGACCCCAGATCATCTGATTAAACTTTTCAATTTAGATTATGCGATGGTGAGAAAGAAAGTGTGAAAATAAAGGGAAAAAGAGAGAGAGGGAGAAAAAAGAATGAAAACAGATAAAAAGAAAATAATCCCACAACATAACATAGCAATCGAAGCAAAGCCCCCACTTATAAATTTATTTGACGTTTTTCACAGCGTTTTAGTCCAGATAAAAAAAACCCACACTCGGCACACTTCATAATTCTTTCGTTTTAAAGGTCGAGTACAACAAATTTCGTAGCCTGAATAAAAGCCGCCCGCTATTACATATAAATTATAGTCATGAAATTGGAAAAGCGGGGAAAGAAATATTTCTTAAGGAAAAAATATTCTTTTCACTATTAATTAAATAGAAGATGAGGAATATTTTCAATTTAAAGATCCTTATTCTACATCCAGAAAGGCATTCAGTTCTATATTTATAAAAAAAATGTAGAACTGTGTAAAAAAAAATTTTTTAATCATTCTATAAAACTCGATTATAATAATTCTTAATGCGTTTTTAATCAGTTGTTAGAATTTGGTTTGCTTGTCATCTATTTTATGGAATTACACAACACATCTTGACTTTTTTTTTGTTTCTTAGAAGAAAACCGCGATAGAAAAAAGAGTAGTTTTGTCTCTTAATAACGAAAATGACAATGTGGTTGGTACTGGTTATTGAGATATTCGAAATCAAGCCATACATCATCCTTGCAATGCATACCATAAAGTGGTAATCAGATTTTGACTATAGAAAAATTCCTATGTTCTTGCGTATGCCTCCTTTGCATTTCTATTGTTCTTCTAAAATGCTTTGGTTATCAGTGAACAGCATAATCAGTCAATACTGCTGGCTTCCATTGTCATTATTCTATTGTCGCCGTGTCTTGATGAAACTGTTCTCCTTGTTGATCATTACTATTTCGCAAGTGTCAGGGTAAAGTCAAGATGTTAATGCACATATAGGGTGCCCCAAAAGTCCGGTTTTAGGAACAAATTGAAATATCGTAGATTGAGATCACACACACAGATGAATAATACCTGCACAACGCACACAAAATTTGTTCACTTGTTAAGTTATTCCAAAGTCCCTACTGAGATAAAGACTATATTATACTAAAGACTGTATGCTGGAGAACAAAACTGGGTAAAGCAACACGTTATACTTGATTGTAACCGCCGCGTTTCGATATTAAATCAACGGACTAATGTATACATTAGCAACACTAGACCCATAAATTGAAATCACATATATTATACTTATTCGACTATGTATATTTTTCTACATCTGTAACATTTCCATATTCTATATGAGATCGGACTTTTGGGACATCCTGCATATGAATTTCATACTATGATATACCAAGGAGATGTTACTCACAAGTTCAATAGGGTTTGGAATTTTTTTTGTTGCTGAGTAAGTTCTAATCCACAGAATGGATGTGCATCAAAGCTTAGCTCCATTTCTGTTGAAACAACTATTCAGATGTTCACTCTCAATCACTTTGTAGTTTTTCAGGTCACGAAAATGACTTCTTTAATCTTTGCATCATTAACCCTTCATAGGCAATTGCTTGAGTTTGCAAAAATACATTGAAAATAAAAAATTAAGAAAATGGTTGTGGCAAATATGTACTAGGAGATAGGTTCGTGGTTGATATTAAATTTTAAATTTTTGCTTATTTACTTTAACACTTTAGAGCACTCCAAATAAAGTAAATTAAAAAATAAAAAGGCGACAGGCCAAAATCAGATTTCGTCACATTGTTTATTTAAAAAGTGAGTCTTAAAATTCATAATCCTAAAATTTAGTTCAGTTTGTGCAGTGATATTTAAGAATTATATTTCGAAGTTGAAAAGAAGATTATTTCAAACAATTACAGTATTGAAAGGGAAATGTTTTGAATAATAGACTTATTAAAAGGAATTTCAATTTTTAAGTTGCGTGTTTTTCTTTAACAATTACCAGTGTAAAGCCAGTGGTGAAATAAATATGGCAAGATGATTAGAATTGCATTACGCTTTGGCTAATGCAAAGACTAAACTGATTTTCTAATAGTAACCAACCTAGGTAATTGTTGCTGATTTTACAATAATTTGCTATAGGATATGCTCTAAAAAGGTTAAATGCAGCACATAAAACTCGGTTATATAAAATAGTTAAGAGTCGTGAATTATTAATTGTGATATACACTCAAAGACGACACAGTAATTAAGAATGAAAACTACGGACGATTTAATAAACAAGGTTATCTTCTGTTTTGTTGTAAAAGATCAAACTTTCTCAATCAAAAAAAATTTGCTTTGAAGATCAATAATAATTAAGCCGGTTTGACGATTAAAATGTAGAAATGAGTCAAAGTAACCCTAAAATCATTTTACCTCTCCTAATTTTGATTATAATGGCGTAGATTTTAAAGTGTTTTAGTATGTATGTTTGATTAATGAATCCTTCATAACGAATCACATGAAGTATCTTTAAAACGAGAACCAATTAATCATTTTCACGGGTCATATCCATGTTAAAAATCACGAAAAAGCATTTTTATGTCCAATGTTATCATCCTCACGTCTGTCAGTGACATTGAAAGCGATCATTTTTTTTGACTTAGGAATTTTTTTAAATGCGAAATATTTTCACTCCTGGAATTTTAAATATTCTACTTGATTTCTAGAGCAATTTACTGTCAACCAGTCGAAATTATCCTGAGTGATAGTAGTTATTAAATCTTCGTTTCCTTCTCACTTGTAATTTCTTCTTCGCCTTCAGCTAGTTCTAGAAGGGCGTTTACTGTTTTCGTATTGTATAATAGTAATTTTTGCGAAATCATTGACTTTATATTAAATTATTTTTAATTATTCTACAATTATAAATATCTTTAATCTACAGTATGTAATTACCCTGAATTAAGAAGAGGAAAAATTTCAGCTAGCCAGAGATCTATTAATCATCTTCAAGTTGTGCCAATCAAGTTGCGAATTACTGTCATAAGTGGTAGATGGATTGTGCACATTAAAGCTAAATGTCATTTTAAAACTCGTAGGAAAATGAAAAGAACGTTGTTAAACACTTTGGTTAAAGAAGTTAATGATTTTGGATAGTCATTTTATATCGTTTGGAAACATAAGATAAATATTAGAAATGGATTTGTATACATAAACATTATGTATATCCGAGATGGACAGTATCCAAGATGATTCAGCAGCAATTTCATACTTTGTATCGTGATTTCGAAAAAAAACATGTTTTCTCATATTCAGGAAGCATAGAATGCTTTTATTTTTTTTGTAATGTAAAATTATTTTTTAGATTGATGGTTTCAAAGGTAAGATTTCCGGAATGCTAGCTGCATTAGAGAAGCTATGTACTGAAAAGATAGCCATCATCGCCAGTGGTTTATTTATTTAAGCCTCTTTAAGATTTGTTCTTTAACCAAATTGCTCGACACTAATCTTTTTTTCGTGCATAAATGTAATACCCGGATGTTTGCATAACTGACTCTATTGGTTTATGCATCTTATCCTAAGCATCATCTTTGCTTTCAACACAGCCACGAAACGCCACGTCAAAATTACATTATATTAAAATAATGCTCTTTTAACCACAAGACAGTAAGAAGAAAAACCCCTATGACAAAATCCATGTTGACAAAATTAAAATATTTGAATGTGGCCTGGTGGAAACGTTCCAACCAAGGTGCACCAACGCTGGAGCAGCAACCGCATCGCCGGACTTCCAGCACTGCGCTCTCCGGGACTTAGCAAAGCCGACCGCAATGCCGGCGCTGTGGGCTGTTTCGCCTGTTTGTTTTATCTCCAAGATTTTCGCTAGTAAATTAATACAAAGAAACCGTTATCAACATTTATTGACAGAATTCATGAGAAATTTTTATCATTTCATAAATGCTGTTCAAATTTAAAGTCTTTGGAATATACGCCAGCGTTTATGATAAATTTGCAACCAGGGTGAAAGCTGATTAGTATAATAAGAAAGAATAAATGGAGGAAATCTTCAGAGTATTTTGGTTAAACTTATAAACGAATCATAAAATTTACTGTGGAACGGTTTGTTTTGATTTGCTTTTTAATTTCAGTGTTATTTTATTTCTTACGTATTGACTTCTAACTTCCTCCGTAGCGCTACATATATAGTCATTTATATTTTCTAATTTTTTTATAGTTGTTTTCCTTAGCATTGATAAACATTTCGAACGGATCATCTGAATTTCAAATTTTACCATTGTGTTAGCGAGAAAAAAAAAATGAAAGAGTAAAAGGGGAAATTCTTCCTGTTCTACAAGTAATGAAAAGGGAAAAGTACAGCTGAAAAATCAAACTCGGCGCTGCGCAAAACGAGATGAGTGAATAAAAATTCTTTGTAAAACACAGGTAGAAGCCGAAGGGGCCCCGAACGAACAGCAAAACATCGCCGAGAAAACCGAGTTCGAGGAATCGGCTTCGTCACCGGTGTTGCCGATGGGGAAGGAACGAAAAGAGCGAAGAAAAGAGAGAAGGAAAGAGAATGGGAGAGAAAAAAAACAGTGTGGGTAAGAAAAAAAACGTTTCGACGGAATAATCGATTTGAATTTCACACCCACCCACACTTTAGAGCAGGGCGAGGTCTGGAGAGGAGGGGCGGAGATGAAGATAAACCTCTGGGAACTTGTTGTTTCTTCGCTCTTAAACTTAAATAAGATTGACACGAAGCCACGAGAACATTCCAAATAACTCTGCCTTCACTATCAATGTTTCATTTGACCAAACTATAAAAGGTGGAGGAAAGATGAAAAAATAAATAAATAAATAAAATGTGGAATGCGCGCCCATCCAAAAGAAAAATAAATTCTCCAGATCTCAGAGATGATGCTTGGATAATCTACTGTGACTGAAAATCATTCTAATCAGTTTTTACGCTGGCATTCAGCAACGACATCTCTAATTATACTAGACGCTAAAATTAATATACGGAGTTTGATCTGTTTTAATAGTTCAGTCATTATCATGTAACTATAAAAAGCGGAAAGTTTTTATAAGAAATTTATAGAAAAAAACTTTTTCCAGAAATTAAGCATACTAAACATTTCTAAGGAAATAAAGTTGGAAAATCGTAAAATATGGCTTTATGCAATAAAAGTTTTTTTACTCAAGATCTACACTCGTCCATAACATACCATGGGGTTGAAAAACTTTCGGATAAGATAAGACTTTGCTGTGGACTTTTCAGATTGTGTGGATTAAAGATTTACGGATTAGCGGGTTCAACATAGCTAAAAGTGCATTGGAAGCACATTTTTATGATCTCCTTTAGAGGCAGATCGAATTATTTATGCACACGAGGCAAGGTTTAAAGGTTTTCCATTTTGACGCCCCTGTATATCTTATCTATATTGCATCAATGTCAGTTTTGTGCCCGAGGCAGATACCCCATCCACACAGCCACATCCGCCTCGTTTCATATTATGCCTATGGTTTGTCGAGGAAGGTTTCGTGAAAAAAGTGTGGCTCGGCAATTTGCATGCCGGAAACAATACTTAAGACTGGAATATTTATTGATCTCTTTTCGCTGATATCTATTTTAGAAGTTGTAAATTACGTGAGTTTTGTGCAAATACAATTTTCTCAGGGGATTTTCTTTTAGTCTGATTGTAAAGAGGTAGATTAAAGAAATTGTGAGATGATTATGGGCATATTCTTGAAGATCGTTTTAACTGTAAATGTCATTTTATGGATGAAATTTATTAGAGAGCAAATGAGAAGTTAGATAATGATAGAGCAAATAAATACATAAAAGATGAAAGCCTTAAGTACTATACGCAATAATTATAGTGTTTGGTTATTACCAGGTATCGTCTGTAACTCCTTATCTAATAAACATAAATTCATTATGGAGTGAATGTGAAATGATTAACTCTAGTTTGGAATGTGTCCCTTAATTTTCAGGAAAAAAGTTTCAGATAATCGTTATATGATACTGAGATAACGGCTAAAAACCAACATTTCTGATAGTCTAAATCAAAACCGGTAAGTGTTATATTACCATATTGAGTGCCAAAAAATGTTATTGATTCAAATGGAAGTCTCGAGAATTTGTGATGCCGAACTTCGATATCTTGGCCTACCCACATGATTTTTGATGTCTATGTAGTAATCAGTTCTCTAAGTTAATGGAGACCATTCACGTTGTTATAAGTCAATTTAACTTTTGATTTTATTTATGCTCACAGCTGATTAACTATGACATCTTTAATCGCAGCACTTATTACTAATGTTGCCTGAGTCGGCTGATGTCAAATAAATTATTTGCAGTTATTGTAATTTTCTAGGTGTGGTTTCAAGTTAACTTTCAAAGCTGTATATAAAATCTTGAATATGTTGGCAGTACTAAGAGAAAGAAAAGTTAAATAAACTTGAAACCTTTAAGATATCGAAAAATAGAGTTCATATTCGTCATCAGCGTGAAATTCTACATTAGACCAACCAGATTTTGTTATTGATAATGCTTGTGCGCATTTCTATTTTCCATTAAACAGAAATCTGTGGTTTGCTTAGTTCGCATGAAAATTGTATGCTAAACGGCGAGTAAGTTTTGAAAGTGATGATCATTTAGAACCTATTAATTATCGAAATTATCTGAGTTAGCATATTTATTTTATCTATTTATACTTTTCACACTTCAAAGAAGTGAACATGGAGAAATAGATAACGAATTATAAGGTTACTACAATATAAAATAAACAAAACTTGAAGCAATCACATTAGTCACTATAACGGGTGAGTCTAAAAGAATGTTGCACTTGTAAGCATCTGTTGCGCCCTAGTTGCGCATAAAGCACTTATGACAGAGGACTGTGGAAGGCAACAATAAAAAGAAAGACTCTCAAAATTTTTGTTTTTACTTGGCACGCACAGATTGCGGGCAGTTTCTGCGATCAAATGCAAACCGACATGGAGGATAATGATGTTTTCAGCGGTATTTCAATCAGCATAATCTGAGAGATTGGCACAGAAAACCTTAATATAAGCATTGAACATGGTCGGAATTCAACCAAGATTGAAGTGTTTTGCGCCATGTCATAGCCCTGAAGAAGCCATAGACGCCCGTATGTTGCCTCGTGTATGGCAAGAATTATTGTTTGAACGTTATCGCATTCCATTGTCAAAGAAGTAAACTTTGCGAAATTTTATATCTATGGGTGCCTTGTACAGTGCTCTATCATAAATACTGTATTCACAATAGTTGTTGATGAGGGTAACATTCTTTTTGACTCGTCCTGCAATTGTAATTGGCAAAATGATTGCTTATATTTTAAATAATGTTTGAATTTGAAAATTATTCGATAAGTTGCACTGTTACGCAGTAAAGAAAGCTTCCCATATGAATGGATAGATATTTCTAAAATTTAAAGCTATTAAGGAAAATCTGTTAAACTGGCTTTCTGAATCTTTTGTGTGTCTCACAGAACGTGTTTCATTACTGTTTAGAAAGCACAGATTTATAAAAATGAAAAAAGTATTCTGAATTTCTTAAAGCAAGGATTATTTCTATCTTTTTTAAAATGCAAATTTTTCATATTTCATCCTTGACTACTTCTGAACATAAAGCTTAAAGAAATCCTATAAAGAGTATGCATACGGGATATGCTTTCTTTCTAATATGAACTCACTCATGAGATCTCAGAAAAAAAGTTTTAATAAATGTGCTGCCCACGGAGGTAATATCGCCCAAGCCTAATAGAATGCTGGCCGCATTTTAAAACTATTTAATACATTTTTATGATAATAATATTATTGTACCAAACTAAGAATTCCAAGCGAGTTTTCTATTAAAGGAACCTTAAAATATGGTTTATCTGATAAAATATGCGGACAAGATGCTTATCTGCAGCCTCATTTGTTAGGATACTTCCTTGTTTCATTCATTCCTTTTGCTGTTAATATTGCAAGATTCTTTGTTGTCGAAAATACTAGCTGTGATAAATAATTTAGATTATTGCCAAGGCTGTGCTATAGAATTTTAGCCATCCTCTGTATTCCAATGTTCTTTTAAGAAGGTTTTCGAAACTGCAGGAACAATAAGTAACACTAAAGAAAGGGTAAAAAATTGCCTTTGAATAACAAATAAGCAAAGTGAAGTTGGTGTGTTTTTTTATTATAACTCTGTTTTTTCCTTTTTCTGTTGCCTTGCTTCACAAGTTTTGTAGTGATAAAAGGAGTTTAGGTTTTTTTAAGGGTTTCACAATCGAGACCATCTGCAACGGAAGTTGGTCTGCAGCGCGGGTGATGCTCGCGGCTCCGCGGGGAGGAGTAATTTTCCATCCGATAGGCGGAGCTATCAGCGACCGTTGCGGTGGCATCGGAAACGGTGCGGGAGAGAGATAGGTAAAGTGCGAGAGGAGAAGGGAGGCAAGCCCATCTGATCGCGATCTAAGTGCACCCGGATCTAATGAAGAGATAAAAATTAAACCAATCCAAAAAGAGCTTAATTCGTGAACACCATCTATCCAACAAGGCAGGCAGTGAAGAGAAACGTCTCCCGGCTAGCACTATCAAGGGACCAGTTGGGGGTGGAGGAACCATGAAATTGCACCTAAAACCCGAACGTCGCGATAACAGAGGCTGACGTCTCCTTCTGAGCAACGGATGTTCTAACCCTTTCTTCCGAGACCTGGGGAGCAAACAGAAGACGCGAGAGGAACTGCTACGACATTATGCAATCGATTTTTGCTGGCATAGTTGCAAGTGAGAATGTGCGGGAAGAGAATGAGAATGGAGAAGAGGAAGAAGCGTGTGTGGGGAGTGGGTGGCGAGTGTGCGAGAGTGAGTGAAAAAGAGAGAGTGAGAGAGGAAAGATTAGACAGGAGAAGGTGATGATCTCCCAAATGTCAGAATGGCGCTTTATGACGGAAGTTGTTTCACTACAGAGACTCTTGCCAATGCGAAAACGCCAAGACACATCCGCTAAGATATTAGCTAGTGTAATTTATATGGTGGTTTATTAAAAAACACTTTTAATAAATAAATGAAATGCGTTCTCATGGGAAAATTGTTTTAAAGGAATACTTTCCATTAAGGGGAAAATTAGTGGCAGATAATTATTATGTTAAAATTTTCCTCACTTTAAAATTTACAAAAAATTATTTAGAAATTCTAATTTTATCTTGGGAGTAGTTAATGTCAGAGCTGATACGATTTACGCCAAAAAGGCCATTGTGTTAGCATCTAATTTTGTATTTTCTCTCTCTCCTTCTTTCATCTTGTCTCTCATTCTGTTTGTGTGCGTGTCCGTGTTTAATTAAAAGTATTAGAGATATTTAATTTCTGTTCGTATTTTTCGTATTATTCAACTGTTTATCAACTTCAAACATCTTACTAAGTTCTAATTGCGGAATTTTAAAAGAACACTTACCTATGTTCAGAATTTGCTTTATTGTTGAATTATTTAAATTCCCTATATTTAATATAGCACTTTACTCATAACGCACTTTAGCAATTTAATCATTTGAACTTTCAAAACACTCGAAGCAAATTTTACAAGGTATATCAATAGATAAGGTGAAAACGGCGATACCATTTGATATTAAGCGTACATGTTGTGACGGTAGATAGCAGCACATGTAGGCTAGAAAGTAGAGGTATCACTGCAGCCCACGTTAGTCAGCGGCAACCATTGAAAAATGGCGAGTGTGTTGCACTAGTTTATGTGAGAAGGACAACGCGCTTTTGCTGCATTTTCAGTGGCCGAAGGATTGTCCACGGAGGGAGTGCATCTCGAAATGCATCCCGTGTTCAATGGAGTATAGGAATTCAATAAGGGACGATGAAACATCACAAACCTGGAGCGTCCTGGTCGTCCCTTGATCCATGATAAGCATTGATGTCAGCTGCCACAAAAGTATCTGAATGTATAGGCCGATTACTTTGAAAAATAAAACAATATGCATAACTTTCGGCAGCTACTGACAAGGGAACCCCACATAGCCTAACCGCTTTAACAATGGAGTCTTGTATGGCAATGTATGCTGAAAATTTTTGTTTTTGCGGTTTATTTTGAAAGAAACTCAATTTCGCACTCTCTTATTTTGCAAACATCTATAGTAGCTTCAGATGAGTAACATATTCCAATTTGGTGGAAATCTGTGACATACATGTTCGAGGGATTCCCTTATGAGTGCTGTTTTCTCTTTTTCAGTTTTGCGATTTTTATTGCTTTATCCCCGTAATATTCATATACCTGTAAATTATATTGTATTAATGAATATTTGGTTTCAATTTTTTTTCGATTTTTTGCCAGTTTCCTGGAAAAATTAGTAATGCAAAAATAACATTCCCAGCGTGAGAATCTTTTTTGTGTTCGATGAAAGTTAATATAAAACTAATCGACAAAAAATTGTTGGAGATTTGAACAATTTTTGAGGATGTGGTTATTATCTTCCCATTTAAATTTATGTGATGTCTTCTTTAATTTTAGCTGACATATGCAAGGAAAGATTCTACAATCGCTGATGATGCTTTGTATGTGGGCGCGGATTTTTCTTTTCCTATATTTTAACGCGTTTGCTACCAAATTTCTCTCTAATTCAAGCTGAGTTATAACAATGATTAAAAAATCTATTTTTGTTAGCTATCGTTGTGAGTCCCAAACTTTCAGGCGTTCTCAATATATCAATATAATAAAAGAGAACAATGATACTAACACTGCGTTTAAGAGAATCTCAAAGAGTAGAAACTAAGACGTTTTGGAGAAAGTCCCTCAATAATTTGTGGAAAAGGAAAGGTAAAATTCCGGGACTAGGACCCAACTACGGATCACGAGCATCGCTTTCATTGCTCTTACCACGAACATGGATTAGAAACCTTACTGTGTGCTTTAATGTACATTGCTGGTCAATATCCGCGATAACTCAGCTGGTAAGAGCAGTGAGAGCGATACTCGTTCTATCGCAGGTTACGTTATTTTTCCTTATCTTTTCTATTCCTCTTTTCTATTCCTCTTTTCTATTTATCTTTCGGTGTCGAGGATGTTAAATAACCATTGGATCTATTTGAAATTTTTTAAACCTAGCAGGGGATAAGCTTACTGAGTCGTTGCTTGGTCCTCCAAGCAAGCACAAACATCCATGCCCTCAGCAGAAATCGAACCCGCGACTAGCTGGTTTCGAGAACGACAAGACCTGTGCCTTAGCTCTCTCGGCGCTGGCCACATTTCTTTCTATATTGTAATGTAATTAGTATCTCAGACAGTTCAAGACGAGTTATACGGTATGACCCGCGTTGCTCACGCTATTCAATATCGCCAATTTGTCGGTCAGGATGCGTAAGATTCAATGTACATAAAAACACAATTGTACATAAAAATTGGCCAATTGCTTGCATAGCCTTTCGTACTTTGTAGATCTTACTCCAGTTTTTTTATACCTGTTTCCACAACTCGAAGATTGAAGAGGTAGATTTGCCTCTGCAGTCTTCAGGATTGTTTACGAGGGCTGAAGACTCGATAATGATTGAGACTGAATTTTTTCTTCAAAAAATATTAGCAGTCGCAATAATCTGTTTTAACGTTGTCAGAGACCGCCATGTGACGCGCATGCCTGCACAAGATCGTATGTGTTTAGTTTCTCAGTACTGCGTGGCAGCAATTGAAATATGTATCAGTTAGTTTCCGCCAAGGTTGTGATTGGAGGTGCAGACGTTTCCTGCGAATATGCTCCTGAAGAGCTTGCAAAACACCAACGTAATAGGCACGTGGTTACAGTAGTTTTGGGTGGAACAACGTGCTGGTACACCATTCTGGTAGTGTCGAAGAACGAAATGACCATAACTTTACCTGCCGATTTCACAATCTTGGCTTTTTTTGGCGTTGAGGATGAAGGCAATAAGCAGCTTTATGAAGACTACAAGGGCTTTATGGATAAAATGCTAGCAAATGGGCATTCTGAGAAGGTACCTTGTAACAAGATGAATGCGATCGAGAGAGTCTGGTATCTTCCACATCACTCTGTGTATCTTCTACTGGGTGGATTGTTGCTTTGTTTCAGGGTCATAATGGTAAAGCCAGCTTTCATCAACCGTTATCACTGGGTCTAAAAATCCAGGGCCTTTTTGAATGATAACAAAATCTGATGGCACAATACTGCTCCGTATGTGGAAACTAACTGATACGTATTTCAATTGCTGTCACGTATTAATGAGGAGCTAAACACGTTCGATCTTGTGCAGGCATGCGCGTCACATGGCGGTCTCTCATAACTTTAAAACAGATTATTGCTACTGCTAATATTTTTTGAAGAAAAAATTCAGTCTCATTCATTATTGAACCACCCTTCGTAAATTAGTGTACTGACGCTGGCAGAAGTGAGTCGCTGCGCAAGGTGCTTACTTTGAAGATGATGTTTTGCAAACGTTTGTTTTTTGTTTATAATAAAAGAATGTTCGATTTACGGTATTTTTTACTCTACCTCGTTTATACAGAAATTATAAAAAGGAGAGGGGAGGAGCTCCCATCTCTGCCTGATCAAATGAGAACTTACCGTATTATTATGTTATCGTTGAAACGTGGGTTTTTTTCGACTGCGCAATTCTCATTCGTGCCCTAGTCTATATTGTTAACAGATGGGTTAATAAAATATATCAAGGTAATTATTTGTAAGCTCAAAAACGATGTAAAAAATCTTCAGAGAAATGATTTTAGATGTTTATTATAAGATTATGTATTAAAATTTAAGAGCTACGAAGGCCCTTTCAAATAAAATGCCGTCTGAAGCAAAGCGCGATTCTTCGGGTTAAGTCCGTTCACACCTTCGCGTTTACAGTGAAAGTTTGTGGTCAGTCCAATTCGGGTTTTACTTATCTTAACATTAGAACTCGCCTTATGAACACCTTCCTTTGGCTTCGGTTAACTAGACCTCGAAGGACCTCGGACTTTGTAAGTTTTCCCTCGTATAATTAGTTATGTAAGGAGATAAAGTTCTGGTAGGCGAGCCCTGCCTTAGAAACTCCTTCGGTTTTGAGAAGTTGTCACTCCCTTAAGATGCTTCTAATAAGCGAGCCGTCATTCGATTTAAATCTGTGTGACGCGGCCTTTGAGCTTTGTTAACATCTTCCCCAGACAGCTCGCCTGAACGGTCTCACGCCCACGCGCCCCGCTGAGCAATGCATCATAATCCACGGCGATTGTAACATGGCGTCCTGACACTGGAAGGACATCTTTTCCTTTCGGGTCAGGCATGGCTTCACGGTGAACATTAATTACTATGCAGGCGAAGCCCCCTTAACAAGGCGGCCGCCACGGCGATGGGGCTCGGCCTTAATCTTTTGCCAACCCAAATGCCGCTCGCTACCTCTTCAGTGGGTTCTCTCGTTTCTAAACGGAGGCCAAGAGCATGTTGACAAGAAATGCAATTAAAACTTGCTTTTTTGCTTCTCACCCGATCTTTTCTTCTTCTATTCTCTCAGCCTTTTTTCTCTTTCTCACTCTCTTTCCCTTTTACGCCCTTTTCTTTTTTCTTTTTTTTCTTCTTCTTCTTTTTTCCCTCTTTCATCTCTTGGGCACTTGGGTATCAAACGGCGGAAGTTGTGCACCTGCTTCATCCTATTTTCTTACTGAAATCTGGAAGGAATTTATTGAAGAAAAAGAAGGAACAGTACTATACCCAAGGGATCCAAATTGAAGCAGCAGATGGTTCCAGCAACACTACCAGGGATTAAGAATAGATACACTTTGAAAGCCTCTGGAAAGGCTAAAGCTCTTTTAGAAACTTATTTTACTTTGCCCTCAAACAAAGTTATTTTTGAAACGAAAGTTTTACATCGATGCTTGAATAATTTCGTAAAGGTGAAAACTGGGAAAAATGTATTCCATATTGAACTTTCATGAAGGAAATTTTCTCCTCCTTTTCTCCAATGTTTTCGGAAGACTATTCTCCAAAAGAATATTATTTGAAGAGGAATATCCAATTTATTATCCAAAACTGAATTTTAAATTGTTTACAAGGTTGAAATTAAATAATAAAGTGATTAATAAAAGCAACAGCCATCTAATATGTTCGGATATTTTGTATTTTGCACTTGTAATCAATTTGCTTCTGAAGTAGAAATATTTACTTGTTGCCTAATGTAGCAATTTTATTCAGTTGTTGTTTCTTCTTAAAATCCTATATTCATTATTATTCCAAAGAGATTTATTTACTTATTATTCCATTTATTTGAATATTTGAAAATTTGCCCTAATATACGGATTTTCAATGTATCGAATTGAAGTATCGTCATTTCCTTCTCTTTGAAATTTTAACTGTTTTGTTAAAAATGGCATGGTGACTCTATAACAATTGCGAACAATCCCTCTGTTTTCTATTCGCTGTTCAGGAGACTAAGCATTCATGTCAATCTTCTACTCTTCCTCTGGAAGAACTATCCACAGACCATTCAACGGATGTCCTCGTCTACTTCCAAAAGGTTTTTTTATTAAGAGGTAGAAACCGCAGAAACTCATCGGGGAAGTAATGGGTAATATTGCTGGGATATCTTCAAATGGAATTCCTCGTATAACCTTTGGATCGAAACTTTGTCCCGAAGAACACATAACTATTGTCCACGCAGAACAAGAATTTGAAAATTTTTAATGATGTAACGCACTGTTGATTAAGAGGCTCTTAGCTGTCTAGCAAACTAAACCTTTGCGTTTTTGGATTTTCTCCCGAGATGAAAATCACTTCACTTTCGCTACTGTCTCAGGTGTGGGTCTTTTTTCTGCGTTGCCGTATTGGGGTCTTTCTATTTTTATTGAGTAAATTGCTGATTTCCGCTTTCCAAATGCTTAACTTTTTTCTCCTAGAATTTTTCTTATAATGTCTGCGTTCTGAATGCTCCCAAAATCGGTCAATTGCTTGCTTACTCGTTGTAAAGCCTCTTCCGCCAACTTGCCGTGATGACACTGAGCTACATTTGAGAGCCTCCGTCAACCACGCTCAAATTACTTTGGCGTGTACCTAGTATATTTGCAGATTCAAAGCATTCATTTTACTGTACTCAACACATTATACAGATAACGTATTATAAGATAACGTGCGCGATTGTCTAACAAACTAATGTTTAAAATCATGATATAAACTGAAATTCAGTTAAAGCTCTTATTATGCCGGGTGTCCCAAATTGAAACGTTATAACTCAGCAACGAAATGAGATAGAAATATAAGGTTTGTTGTATTTTATTCCTTAAACTTCCTTAAGCCCGTGTATGTTAAAAATGTCCACATTCTGCCACAGTACGCTCCCAACTTGACGTTGAACAGAGCGACATACCGACTGGATTGTAGCTAATGGAATACCATTAATGGAATGTTCAATCTGATCTCTTAATTACGTCAGTGTTTGTGAGTTTGTGGTGTACAACGTGTTCTTTAAAGTTCCCCAAAGGTAGAAGTCGAGAGGGGTTAAATCGGGAGATCGAGGCGGGAACTCCGTAGCACTTCCTCTTTCACTGTTCCTTCGGCTTCAAACTTGTCTCGGAGTTTTGTTATTGTTACTCTTGTTGGCGGTGGTGCACCAAATTCAACCCTCCAACTTCGTTGAACCTCAACAACATTCTCCACTTTCCAATAACACTTCAGTATCCACTTACGTTCATCGAATAAAAGTCTCACCGCCATTTTGTTTTATAAATAAATGAACAAAATGAACGTGTTGCTATGCTTTTTCAGCGCCGTCTGAATCATACACAACAAACCTTATATTTCTATCTCATTTCGTTGCTGAGCTATAACGTTTCCAAGAGTGTATACATCAATTTGGCATTTTATTATTATGATAGTATTAGTATATAGTAGATTGTAGGAAATATTTTTATAAAAACTGACATTCTAAAGTGCCAAATTATATAAAACTTTCAGCAGGGGGCATTGGCCTGTAATAAGCAATCATCGAGGAAGGTGTATGCAGGGAATTTATCAAAACAATCAATCGCCAGTAATTCTTGCATTGTATATTTGTGTATAAACGATAAAAATATTTGTTTCAACAAATCTTACAGTATCTGAAACGTTTAATTAGAAAAAAAGGTTTACGTGTATGTTTACATTAAATTTGTTTTACTTTTTAAAATACTGTATTTGTTTTAAAAATATTTATTTTTAAAATATATGGAATGGGTAGCATCACAAGATTGGGTTTAGAAGTTCTTGGCCAAATGATAGAGACGAAATTTATTTTTGTTCTCGTTTTGCTCATTATAATCCTCTCTGGGTTTTCTGAAGAGATATGATTTCAGAGGAAAAACGCCTAACACAATCTGAGTATCACATGACAAAGTAATTCTTGAGATGGGAGTCTTATTATCATTAAGAATCAATATATTTTTAATAATTGTTGATAAGATAGTTTTGTTTAATTATTACAACATGCGCTTAAGTGATGTATCCCTAAAATGCTACCATTAATTTGGATTTCTAATATTATAATACATATTGGCTTTTTGTATAAAATTCTAAAGGAACTGAATAATTAAGTTGGTTTTGACACATGGGAGCAGTTTAATTTTAAAAATAAATATTTATAAGCTTTTCCAAGCATATCATGTCCTTGAAAAATAATAAAAATATTTTGTGAAATTGATTATGGATGGAGAGGAAATGCAGTGGCGAGAAGGAGAAGGAGGAGGGTGTAGTTGAATTGTAATCGAAAAACTGCATTAAATGTAGTTCGAACAAATGGAATCATCGAACGAAGAATTTCTTTGTAGGTTTTGAAAAAAAAAAGAGAAATTCGACCAATTAATTGAAAGAAAGAAAAATAATTGAAGTCGGAAATGAGATAAGATAGAGAGGAAGGGGAAGGAAAGGTTCTTTTTTATATTGTTTTTTTGTGATATTTTTTCATGTTCTTGGAAAAGGGAATAGTAGGAATTTTGTAAAAAATATTAAAGGATCTTTTAAATTTTCATTTAAGTAATAAATTGGTTTTAAAAGATGATTTTAATGAGAAGAGAGTTGAAGGGGGAATATCGAAGGAAAGAATTAAATAGAAGAGTTAATGGAGAACGATTCTTTGGTCTTCCTCCTATATTCTTGATGTATTTAAGAGACTCCGATAGGCCTGCCTCTCCTACAAAAGAAGTAAGGTCGAGGTTTTGCTTTACTTTTTTTTTCTCATTTCCGTATCCTTTACGAACAAACGACACCGCCCCAGGCACGAACACAATGCCGAAATGAGGCGAGGGGAATGCCGACGAACGAGACGGGCTTTCCACCGACGACGGCTGCCATTGTGTGAAGATTCTGGGGCGAAACTTTCAATCTTCGTCCATGAATAGCGAGTGTCGAGTACGAGTTCCTATTTCGAATCTGCGCTCACGGAAAAGAGAGAAAATGAATACATGACAGGTCATAACAGGTATGATACCCTATGGCATGGCACAGAGTACCCCCCCCCCCCCCTTCCTCTTCCATTCCTCTTTACTCTAACGCGATTCAATCAATTTAATTTGCTCGTGCGTGTAGACAAGGCCACCGAGGAGCCAGAAAGAGCGAGAGAATTCGGAACTGGTGTTGCATGTACCGGTATAATGAAGAAAGAATTCTTGATTATCTGCAAGACTGAGTGTTTGCACCGGTTATTCGGGTGAACTCCGGCCTGCCAAAGAGGATCGTGCCCCTTTTGGTAGCCGAGCCAAGTGGGTTGGAGATCGGAGCCAGAAGACCGCTCGTTCCCAAGACTCTTGGGCGCACTCATTCCCATTGTATTACAGTCTATTAAGTCAATAGACCCGCGATGACACTGCGCTTAACACGGCAGCTTAGGGGACCTCTCCCCGCTGTCACCCTCCCACTACAGCCGCGCTAAACTTTCCAAGGAATACGATGAAAAGAAGAGAAAGAGAAAGGGAGAAATTAAATTATTCACAGAAAAATACGAGAGAATTGAAAAGAAAAAAAACTTACTTCAAAGAAACATGGGGGAAATGTATAAATTTAAGGAATGGAAGAATTTATAATAAAATTAAATATCGATAAAAACTGCTTCATTATTACTACAAGACAGTTTTGTTCGTCTGCCTTAAATAATTTAAAAATAAATTTATATTTTCTAATTTTTTCTCGTTTGCTCGCTCGCTCCGTGATCAAATTATCTTGAGAGACTAATGGATATTCGAAACCTCATATTTTTTCGATTTTTATATTTTAAAAATAGAAATTAAAATTCAAGCATTTTCTATTAGTCATCGCAAAAATTAAAGGTTAAAATTATTGTAAACAAGCTGATATCCCCGTCGTGGCTCGGGCTCTTTTTTTTTTGAAGAAATTTTGCGATCTCTGAATGTGAAGATACCGTAAAATTGAACACATTAAAAAGCTTACAGTTAATATAGTAATAATTCATGGCCAACTATGGCTCTCCAGCCGTTCTAGCCAGCTTTGCTCGTATTGGAATGTTGTGTATAGCTGAGTGAGTTTTACGTAATGTCGGAGAAAACATGTGTATAATAATGTATGTGGTTTGGAAAGTAGGAGGAACTAGAATGAAAATGAAACAATACTTTGATCTGACATTTCTTTAACCCTGGCTATGGCTGTAGTTATTCTATTTCTTCCCAGTTAATGCACCTGCTCCAACCCCCCAAGTACCAATGCAACTACATCAACCTTGTTCGATAAAAAAAAATCACACGCTTTCGAAACTGGCGCTGAAGTCTTGTCTTTCGTTACGTGGCCGACTCCTCTTCATCACTTGTTAGATAGGCGGTCTAAATTTCTTTCATGGGGCTTGCTTTTTCTTTTCTTGGGTGGCAGTGAAAGTACACGATCGTTTGTGTCTATGTGCTCTGCAATTCCAACAATCTGAGTGGGGTTATTCGCCACTTGGTAATTTCTGTTGTTGCAATTGGCACTCTGCTCTCGATGTCTTGAAGCAAAACTTGGGCATTCATCACTTGGTGTGATGTAGTAGTCGCCGTTTCTTCTGTTGACACGCTTGGATCGTCGACGGCCGACTGGGAACTTCGATAACTATTAGGACACTCACCACTTACTCAGTTGCAGGAATGCGCTGGCGAAACCAATCCACCGCCGAGCGAAAGACTTCTTGCTCTGCCGCCTTTCCACTGGTTCTCAATAGTCTGCTAACTCTCCATTATCTCCAGTTACTGCTCATTTTTAAAGATTTTCAAGAAAATGTTAAGTTCTAAAAACTACCAATTCTGAGAAAAGCCAGAACCACAGAAATTCTATGTATTGTTACAAATTCCATTTTGTTATATGATAAACCAGTTTCAGCAATTAGCATCGTCGTCTGTTGAGTAAAAAACAAACATCTGAAGGAGATTTCTGGTCTCCAGCTTCTTTCTCGGTGTTCACTGTTGCCGGTAGCCATGCCTCGTATCGTGTCTTGTAGTGTTCCAGGATGCCAAAATTATCGAAAACATCACTCCTAAAATCGCTTGGCACTGTTTTCTGAAGTTAGTCGAACTTAAGAAACAGTGGATAGGCAAAATTAAGAGAGATGGTGGTCCAAAATTTAAAGTGACAGAGGCGAATTCGTTGTTAGCATTTATGCAAAGTGGATAAATGACGGTGAAACCAGCGTCATCAAAGAAAAAGGACCTCGGAGACTGTCCCGCTTGGTAAAGCAATATCGGCGCCAGACAGTGGCTCAGCTGACAGCCCAATACAATGCAGATCCAAGTGCAAGTGTTTCGGAACACACAATTCAGCGGACACTGTTGGATATGGGACTGCGCAGCAGACGTCCCACTCATGTGCCTGTTGATCAAGCGTCATTGTCAACTACGCCTACAGTGGGCCCGGGAACATCGAGACTGGACGGATAATTGGATAAGTGGATAAGTGGAAGAGAATTGCCTGGTCGGATGAATCACGGTTTCTTATTCATCACGTCGATGGTCGTGTCAGGGTACGCCGAATTCCAGGCGAACAGTTGCTCCCCCCCCCTCCCGGTACAGCAGGCTGGTGGTGGCGGTATTATGCTTTGGGGGATGTTCTCATGGGCGGCTCTAGGACCCGTAGTTGTGGTAGAACGGACCATGAAAGCTGCAGACTATCTGCACATCATTGCGGACCAGTTGCACCCTTACATAGCATCTGTCTTCCCAATTGGAAATGGAATCTTCCAGCAGGACAACGCCCCATGTCACAAGGCTCGAAATGTGTTGGAGTGGTTCGAGGAGCATAAGGATGAATTCCAATTAATGTCCTGGCCACCTAACTCACCGGATCTTAATCCGATAGAGCACATTTGGGATGTCATGGAGTGGCAACTCAGAGCTGAAACATCACTATGTCGGAATATCTCGACTTTGCGTGACCGCTTCTTAGACATTTGGTACAACCTGTCTCCAGTCATCTGCCAAGAACTTGTGGCATCCATGCCAAGGCGAGTTGCAGCTGTATTTTGCAGGCCAAAGGTGGCGCAACGCGTTATTGAATAGCTGGACATAACGTTTTGGCTCTTTAGCGTATATCAGTGCTTCAAGAATTGGTTGACAAGACTTTTTTGCTAAATGACGACCAAATACACGTTCATCACGAGCAGGAATTATTTTATAGAGAAGTTATCTGAGTCAATGTAAATGTGTTACAATTTCTTTTTTGATGAATGGTTATCCTTATAAATGCAAAAGATAAAATAATAAGCTAAAGCTCATCACTGAATAAAAAGGAGAGTTTTGAAGGAAAGTGAAGAACTTCTAGATGAACGCTAGATGGATGAAATGCGAAGAACTTGAAGATTACGGTTGCAGAAGCTGAAGAAAACGTGCTGAAAGAAAAAAGATTTGAATACCTGTAGATGAACAGTGGATGGTAGATGTGTGAAGAACTTGAAGAGTTATGGTTGAGTAAGCTGAAGAAATGTTGTTGAAAGAAGTGTTGAAGAATGATGAACGAATTGAATTTGAAGAACTGGAAGAAAGCCTGATGTGCAATTTGGAATCTCTTGTTTAAAGTTGAGAGCCTCTTATTCATTGATGAACTTTAGCTTATTATTATTTATTATTATTTATTGTATTTTTAATTTTTCGCTAAGAACGATAATCTAAATTTTAATAGTGCCGAAATGCCAAAATTAAATAACATTTATTTGCCAGAAGAAGAAATAGAAGTAAAGATAAAAAAAGGAACTCTGTCAAAGATTCTTTGTATTAAAACGAAACCATTATTATATTTTAGGCATATTTGAAACGGGCAAGCAATTTAAATAGCAATACAATTAAAGTTGAAAGTTTTTCAACTGCCGTCAGCGAAATGACTGGCATTAACCTAGTAATATAAATATTTTCATGAAAATGGCAACGCAAGTTTTCTATTACTGCCATACAAAAATATTTTGGTTATGTTATAGCTCGTAGAAAAATATTGATGCTTTTTTTTTCATTCTGACTAAAATGAATTAATAATAAAAATATTGATATTTATTTTCCTCAGGCTAAGAATTATTTTATTAATATTTTTTCAATTTAGGGAACACAAAATTTGTAGTACAAGATGTGTGTAAAAAATTCCATGAATTGGTATCAGAAAACAAAGAAAACCGAAGACACAAACAAACTTCCTTTATTACTAACCTCCCAAATAATCGCCATTGGCCCAAATACACTATTGACAAAGCTTGTAAGCTGCTGAAAACTATTAGCGAAAGCTTCTTCTGGAATCGCCCGAAGCTTTGTTGTCACACGTCTTTGAATGTCCGGAAAGTCTGCAAATGTGCCTTTCAGAACTTCCTTGAGACAGGGAGATAAAAAGAAGTCTGCAGCCGCTAGATCCGTGGAGTACGATGGATGTTCGAGAACAGTTATGCAATGTGGGTGGATGCTGTCGTGCAACATAGTCTACTGTCCAGTCCTTATAACTCTAGTGAACACGTCGGAGACTTTCCACCGCCGTTTTCCCCAGTTTGTAATAGAACATGGTGTTTACGCGTTGTTTCATTGCAAACTAAACAACCGTTTCGATAATCAGTTTACCGTGTTCGACGCTAGTATGGTGCTTCTCAACATATCTCTCGATACGTGGTTCATAAACCATGTTGCCGTTTAAATATCGGTCCATTCATCGAACTTATAAAATTGTTTTTATACAAACAGTTAAATAGGGTAGATGTACCAGTAATTGACAGTTTAAGACATTGCTGTGAAACGAAATTGTGTACGTAAATCAAATTGCATTTTGAAATTTTTCTAATTATACCATTAAATTGCAAATATAGTGCAGGATGTGCCAATTTCTAAACAATTATTATATCTTTAAAAGCTATTAAGTAATTAAATTTTTTCCTAACTAATGCAGGAATCACCAATAGTTGACAGTTAATGTACCAGAAATTGACAGGCAGTTTCACCAGTAATTGACAATAATTTAATTACCTATTTTTGTTAACTATTTTTACAAAAAAAATTAATAACATTCAAAAGTAGCTGAAGAAATCAAGCATTTTTAAGAATGTCTAAAGTATTTAACATTAAATAAAATTATGCTTTTTAAAACTTAAGTTGTTCATATAGACCACTTATATTTTTTCCTTTTGAAAAAATAAATAAAATCAGTTCACTCCAATGTAGAGTGCAAGAACCATAGAAAATGAACGTGTTTTCCAGCAGTTCAATATCATTATATCTTGGCCAACAAATTGTTGGTAGAAAAAATTGATTTTTGACGATTGTTCTCCTACTTGCAAATGCTACTTCTTATCATAGTAAACAGAATAGTAGTTTTCTTCTTGGAAGATAACTTGTCCTGGGCTGTCTGTTGATCGTCTCTGTGACAAGATTCAGGACCAACAAAAAGAATCGGCGAATAGGGCCTAGAAGATTTATGTCAAATTGGCTGATCTAGAAATTGACAATCAAGTTCCTATAATTGACGCATCTAGATCAATTACTGGAAATTAGGAAGTTACACATAAAAACATCATGTTTTCTTTATTATTACCCTACATTCTATGTCGCATTAGTATATTTTTGTTCGTTTTTTTCAAACACAGAAATTATCAATAATTGAAAGGTTATGTCCACTACCAGTGAAACTACATATCTGGGTTCTAGTAGTTGACGGTGGGTTAAAACAGTTAACAAATTGGTCATCAGAAATTCTGTTAATACTAGAAGTAATGTCCACTGACCACACAAAAAGGTTCAGGCAAAATTAGTAACAAATATTGCATAACATTCATGAAATAAATTCAAGTAATCAACCCCTCACATAGTGGTTCATTGTAAGGTTTTTTCGACTCGGTAAGGCATTGAACATTCATCATGTGTTTGCGGCCATAATAGGAAGCAAAGTTCCTAGTTTTTTGCTATTCTGGGAAGTCTAGTACATTGTTTAATACGAGGTGGCAACACCAGTCCCTTTTCTTGCTTTGTTATTTTATTAAAAGCTTTTAAATCGTGAATTGTCAATTACTGGTGCACTGTCAACTACTGGTACATCTACCCTATATTAATTTTTAAAAAAATGTTGCTACTCCTCGGGCGACCCTCGTTCAAAAGTTTTTTAACGACAACAACTTTGACTGGCTGCTCATGTTCCCTACTCACCTGACTTCACGCCTAGATAGTTTTGGCTCTTTCGAACGGCTTCGCTCTTGCATCGGTAATTTTCTATTGGATAAAACCAACACGATCTCTAGCTACAAGCAAAAGCAAAAGAAATCTGTATGGAGTGGTATCTCCGCACTGATGATTCTGTGATGAATTTCGTTGGGTTTTTTTTCTTTTAACATATCACTGAATCAAATTAAGACAAGTTTATTTTTTTATAAATTTTACGATTAGCTAAAACGTGCTAATCTGTATTTTGACACATGTTTCAGAATGCGTTTCTTAAGGAAGAACTGCAATAAACGACTACTAGATTAAATGATCAACATGCTAATATGTTTTACCATTATTGACATTATACATCTAAAAAAAGCGTTAGTAACTTCAGCTTTGTGCGCGGCTAGATTTCGTTCTATCGAGAAGTTATTTAAGTTTTGGAAGCTTAACTTTTTTTTCTAATATAATTAGGAGAGCTTGAATGTATCTGATAAATATGTTTAGGGTCTTTGTGTACGTAACACTATAAAAATTACGCTATTCTTTATAGTAACCGTCAGATTCAACTAACACCTCCAAGTGAGAAAATTTAGCAATATGCAGTGAGGCAGGCGGCAGCAACTCCCGTAGACTCAACATTGAAAGGGCGTGTTAAAGCAAGCATTTTTACTCATTTCGCTTTAAAACTGTTTGTTTTGTATTCGTGAAAATTTCATTTCATTTACAGACATATTCAAATGGCGAATCAAACAGAAAAAGTTAGCATAATTTCCTGTTATTTTTAACCCCACGTGGGTGATAAGAGATTTGCTGTGGGTCCGATTTAGTCGCTGGATGTAAAAGATGTACAGAAAGTAGGAATTAGCGCCTACGGGTGTTACTGTTATAATCACTATTACAGTTACTTATATCTTATCTCCCATCGAACTTTTGTTTGATGATTCGATCACCTTCGTACGACGCGTTGTACGATTACATGTAGTACGTACGGTTTGAACTCCCCCCTCCTATTCCCGTGAGAGACCAATTTCCTAGCAACTTTTTACCGTGTTTAGTCCGTGTATCTCGGAAATTCTTGCGCTGAATGGTAGGAGTATTGTACAAGTACTTCTTTTTAGTAGATAGTACTTGTACTTTCATTAGACGCTTCAATAGCCTTCGTACGATCGCCTACTTTTTAAGTATCCTACGTTTAGTCCGACCCCTGCCACATTCAGTGATGAATTCATTTATCCAATTACTTAAATTACATTACATACATTATAAATGCTTGTAATAACCTTTATTCAGTACCGGTGAAGCTTCTTCATAATCCAATATACAGGGTGATTCAAATTCAATGTAAAAAACTTTTAGGGGAGGTAGTATGGGTGATTCTAAGCAAAAGACTTCATATGAACATGGATCCGAATTTGAACGCTAAATGATATATGAAAAGAAATAAAAACCCCGCCACCACGATTAACAAGTTAATGACTCAGGTTCTTTAAGATCTAGGGTGATGAAATTTGGCGGAGTAATATGGTACATAAAACTGTGTACACCATTAAAATTTGATCGTATTCAAAATCGTAACACTGCTCACATGCGATGTTGAGTGCGTAACTCGGAGTCTACGCGTTGGAATTCGAGCAAATTTTATACACAGTTTTATATACGTACCCTACTATTCCCCCGAATTTCATCATCCTAGATCTTAAAGAACCTGAGTTATTAACTTGTTGATCTTGGTCGCGGGGTTTTTATTTCTGTTCATATCTCAGAGTTCAAATTCGGACACATGTTCAGATGAACGTTTTTGCTTAGAATCACCCATACTACGTCCCCTAAAAGTTTTTTACACTGAATTTAAATCACCCTGTATATTTAAAATGCCAAGGGATTTTTTTCCATTTTCAACTTCACTATCCATTCCAAATAGAGAGGGCTTTGTTTCGAGGAAATTTATGAAAGCTGCTCTTTTTTTCTCGCCCAAAGCGGCCAAAATATCCTGGCACACTACAATATCGTACCATTTTCTGTTAAAAATAGATAGTAGTTTGCTTTTGCTTCAGCAGGATTTGCTAGTTAACGTCCGGTAAATTTCTATCCGCTTCGTTTCCCAACACGCGTTCCTGGAGCTGGCTGGCTAACTGCCTCACTGCACCGCCATTAAAGCTGAAACGACAGTAGCGCCGCTCGACCTTGATGGTAGTTGTCGGTGACCATAGAAAATTGGTAGATAGAATAACTTAAAACATATTGCATTTTGGGTGAATTCTGCTGCCGTGAGTAGATCTTCTTTAAATGAATTTAAGATATTGAAATGAAATGAAACCAATGTGAAAACGAGAATGAAAAAAGAAATTTCCTTATACGAGGGGATATAAGAAAGTAACGCCATATATTTTTTAACGGAGGAAATATATACGCTGTGTAAAAGTTAACATAGCCAAAAAGAAGCCTGAGTACATGCACAGGCACTGCATAACAAGGATGTCCTGCGCACGCGCATTACCTGCTATCAGTCATTTTACAAATGGCCGCCGGTACACGTCATCTACACTGGAAGAACAGCGAACTGTTATAAGGTTCCTTTTCGTAAAAGGTAAGAAACCCGCTGAAATTAATGGGGAAATGGTAGAAGGTTACGGTGCCGACTGTCTGGACTATTCCAATGTATGCGAATGGTGTAAAATGTTTCGGAAAGGAAGAATTAACCTTGCCGAGAAACATTTTACATAGCTTATGGATCTGCATGGGATATGGTGCATGCAGAGTCTGTTCGCGTTGGATTCCAAAAAGTCTGACACCACAACAGCTCGGCAACAGAATGGTGTGCAGTCTGCAACCTCTGCAGCGCTGTAACCAGGAGAAAAATGCGTTTCTGAATGGCATTGTCATAGATTAGTCCTGGGTCTTGCACTTTAAGCCTGAACCTAAAGCTACATATTCTCAGATTCACAATAAATTTAAAGTTTCTCCTTCAGCTCGGAAGATTATGCTTACAGTTTTTGGGATATGCAAAGCATCCTACTCGCAGAGTTTCTGCCGTTTGGGTCAACCGTCAACGCCGCTACTTATTGTGAAACGTTGACTAAACTTCGGTGTGCTATTCGAGTTAAGCGATCAGAAAGAGGAAACGATGTTCGAATTCTTCATGGTAACGCACGCTTGCATACGGCCAACGTCTTCAAAGCAAAACTGGTCCGTTTCGGTTGGGAGGTTCTGGAACATCCAGCCTACAGTCCGGATTTAGCGGCCTCGGACTACCATCTCTTTGATCCCATCTGGGCGGTCAGAAGTTTGAGACTGACGAGGAATTCAAATATGCCCTGCGCCATTGGCTGTATTCACAGCCGACAGAGTTCTATGAGCGGGGTTTTCTGAAACTGGTTCAGCGTTGAGATAAATGCCTAAATCGTCAAAGTACCTATGTGGAAAAGTAGATAAAGACGTGTAGTTTCAGCTGCACTTAGTTTTTTCCTGTACGTTTTGTAATTTTCTTTGAAAAAAATTAATGGCGTTATTTTCGGATGTCTCCTCGTAAGAAACGTTTCTGATAAAAAAATAAATTAAGTTTCACTACAATCAATAGCTTGTTTATTCTTTTCGTATACAGTTAAAAACTTCTTGTAACGAACCTCTTTATAACGAAATTTTACTCTAGAACGGTACTCTATGGCTTTAAATGTATTTCTATTTTTGTGCACCGGAAGTCTCGTTTTCGGACGTGAACTTTGGCGCGATTTTACATGTCGCTTTCCAACCATGATTTTGACAAGTCAGATGTAACAAAGTACAGTGCCAGTAATTCTGAGTTTCTATTAAATTAATCAAAGTTATCTTATATTCTTAATAATGTTGATTTACTAAACAAACAATAGAGACTTTTTTGCAACCTCAAACGATATGCGAAATACGAAAGGCGAAATGCGA
>JAHWFO010008480.1:718247-743676 GCA_023313115.1 Rhysida immarginata
AAGGGATGGATTTCTAAAGTGAAACAACCCTAATGTCATAAGAATACATTCCTGATGATGTGTTTCAAGTTTTGTAAAAATTGACAGCTTATTACATGCAAAATTATTCTATCAGCCTAAATAACCGATTTTTTTATAATTAGTAATTTTTTAGTGTTAATTTTGTAATTTTTTCACTATTTTCTATCTCCTTATTACAAATTCTCTTTATGACGAACAGAATTCATGGACCCTTCGAGTTTGTTATAAGGAGTTTTTAATTATATTACTACATTTCTTTATGTTGCGAGCTTTCCTGCAATCAATTCGTTTCCCTTATTACATTTATGATTAAAAATTTCTTATTATGTCTTAAAATGCTCTATTTATCTTGAAATGAAGTGTGTTGAAAATTTTTATTATTATATGAAACTTTAGAATAAAGACTGCAATTACTATAAAAAAACGAATTAATTTTGAAAATTTATTTCAAAAACAAACGGATATATAAAACTACTTCCCATTTCTTCCTTGTCCATCCATTTTGATGGTAATTTATTTCATTTTTTTGCAATCGATAACTTTTTTTAACCTTTCAATGACCATCGTGTTAATGTGAATAAAATGGGAGATCAAATATTTGTTTTTCGATACTTAGGGATAGTGCAGCACGCAAAATAATTTCCATCAGTCGTTTATTTGCCCCATTCGCCCATCCGGTTACGATATTAACTCTAATGCATGTAGTCAAAATAAATAATTAGTTTTCATGCAAATATTAATGTAAGGAAAAAATCAGATAAAAAAAGTACTTTTTATAATGGTCCGGTAATTTCGATAAAAATACCCAAAGGGAAAAAAAAAATATAATGTAGCGTAAATGTCAAAAATTCAAAGTAATAAAATAATATAAACCCAACGTTTTAACAAAATATATGTGCAGTAAATTTATTTATAGGTAATTATTTCGGTAAAATGAACGAGGAGAAATGAAATTCTTAAAGCCATCGATCGTTGGAGCTTTTCCACGCCATTAATTTTCATCTAATCCAATCGATAAACGTTTGTTTATAAAACGCTGCCGATCATCTTTATTATTTAGTCATAATTCCAATTTTGTGTTGTCGTTTTTTCTCTCAGGGATTTATTATTTTTTTTTTGTCCTTCTTTCCATTTTTTTATGGCTCTCTGTCCTTGCCACCCACGGACTCACTCAACTCCTCCTTCCAGCCCTCTTCCAATTCATTTTATTTTTTTTGCGCCAGTACCAAATTATTTTCTGACCCCGCTCCCTTATGCGAATACAATGACTCATTAGCTCTCATTATCAATGATTTAGCAAAACGTAGACTCTTCGTCTAAAACTACCATATTATATTTTCTTCTTTAACTGGGTGCGCTCGCTCTTGGTGTATCCGGTGCGAGTTCCATATCGAGAAGAGAGAGAGAGAGAGAAATAATCGTTTGTTCCTCTCCCGCTCCCCCCCACCTATTTCCATTCTCTTCATCCATCTACCCCCTCTTTCGAGTGTTATGAGCTATTGACCTCTTTTTATAACAGATGCCTCGTTTTTATTACAACGTTACTTGGACATGCTGATCAATCCGTTTAATTCGGTTGTCGTGGTAACGCGTGTGATGTGCGTGAGATTTTTTCCTATTATCTCAAGTACGAAGAATCAGCGAGCAGATGAAGCATGAAATCTGAAAATTAAGCGAATTTTATTCCCTCTTTCTCGTTCTCGATCTAAACGTCGAAAAAAACATCGTTGCAATTAAAAAATACAATGGTTTAAATAGAAAAATAATAATGAGGAATTTAAAGGGGGCTTACATTCTCTACCGTGTGTGTTTAGTAGCAATAAAAATTATTTCTTCAAATAATAAAGGAAAAAAAATCCAAGGATGCTTTATGTTTAAATAAAAAAAAGGAGTAACACAACCGTGAATTTAAGATAGTAAATTCCCATAGAAACTAAGAAATTATCATTTAAATGGAAAACTCGGAGCAAATGAAAGGAAAAGGAGACTGAGAGCGCTAAAAGCGGCGGAGAATTTAAAATTAATAATAAAAATTATTGCAAGAAAATGCAAAAGACATAAATTCGATTTTACGGAAATGACTTATGGTAACTATCTTCAGAAATAAATATACTCACCAAGTTACAAGTATTTCAGATGTAAGAATGAAATCTTATTAAATGTTTTTTGAGTCTTGCGCGGACTCAACATAGCATATGCAAAATACTAATTTCAACTTTTATTCTATGTTTAGCTAGATAAAAAGTTTTGACATAAATAATTTGTATTAACATACGACATAGAGATATGATATGCTTTATTATTATTATCCATTAGATTAGTTTATATATAGTCCCATCTTTCTGTTACACTTCGTGCTCGAAAGCGTTTTATCTTTTTGCCTAAGTTTCGGATTATTTTATTCCGTAGTTAACTTCTTTTCTTGTTTATTCTCTGAACTCTATACTTTACGGGTTTTAAAAGGTAGAGCATAAGGTTTTAAAACAAATTTTGACGACACAAGATATAGAAATTAAAAATTTGAACGTTTTAGATTTTAGATAGTAAACATAATATTCTTCTACTCGTAGTACTTAATTTAATATCGTTGGATATAAAACTAAATTTATACGTTTTTATACATAACAATTCTGAAAGTTCATCATATCTGAAGAAAAATTGGCGAGACTCTCGAAAATGCAGGAGGATTCTAAAGTCCTGCAATCCATATTTCCTGCTATATCTTTGATCAAAGAAAAATATCTGTACAAAATTAGCTCTATACATATTTTATTGCATATATTACATTGTGATTTACAGCAAATTTTGAAACTGAGAACCATCCATTGTTAGCCCAACTCTACTCGATAACAGGTATTTACAGGAATATGTTTCAACGTACCGTAAGGATGAAAGCAATGCTGTTGCGGATGTTGTCCTTTAATGCGTTGATTATCTTTTGATCGTTTTCATACAATATATATGTTCTTTGAAATAACGTTAAAAATAACTCTAGTAACATTAGGTCAGGATTAATAATAATTAATATTATAAACTGGAGATAAACCTCCAAGCATCAGGAAAAATTCTGCGACTTGGGTTCGAACTAGGAACCTCGACTATTCATGGCTGACGTCTCTACCAGTTGGGCTATCGCAGACACCCGGACAGCTATGCTGTCTCAAGGTGTCTTAAAGACAACTAAGTTGTCAAGGTTGAAAGCCCAATGGGAGGCGGGCACCTGGCTCACAGATCGAGAATCTCTCCTATCCAACCATCAGAAAGTTTGTGGAACTCACAGATAAATTAATAATAATTAATAATTATAAACTGGAGATAAACCTCCAAGCGTCAGGTAAAGATTTTTCTATCGAAAAATGGAAGGAAAAATTCTGCGACCTGGGTTCGAACCAGGAACATCGGCAGTCATGGCCTTGGGTGTCTGCGATAGCCCAACTGGTAGAAGCGTAGGTCAGGAATTCGAGATGGCAACAGTCAACGTGAGATACGAGGGTTGGGGCGTAAGTCATGGAAACTATTTTTTTTTCACATAGCTAAGGGATGGTATATAACAAAATGTCATATGTCTCGAGGAAACCGTTCATTCATAGTATATTTCCATAACACCAGATGGGCCCTGTGATTTCCTTTTGTTGCATAGAGATCAATGTTAAATCAGTTCTTAGTCAACCGCCGTGCAGGATGGATGTAACCCGAGTTGAACAACGCTCTATATAGCCGGTCTCCGCTGGCTTTGGTAAGAATTGAAGCACCCACTATACTCTCCGGACTTTTCTCAATGTGATTTTGATCTTATACGGACGGTAAGGAACCATTACGTGGTAGACAGCTTCGGACACGAATGGACATTGCAAATACCCGTATTGTGCAACAGGAGATGACCAGATTTCCACATGGTGAGAGAAATGGTGAATCGTTGGCAGCGTACTGTGAACGTTCAGGGGACTACTTTGAGGCCCTTTAGAACGGGTATGTGTGCTGTAATGATTCTGGAACATGAAAGTTGTAATGTTATATCAACTACCTTAATAAACATGAAGAGCAAAATATTTCCGTGTTGCTAAATGTCCGTACATTTCCTCCATTCCTTGTCCTGTCATCTATATATTTCGCATTTTCCACCCACGGTCGAATTCTCACAAAAAAAAATAGTTGCCATGACTTATGCCCAACCCTCGTATTAGAGTCCAATAATTTTTCTTCAAATTCATGCTGAATTTAATAACGTGTTGTGTTTAATATCATATCAAAAGATCTTCAGTAATTTTTTTTTCATTCTTCATGGATCTTATTGGATTTCTTAAAATTTTTCTTCGCATGCAACAATGGGAATAACTGAAAGATTTTGATAACCATTAAATGATAGCAGTTAGCAATTCAGAAGTATCCCCAGCGTCTCGAAATGTTCTCTTTAGCATTGGTGAACTTTTATAGTTGTTGTATATAAAAATTTGTCAAATTTATTTTTCTATTTGATAATTTCAAATCTTTACAAAAATCTTTTATAATGGCAGAGCCACAGATTACTTATTATACAGATGGGACAATCAATGTTAAAGGAGTGGAAACAGCATAACTCATTGTTTTGACGTCATCGATTGTTGCAAAGTCCCTCTGTACCGCCGGGTGCGCTGTTTCGAAACATTGTCTTTCACGTGTATTTTGATGTTTAATAAAGAATTCTGTATGAAAATTTCCCAAAGGATATGCTATATATTTTTTACGTGACGGAAACTGCATGACTCATGGTTTCTTCATAAACCCTACAATTTAGTATATTCACCAATTGCAGCGCACCTGGCGATACGGTGGGACACAATCACTTGACCTGTTCCCATTTTCTCCATAAGGACGTCATCATTTGTTCCAACTGTGAAATAAGTAATCTGTGGCAGAGCTTTAATGGAAAATTAGAGCAACATCTGATTTAAATTTATTTATTTTGAACAATTTAGATGTTTCAGAATTTGTAGACATTCTACACTATCAAAGAGTAGAAAGTAGATATAAGGGCCCTTTGTTTAGGGTTGTAAAACGTTGCTCAGTGACAAGTACATGTTTGTGTTTCACATTGTTTTATCTTGCTTAAGTTAGAGTAAATCCGGCCTTGCTTACACTTTGGTAAGCGTATTTGGCTTTTGACGCTCCAGTTCATAAGCTCAAATTCCGCTTAGAACACTGTGTGATTGTGTCTTCCTTCTGAAGGAAAGTAAAGAAAAGTAAACCACGGATTCCGTGAGAAAGTTTACCCGCAGCACAAATTAGGTAGAGTTTCAGCCTCTCACTAGCGACTCTTTTAACAGTTGAGTGGTCAATCGTTAAATTAAACAATCCATCCAGCCTTTGAATAAAATTCAAGCTTCCGTCTTTGAATCTGACACGTTTTAAAGAATATTTCATAAAAATGTTATAAGAAGGTAATAAACGAATCACTTTATTATAAAAGAGTTTGTATATTGTTTTCCTATATACGGCTGAATATAATGTGAAATAGAAAAAAGAATGTCGGAAAAAAGAAAGTACTAATTTTAGAAAACATTTGAGACGTTCGTTTAGTTGGGTTTTTTTGTATTAATTTTGGATATTCTTTAAAGTATCGTGTTAATGGTTAAAATAGGCTAGGATCGAGAGCGATGCCAGGAGTAGGGCAGAGGAAAGAAAATACAAAAGCAACGAGCAAAAAAAGCAGTCTTTTCTTTAGCACATTCGCATGGAAAATCGGATCGGAATTCTTTTCAAGCAAGTGCGCATCCTATCAAGAGTGACGGTGGAAAGGGATTCCCTGCTGACTGCCCGGGTCGAAAAGGAGGAAAAAAGGTCGTTGCGCTTTCAGCAACGGCTTGTTGAGGACGTTGAGGATCGTCTGCCTCCGGAGAGAAAATAGTAAGACAGGAAAATTCTAGAAGATAGGTTGCAGAAGAGAGGGTAGGGCACGCGAGGGAGCTGGGGCGGGGGAGGAAAAGTTAAAGACAAGGCAAATCTAGACCTTTCCAAGGCTCACTGGAAAAAGTAAGTGTATTTCTTCGGCTAGGTGAGTTGTAATAAGCCGAGCGAATCGTGACCTATGGGCCGTGGAATGCCACATCCAATCCCTTGGGGACCATTACGGAACTCTGGTGATCGCAATGGTGGAACTTTGGCGGGCGTCTCAAAGCACCCGAGGCTCTGTCAGAGAGCAGCTAAAAGGGAGGCGGAGAAATATAAGCCCAATAAAAAAAGGGTTAACTGTCCCTCGCCTTCAGCAACGACCACTTGACACATCTCCCCATTGTTCTGCAAAATACAATCGGATTAATTTCGCCCCACCTATTTCTCCTCTTTCATCATGGAAAATAGAGACAAATTTGAAAGGGTACCCTCTCTCTTTGTGCTTGTCGTCGGCTGTCGCTCATATTTTACGATAGAGACCACCTGATGGCAAGAAATGATAATACCTGTTGCAGCAGCAATTTCGGAGGGGGAAAGGCACCGACTTTCTTGTCGTTTATGCAGGTTATAAAAACAGCCACACCCATACGTTTGTTTCAAAAGCAAAAGCAGTGGAGGAGGCACCTCTCTTGTTTGCATTGGGCGACGTTGATTGATTGAATGATGGTTAGGTTATAATCAAAATTTTTTTTATTATAACTTGAAAAGATCACTAGCTGTTGTTGCACGCAATCTTGCTCACCGTTAAAAAGACTGATACTATAAAATTCTACGCGTGTTATTGCATGGAAATATTTACCGGCATGGAACATTTAAATGTTTCTATTTTTGTTTCAATCTTTTTTTCCTGTTCTTTAAATATCATTAGGAATATTCGTTAATTAATTTTACGACAGTTAACCATTATTATATTACGGCTTAACATTTTATTCTTCCAGAATAGAATTGCAATGCAAATTCGTCTACGAACGATTTTTTTATGATTATAAACGATCAGAGAGAATGACAAGTCAACAAGACCGATTTCAATATTTTTTTTCTTTGCGATTATTGCATGTCTGCACAATACTAATATCATTATCATATGATGATGTTGACACAAAAGGGCTCTCTTCGTGTGCCTCGCCCCTTGCTTTTTTGATAATCCCTCCCCATTCTTCCATCATCTGTTGTTTATACACATCAAAAAGAAAAAAAAAGAGAAAAGCCTAGCCACCATCACCACACACAACATTTGCATCATAAAGCGTTTCTCCATTGAACTGTTTTCTTTCAGCCAATCAATCAACCGAACGGATGTACGAGGGATTTGCTAAAATGAAAAAAAGCAGGATAATAGCAATTTATATTTTAGCAATAATTTTAGCAATATATGAAGTTCACATGCATATGTTCTGAATCCCATTCTGAAACCACCATCGAAGCCAAATAAACCAAGGAAACTGCGTCTTCTCTACTAATGTTGGAACAAAAAGCTTCGCTCATTTATCATTATTAGGAACTTCAGTTATTTATTAGAATTTACGCTTGGATTGGACGTTTATCCCTCCGGCTGTTTGTCCGCCGTTTGTATGAAAACTTGAAAACTGATTAATTTTTTCAGTTTCTTTTTTCAATAGCATGATCCTCAAGGTCTTGTAAAATATTTACAAGATTTTATTATTTATGAATCTGGATATTTGGAAAGATTATATAGAGTCAAAAATTCTGCGTTTCAAGAATTTTATTTGAAATTTTTAAAACATTTGTTAGTTCAGAGTGTATATAAACAGACGTGTTATGCAACATTTATCATTTGCAGCAATTCAACTTCGACATCTTTGTGCCATCTGAAATTTTTGTTAGATGCCACAAGTTGTGTATATGTAGATTGTTGGCTCTTGTAATAGATTATTGATATTGTATGTTTAAGCACTCTAACTTGTATTGTTAAAAACCAGTGTTGTTGGGATTGCTATAGGGAATAATTTGATGTCTAAAAAAATAATGAAGGAAGATGAAAAAAAGGAATAATGGAGAAAATTTTAGTATGCTCTAACTGATGATGAGTTACACAGGGTGTTCCAAAATGTTTTAGATACCTTTTAATCATTATTTAAAAAAATTATTACAAATAAAGACAATTAGTTTCCAACAATTTGTTTATCAACTCAAAAAGTTTTATTTTTGGTATATTAATAAAGTTCAATATGGGCACCATTTGTTGCACGGACAACATCCAAACGATATTCAACCTCTGGTCATGTTCTTGCAGCATCGCCTCGTCTACCAAATTATCTGCAGAAACAAGGCGGCAATTCAAATCCGCCATACTTTTGACTTTTGTGCCCTACATTTTGTCCTGAAGAAAACCCCCACAGGAAAAAGTCCAGAGGTATCAGGTCAGGTGAACGAGGTGACCACAACAAAGGCCCATCTCGCCTGATCCATTGCTGAGGGAATTCGGCATTACGCGCATCTGGGACTGTTAACGCCCAGTGAGGAGGGGCACCAAGATGTTGGAAGAAAACATTTGGTTGGTCCTGAAGTTGTGGAAATGCGTATTGTTCAAGCAGGTCAAGGTAGTTGGTGGAGTTAACGGTCGGCTCGATGAAAAAAATGGGCCAATAACTCGTTCGTGTAAAAGCCCGCACCGCACGTTGACCTTTGGGCTGTCACGCTCGACTTCAAGAACTTCATGGGGATTTTGTGATCCCCATATCCTCATATTATGACGATTGACCTTACTAGACACGCGAAAAGTTGCCTCATCTGAAAACACGACAGACTTCAAAAAATCTTCATCATTGTCAATTCGTCTAACATTTCTTCAGCATATGCTCGACGTTGTGGTTTATCACTTGGTTTCAAAGCTTGCACAAGTTGAGGTTTATAGGCATAAAGTTTAAAACATTTGTGTAAAAGACGGTGAACAGTTGTTCCAGGAATCTGGAGCTGTCTGGCTGCTGATCTGATCGACTTACGAGGGCTACATTGAAAACCCTGCCGAACACGATCCACAGCCTCGTTGCTAGTGCTTGGTCGACCTGTTGATTTCCTTGGTTGAATACTTCCAATGGTCATGAACTGTTCATGCCATTTCGCAATATGGTCTCGAGTTGATGGGGTATTTCCATATTGTGCCTTAAAATTCCTTTGAGTTTGTGTTCCAGATTTAGTCCTAATAAACCACGCCACACATGGTGCTTTCTCTTCGCTAGTCGACATTTTCCGGAAACTGTCACAGGAAGGAAGGTGCGACGACACATAAGGTTATAATGCTGGATCAAAAAACTTTTTTGAGTTGATAAACAATTTGTTGAAAACCTATCTGGAATAGTTTTTTTATACAGGGTGTTTTTGAATTGAGTACAGATTTTTTGGGAGATGATAGAAGAGGTCCTTAGAAGTATTTTTTGTCATATGAACATGGGGTCTCCGCAGCTCCGTTTACTTACAATCATGTGTTAATTGTTAAAAATAAAATAATCTAGGCCTGCCAACGCACACTGCGTCCCGGTGTCATTTGATTGTTCAATGCAGTATTGTAAGTAAACGGAGCTGCGGGGACCCCATGTTCATATGACAAAAAATACTTCTAAGGACCTCTTTTATCATCTCCCAAAAATCTGTACTCAATTTAAAAACACCCTGTATAATGATCATCCCCATAGGACTATCCCCGTGAATAGCAAATTTTAATATGAACAGCAATTACTATATCGTTGTTCAATGTCACTCAATGGCAGTGCTTTCTTTCGCTTGCTCTTTGGAAAATTTACGTCAAATAAGAATCGCATTACAACGGAACAAACATAAAGTATTAATTGAAATGAAAACTTAATTGGAATTTTCGCGCATTTATTTTGTTTAAGAAATAAAAATTTTATGAAAAATTTCTCACATTGCATGAAATTACTTAAAGTGAATGGAAAGGCACATTAATATTGTTCAAATTTTTAATGAAAGCTCTCGAGAAGCTATGATTAATTTAAGGCCTTGCGAATTATAAGGCTTTTAAAAGTTTTTTAATAATTTGTATTCTATTTAAATGCCTTTGAAAGTAGATTTTTAGAACTTAAAACTCTTTAATTAAGTTTTGAAAATCGAAATGCCCTTAAAAGCTCGCATTACAAACGTTTCTAATAAATTATGTGAATAACTTATTTGTTATGTATAAGCATTTACGCGCAAAAACCTTTTCAAATTTTAAACATTCTCTTTAAGAGCATTCTCGTTTGCTAAATGTAAATAATGCTAATAAAAATTAATGCTACTTTAGATGCAATCACTTAGAAGATAGCGATATGAAAATTAAATTATTATTTTGAAGTGTTATCGTAAGTCTAGCTTTATGAACATTATGATCATAAATAACATTTTGCAATCAATTTAATTATTTAGTGCGTTCCTAAATCAAGTTTCTCAAACTCTCGTCAAGAAAACTGCGTATTCTGCCAAGACAGCGGAGCACCAAACAGTAAAAGCTTTCTTGAATAATTGGAAGGAGATGAGCAAAAGCGGTTTCGAAAACTCATGAAAAGTGAGTTATAAAGAGGGCATTGGAGAATGCTTCGCATTAACGGTTGAAAAAGAGTCCAGTCTGCTCTCTCCACCCAAATTTGCGACCAAGTCTAGAAAAAACGACCGTTATTCAATTACTTCATGAAAAGATCACCAGAGTCCTCCACTGCTATTCTTTCATTTTTGCTACCTTTATTCTTAGGGGATAATTTGCTCAAGAATCCTCGAGAATGAGTAAAAAATTTTAAAGTGCTTGATTCTTCTGAATTAAACATCCCAAACTTGGTTACGTGAGTGAGGAGGGCTAAAAGTTTACTAAAGCAGTTCTTTATAGGATGCGCCTTAGCATTTTATTGAATTCAAGCACAAACTGATTTTTAACTTGTCAAATGACAATTTTTTTTCGTTAATAAATGAAATTCTTCATTAGACTGCTTACAGTGCGTGATTTTCTATTTTTTTGGCGCTGAAGAGATATGCCAGGTGTACAACTAAGATTCCGGGTTTTTGGATCAATGAAAAAGGAAAAATGTCAAGAGAAATACAACAAATGGTTTATTTAAAGTATCGTCCCTCGCCAGATACACCTTTTTGCCATCTCTCTGCGATGATAAAACGACGCGTCCTTGGACCGAAACCATTCATCCAACCAATTTTGCACTTCTTCGAAAATGGGATAGTGTAGCCCAGCTAAGCCATGCGCCATGGACCGGAACAAATGATAATCGGAAGGGGCCAGGCCTGGCGAATACGGCAGGCGCGGTAGGAGATCCCATTTCAGCGTTTTGATGGTCTCCTGGACGATGCAAGCGCGATGGCACGTGTTGTCGTGCTGCAAGATCACTCTTTCGTGTCTTGTCTCCCATTCTGGCCGTTTTTCGAGCCAGTGCGTGGTTCAGATTGACCAGTTTTTGTCGGTAGCCATGCCCATTGACAGTTTCGCCCAATAACGCTTGCAGATCGGCGTCCTCGGTTGTTTTTAGGTCTTCCGGAGCGCTCCTTATCCGTAGTGTCAAAATCGCCATTTCTGAAGCGTTAAAACCAATCTTTACAAGTAGTTTTTGATGGTGCATGTTCGCCGTAGGCCTCCTCAAGCAATCGACGTCTTCAGCTGCATTTTTTCCCAGATTAAAGCAGAAAAGCAAAGCTTCCCACAAATGCTGTTTGTTTGGCACAAAAACCGACATCTTCGTTGTTGGAAAAATATTTTTGCGTTGCGTTATGTGTTGGTATCACGACTGGTTATTGGTTAACAGATGTCCACGGTATAAAGAAACAACTTCCGGCATGTATGTCGACAACATGTGTCGTTAGGGCCAAGTGCGAAACCCGGAAACTTAGTTGCATACCTGGTAAATTAATTTCGATGGTAGTGTCGATCTGTCCGCCATAGACGAGAATGCTGCTAAACTTTAACGTGCTCGAAAATATTCAGACACCTATGAATTCGAATTTTATTTGTACATACATATAGGTTTCAATACTGCAAACAGAGAAACAAAATTCATGTACGTTTTCATTCATTTTGTGACATCTGTCGGAATACAGAGGGTGTTAGGAATCTGTGGAACAATTAGCATATTTAAATGTGGCAAGCCTATTCATTTCACATGAGTTATCACGTGGAGTGTTGTTAGGGCATGTATTAAAATAGTTAGTATTCGAACAGTGACCTAAACACATTGAGTTATGCCACCGAAAATTGACAATATTCGGAGGGCTACATAACACCCCTTCCCGACGTCAAATTCAGCTATTCCTAAATTATGAAAGCATGCAAGAAGCGAACCTTCGTAGTTTCCTAGAAAGAGGTATCAAGTGCGCTAAATAAAATTGGCGAAACCAGAAGCGGCGCCATTCGTAAGGGTAAAAAACAGGCCAATCCGATGCCATCCACTAGCGGTGCTCCTGATGTCATCCTGAAAGTTCGGGCTCTCGTAACCGGATGTAACCACCAACAAAAGGGGCCAAAAAAGGTGGCCACCAAAACGAGTTTTATAGCTTTGGCCTACTTAAACGGGCCCTCGGAAAGAGACGACCGCGAACAGTGGAGAGTTTTTGGAAAGCGTGTCAACAGGAGTGATTACGAATTGATCTTGGTGTTCTGCATTCCAGATCCCTAACAACCTCTATACACCTGCAAGAACGCTTTAAAATCGTCTCCCCATTTTAAAGTAGAGTCACGCTCGGCAATTGCAAAGGCACATTTCCGATATTTCTGTGTAGGCAACACTGCAAATCTAGAATAGACGTTTGAAAGTCCGTTGGACGTGCCACCATCTAAATTGGCCAGTACAAAGTAACATCTCAAAGTAGTATCAAGATTTTCCACGTTGCCAGTGAAGGGAAAAGTCGATGAATACTGTTGGCTGCATTGAACGGTGTTTTAGCATGTGTTATCTGGTAATACTTTGTATACAGGGTGCTTTTGAAAAGGATCGTGAAATACCTAGCGATGTTCTGCACCTTAAAATAAACGCAAGTTTCCTCATACGTTTTTAATAACTATAAATTTTAATGTCTAAATTCACTTGATTTTAAAAGGGTATTGTAGAAAAACACGAGTGCCTTTTCATATGCCGCTGCGCTATTTTTTTTAAAGCATTTCAGGTATTTATCCTACGGGATTCACTCGTTAGGACCGAGGCAACAAAAGAAGTTGTTTTTTAACGACTTGAAATGAGAATAGAGTCTAAAAATGTTAAGCTTAGATGTAAAAGTATATGAAATGAAAATAAAGGTTAAAACGGAATAAAGTTGTTTCCCCGTTTCTTTACACCTTTTGTTTCAAATATGAAACTGTTCTTTCAGAATCCCTTACCCATTTAGAATGGAAATTAATTTCTTGGCAACGTTTATCGTAGATAGAAATTCGCTCTCAACAGTTTTCTCTATTTAAAAACGCGGCGAAAAGCAGGTGTAATAGCGCCATTCAAAGTCCTTCTCTTTACCTAATGAGGAAACAAACAATTGAAAATTTGAAAAAGAGAGAGAGATAGTGACAAAGGCGAAACTTTTCCATTTGGTTTTTCAGTTAGGCTTCTGGCCATCATTAGCTGTGTACGGCAAGCAGCCCTTGTATACGAAGGGATCTATTTTTGCGTTCGTTTTCGCCGTTGCTTTTCATGTCTTGCCTAAACAGTTTAAATGGCCGTAAAAGCACTGCCTGAGAATGTCTTTGCGTGCTTGGCTCCTATCGAGGAGGAAAAAAAAAGGGTGAGTGAGTGAGTAAGCGGGGGTGGGTAGGTGGATGGAGGTGGGGAAGGGAAACTTTTTCGTCTCCATACGTTGCATGCATTTGCTAACGACGGTCACCCCATCTTGTGGTTGTCGCGCCCGCGGGAAATTTTGTCCCCATCTCAGATTCCGATATTGATGAGCCCCTGATGACGCGACCCAGGGGATTTCAAATGACTTTCTTTTCCTCTCCTTCTCATTTCTTTCTCCTTTGCTTCTTTTTTCCTCTTTTCCTTCCTTTACCATCTCCGTTTCCTTCGTTTTTTGTGTGTGCCTCTCCTCGGGTTTTCCCCAACTCCCTCTTTTTATTCTTTTTTTTCCTTCTCTTTTTCCCCTATTGTTTCGCTCATTGCGAGCTTTACCCGGTTTTAATAAAGCTCAATTCCGCGGCCCGTTTTCTCCGCCGAGCAGTTCTGCTGGCATGACGAGCCCATTCTACGCAACATGCATTTTGCATTACTCTCTCTATTGATTGTCACTGCGCAAGCTGAACCTGGAGACAATTGGACAATAACTTTCCTATTGAAAATAATTTATAAGGCCATACAGCGAGAGCAAAGTGTCGATTAAACGGCCTACAAAGACTTAAGTAATTGATGTTATCATAATTGACGTTTAAGTGGAGCAAGAAGGTGTCTTTCAAAACCCGACCCGATTTAAAGCCTAATAAAGAAAAAAAAAGGAGAAAAAAAAAGTAGGAGGAGAAGATCGTAAAAGCGTTTCCATTTTTTCCCATCCTCTAACCGCAACTCGTTCGTTGTGTACGTGAGTTTGTACGTACTATATAGAGCTCATTGGTGAAGTGCTTATGTATATTTGATCTAAGCTGTTCGGGCTCACTTCGAAATGACAACCCAGTGGAAGTCTTTGCCAAAAAGCAAGAGCAGAACAGGGAAAAAATAATATCGAGGCAACAAACTAAACAGGAATTAGACGATTTCATTTCTACGGCAGGTGGCTCGAATGCGGTCAATTTCTTTTTCTTTTACCGGTTCCTTAACAGCTCTTTATTAATATTTTTTTGTTGATAGAAATTTTTTTGATAGTTTTAAAAACTCAGCCATTTTTTTTTCAAAAAGACCTTAAAACATTTTAATATAAGACCACTTGACAGTGTGGTAACACTTTCCTTGATTATTGAGCAATATTTTTAAATCTTAACAGTCTACTTAGACTGTCGCAAGGCTATCTTTTCTCTGAGTGTACATTTAAACCGGCAAACAATTGGCCTTACTGGCAGCAAGTAGAATAAAATCTTATACATAAGAAAAAATAGTATGTATAACATGATAATATTTTAAGGCTGGAGGTCATTCTGAAAAATGCGTGACACAAAAACTGACCCAAAAAGCGTTACGGAAACAGAAAGAACAATTCATAGTCTTGCTTTATTGTTGCACATTTAAGCATTGTTAGCGCCGACTTGAAACACGCGATGGTCTATTAGACCATATGCAAAACCCCAGTGCATTAGGGGATTGATAGTATCAACTGAGCTTTACAAGCAAAGCAACAATGCAAAGTACATCCGTCATTATCAAATTTCAAGAGCAACAGCAAACAAACGCGTGAACCCACTTTGTTTACTAGTGTGATTTCTGCGTTTACTAACAATCCCAATAGTTTTGAATAAGGTTTGGATAATGACGGATGTACTTTGCATTGTTGCAGGGCTATAATGCGTACGTTTGGATTGCTTGTAAAGCTCGGTTGATACTATTAATCCCCTAATGCACTGGGGTTTTGCATATGGTTTATTCACCATTGTAGTCTAAGCAACAATTTTTGTTTAAAATCTTTACTGCAAGAGATATTAAATATATAGAGCTTTTTCACTACGCGTCATCATGACGTCAATGCCGCCATACTGAATCACAAAAAAGTCGTTACTCTCTAGTTTCAGTTTTCCCAATCATCGCATTCACTCAAGAAATCGGTTAAGCATTGTTGTTGAGTATTGTTGTTTGGAAGATTCGTATAATACGCTGACCTTGCCATAGCAAATAGCGCGCGAAAGCGTTTTTGTTATCCAACATGGCTGACCTGCTAACAATGATCCAAACCCACAATGCATTATATGGTCATGTGCTGTAAAAGCTCTATTGAATGTATGGTATCACATAGCGCCATTATATTTCGCTGTCTTACCTAGCTCAATTAGTTCGTTAATTCAAAAATAAATGACGTGCAAATTTCTGTAATGGAGTAAACTCTTTGCCATTACAATAAATATATTTAATTACTCACAATTTAATTTATAATTTGTTTTTTTCAAACATTGAAGAATCAATGTTCATTTAGGTCTTTTGATGCTTTTCGAAGTCATCATCGATCTATAATCTAAATGCTTCTATATATTTCGAACCAAAAAAGCGTTGCATATGAGTCAGTAACTTTAATTTTGCAAGATACAAAATACACTCGCACATACAAAATACACTCGTTTTGTGATTTTAGACACTGAGAAAAGCTTGCACCTTAAGCATAGACGCTGTTTACTTAAGCATATTGAGAGACTCGATACCTGTGCTTATATCTCAGAGTTCAGTTACCATAACCCATTACTCAGTATTATCAACGTACAGGGTGTTGCAGATAACTACAGGGCAGTATAACGCGAAGCCTACCCGCTCGATTGCAGGGGCCGGCTCGGTCGATTGGCAGAATGGAGGGAGGTGAAGGTGGCCTGTAGCAGCCATCAGTTTCCACATTCGGGGAGGGGGGAATGAACGTCAAAACTGTCATGTATTTGATAAAATTACCCAATTATCATTTGATGTCGAGCCGACCCCTGCAATGAAGCGGGTAGGCTACCCGTTATACTGGCCTGTAGTTATCTGCAATACCCTGTACATGATTCTGTAGACTCGCTCATTGATAAATGAATAAAAGTGTTATGTACTAAATAAAATATTTATTTATTTGTTGCACCTAGAAACATTATTATGCCTGCAGATTCGAAATTAAGTCCTTTTTTAAAATCAGCTATTGTTAATGATATTTCGAAGATTAGCGTCGCTGAAATCTATATGTAAAACACTATATAAAGAAAGTATGGATATTCATTGTTGCAGGCAGCCATTTTGATTCCTATTTCATATGATGATTGCTTCTTGTTTTTCCGCAACTTCAAACTTCAGAGTAACATTCCCCTCTAACTTTTGTCAAAAATGAAGTATTCAAGTAACTTTTGGCAAAACAAGAAGCAATCATCATATGAAATAGGAATGAAATAGGAATCAAAATGCCTGCCTGCCTGCAACAATGATTGTCCATACTTTCTTTATATAGCGGTTTATTTATATATAAAAAAAATATGTTGCAATAAAGTTTTATCCTCAGCGTGACCACCGAGAGACAAGGCCTGAGCGCGGAAACGTCATACATTGTTATTCATCATTAGAAGGGTATTGTTATTCGTATTTCTACCAATAATAAGTCTTAAATTAGCCCTTCTAAGGATGACGTTTCCGCGCTCAGACCTTGTCTCTCGGTGGTCACGCCCTCAGTCCTTTCAGAGGTAAATCATTGTAGTAACTAACAATGGTTTTAAGTTTGAAATATAAATTCATTGTCCGGGTAATATTCCGCTCCTAGACCACAGCTTAGGTTAAATTAAGTTAGAGTCCGGCATTGGATCTTGAGTGTTTGTGTTCATCCTATTTCCAATAAAAACTACGAGCGTATTTAGCGTTAATCTCTTATTATTTATCGATAATCATCATCAGATTTCTTTGATGCAAATAGATTGAAAAATACCTTGTCCTGTATCATCTGTAAACTGATTGTAACCTCGCATATAGATTAAAACTACACTTAGTTAGTGAATAGAGATTCTCAAAGACTAAACGTTCTTTTGTGTGAAGAAGAGTAGTTCTCATGATTTTCAATGATCAAATTTATCATAAAGTTAGCATTTGCGATAACAATTAAAAAGACCAAGGGACGAACATTTCACAATGACGTTTTAATTGTAATTCCGTATAGCATCTTTGCTGACGGGTCAACCTTATGTGGTTCTTTCACGGAATAGCTCCTTCGATATATTATTAGAAATGGAGACATCCGACAAATAACAAAAATAAGAAACAAAAGATGGACGACATCATTTTTCCACAAGATGAATTTTTAATAGGCACGTATGCATATTTCAACAAAAATTTATCTTATTGGTACACTGATGAAAACAACTTTGTTTTGAAATGTACAGGGTTTTGCATGTAACTACAGGGCAGTTTAACGGGAAGCCTCCTCGCTCGATTGCAGGGGCCGGCTCGGTCGATTGGCAGAATGGAGGGAGATGAAGGTGGCCTGAAGCAGCCAGCAGTTTCCACAGTCGGGGAGGGGGGGGGGTGAACGTCAAAACTGTCATGTTTTTGATAAAATTACCCAATTATCATTTGATGTCGAGCCGGCCCCTGAAATCGAGCGGGTAGGCTTCCCGTTATACTTCCCTGTAGTTATCTGCAATACCCTATACATACGTGCATATTAAAAAACTATTTTTATGGAAAAGTGGTGTCTCCTTCCTTTAGTCTCCATAATTGAAGATTATCGTCTGTTAATGTTGTCCATATAAACAAGACTAAGAAGTGTCAAAAGTAAACAGCAGCGTGAAACTCCAATAAGAGATATTATTTTATATTATATGATGGAATTCGTCATTTCATTAATAATGTAACTCGTCATTTCATAAATATTTAGTTTCTCTTCTATTAAAATATATCTTATTTATTTAAGTGGAAAAAGATTCGTAGTCGAATCTCAACTTTACTTTGTGAAGCGATAATCCAACCTAATAATAGATTTTCCTAGCGTTTCAGAAATTTTGGCTCCATTAATTCGTACACTAGAAATAAAATACATTAAGATTTGCTTTGATTTGAATATACAGGGAGCTCGGAAAATATCGGCAAAATTTTAAAGGGTGGTAGAGGGGACCAAAATAAGTATTTTCCGTCATAGAATGTGTGTCCGTAAATGACGCGTTTAAGTGCGGCAGTGGATGACGTCTGGGAGTAAAGGCGCCATTTCTCTGCTGGGATTACAACAGCATGCATCGCTTTACAAACGCAGAGCTTGCAAATATCCATATGACTTATGGGGGAGCGAACGGAAATGGACTAGCTGCTCAGAGGCTGTACAGGGAACGATTCCCGACGAGACAATTCCCGAACTGACAAAACTTTGAGCGTGTGCACTGCCAGCTCTGCGAAAGTGGGTTTATCAGTGTTAACAGATGTGATATGGGTAGGTTATGGATATTTGCAAGCTCGGTGTTTGTAAAGCGATACATCCTGTTGTAAATTCCAGCGGGGAAATGACACCTTTACTCCCCGACGTCATCGACTGCTACCCTTAAACACGTCATTTCCGGACACCCATTCTATGACGGAAAATACTTATTTTGTTTATTTCTACCACCTTTTAAATTTTTGCCAGAAATTTTCCGAGCACCCTGTATAACTGAGCAATTCCAATTATTCGCATACTAAAAATGACATGCGTTAAGATTTGTTTTTATTTGAATATGTAACTGAGAAGAGCTTTTATTCCATCGAATTGCTTTCACTACACATAAATAATATAAATCGCCTTCTGGTTTTTGGATAGAAACTTTACCGTTATAGAAGTCTCATCAGGGATGATAGGCTCGTTTTATTTGGATTTTGCTTATAAGATCGCTTAAGGACACAACGGAATCTTGTAAGAATTTTGCACAACATAGTAAAATCGACTTTGCGGTCTACTGATTCCTTGAAAATGTCGATATAACGAAAAGCGATTCCGCTATGACGAAATGAGATATTTTCTTTAAAATTAAGTCAAAATAAAAACATCTTGTGGAAACTTTTATATATATTATATTTTTAAATTTTTTCCCTAACAAAATAACATTTACAGGTTTTTGCTTATCTCAAAGCTCAATAACTCGAGGTTTGTTTTTTTTCTTGAATAAAAATTGAATTTCAACTATCTTGCCTGTTTACAACGGACTTGGTATTTTGTGTCCAATATTATTTTTGATATCTATTCCTTCTCGCCCCTTTTTCCGTTGTTTTCCTTTGGCACATCGTTTTCGTGACCTTTTCATATTTCTAGTTATGTCAGCGATGTGTTTTCGCAGGCGAATTGTTCGATTGCAAGTGACCACTAAGCTACGAGCCTGGTTAATCTGCCATTGTCTGAAGATCGCTGTTGGTTAATTTGTCAATATCAGACTGTCTATGCTTTTGACAAGCGAAAGGAGGCGGGATAGGTGGTTCTTCACACGCACACGCTGCAGGCAGGAGAAAGGAGAGAGAGAGAAGCAAAAAATAAGCATAAAGCGAAGGGTGGGGGGGTGGAAGGGATAAAGAGGGAGAGGGGAGGACAAAATGCCCCCCTCTAACTACCCTTGCACGGGAGCTCTTTTTCTCTCTGCTTTACTAAATAGGACGAACCTCTCGGTAACCGCGAATTAAGAACGGATACGAGTGGCAAATTAATTTTTTACAAGAAGCAGAGGAGCAATAGGAAGAGACGCCAAACGATCGTAGGCCTCTATTTTCTATCGATTTTAAGCTTCTTCGAGCCATATTATTAAATTGATGAGCCTAGATTTCCAAGAGTAAGTGAAAATGTAAAGACAGCAACCACTGCTTTTGGTGTTTTCCCTTGCCACAAGAAACTAATAAAATTGGTAATTTTTACCGAAATTTTCTTTGGAACTTACCGAGTTTTTTTCCTAATAATCTTTGCAAGGGATAGAAGCAGAATATCGATTTTATACAGGCGCCTTGCAAAAAAAATATTTTAAAATGTGTCTTTTGCGGTTTTAAGTATTTTATTCAACTGCGACTAGCAGAACATTTTTTTCGATTTTTCAGTTTCAATAGAGCATAAGGAAGCATATTTTCATCTTTAACTCCAATCCAAAGCCGATATTGTTTTTAGGCAGAATTTAATTCAGATAAGCGACTTGCTGCTCAGTGAAGGCTAAGTGGGCGTATCCTGTTGTGAAAGTGTTAATGTAATAATTTGTCAACAACTGTAATTTAATCAATTTTTCTATTAAATGATTTCTATTTTATCTTCAGCTCATCAGTTACTGGGTTTAATGAATAAAAGCGTTTTGCCCTTTCGCTGTTCAAGTATAAATCAAAACTATAGCTGTCACACCAGGGATTCTTATAAGCTTACTATGTTAAGCCTTAATTCTAGCAGTTCTGCATTTGTTTTTACAAGAAAGCTCTTCATAAATAAATTAGATATAGCATCGATCGGTTAAGTTTGTTTAAGTGTGAGCTGGTGTATTTGTCTACTCTTCTTGGCTTTGCGATTCAACGACCCAGTTTAATGAGACTTTAGGCATTTACACGCAATTCTTTTGCTAAAACTTACATTTATGCCGTGGAAAATTTCTGGAATTTCTTGGCAGAGGCAACTTTACCAGTCCCTTAAAGGCGTTGCGTTGTTTCTTCATTTCTTCTGGTTCTTCATCACTTTTCTGTTTATCGACAAAAATGAAATGTTTTCTTCTTATTTGTACACAAGCAAACGCCTATGAAGTTATAGATCAGGGAACTTAATCTTTACCCTGTCAAGAAAAGTTTAAGATGCAACTAGCGAGTATCAGATAGGATTAACTGCTTTATTTCCCTTCCGAAAAACAGCATGTCAACACAATTTTCCCTAAGAACTTCCCGTCCATCTCTGCAGGATTGAATCCATGATATCCGGGTCACGAAGAAGACAAACCAGGATCCTTCAAAGAATTTTCCAACAATGAATGGATGTAGAAGAAAATTAAAGGAAAAATTCTTAAAATTTTTAGGTTGCAGTATAAGGAGTTTTTGATAGTACCCAATAGGAAATGAAATATTAAATACTCCCCATTTTACTATACGTATTAAAATTTTTGCCAAGAAAGAAGGACATGGTTTAAGCAACTTGGTAAAATTGGTAATACTTCCAAACGCTTTCTAAATCGGCAGAGCCCGAATGAGTATTTCGATTCTGCAGTTTAGATGAAACAAATATTTTTGTAAAGAATGTTTCTGGATAAAGTTGCTTTTCTCGTTTATGTAAATGTCATGTTAGTGATATCAGACCTTCTAAGATATCCTACCTGACATCGTCCTGAAAGTGACGATAAACATTTGAAGATTTTTATGAAGTAAAAGATTGATACGAGGCGTGTTTTTTAAGTAACTACCGTTTTGATAATCAAAAAAAAAATAAGGACAATTTTTTAACACATTAATTTTTATATGAAAGCCTGAACCTTCATCTACTTTTCAACATATTTTGCACTTATATTAAGGCACTTTATTTTATATCTGCCGCTAACCCCTCCAGCACGGACTTGCATAAAACCAATCGTTTTGCCAGTGCTTTGACTTTCCTCGAGAGATACCGTGTCGAAGAGGATAAGTTTTTAAGCCAAATTGTCACTGGTGACGAAACATGGATTGCACACGTTACAACGGAATCAAAACATAGTCCATGGAATGGAGACACTCAACATCACCCAAGAAAAAGTGAAATTCAAGCAAACAATTTCAGACCGAAAAATTTTGTGCACTGTGTTTTGAGATAGGCAAGGTGTTTTGTTTGCGTATTTTTTGCCTCGGTATAATCATAACGTAATTAGCAAATCAGGCGGCCGATTTCTATGCGGATGGAATTCAGAAGCTACTCGTACGATATGATAAGTGCCTTAATAAAGGTGGAAATTATGTTGAAAAGTAGATTAAGGTCCAGGCTTTTATAAAAGAATTAAGATATTAAAATTGTCTTATTTTTAGTATCAAAACGGTACTTACTTAAAAAACACGCCTCGTATAAGAATAAATCTACCCATGCTATAAGAGGATGAAGGTAAATTAAATTATTTTTTCGATCTTTGCATATTATCCATCCTTACCATGGCTTTATCTCATTATATCCTTCAACTTTAAACGATTCTTTGCTCTTCACACATCTTAAAAATACCATTTCCACTTTCTATTACTTTTCTCCCCATCTCCTTCATTCTCCCTGTAGATATTGGAGAGAGATGAATTTTTATCTACCGATAGATGCGTTTATCTCAAGTCGTTGAATGGGAATTGCATTTACATAAAAATAACACTACGGTGGGCAATAGCTATCGACGCATGCAAGAAAGAAGGAAGGAGGTAGGGAAAAAAAGAAGGAAAAGAAGCGTAAGTTCATTGTGCATTCATTGTATTCATGATGGCGGAGAGGAAAAAATTTTGTATACAATGTGTTTGCCAAAGAGTCAAGCAATTGTGAGGTTGTTGTAATAAAATTCCACTTGCGGTCTGTGCCAAAGGCAAAAAGATGGAGAGCCGTCACTTCTGATTACCTTTCAACCGCCCGGGCAACGGCAAAAGCATTAGCTCGGCACAACTCCAAAGAGGCGACGAAAATCTCCGGTGCCCAGTGAGGGAGAGAGAGAGGCGCCGCGGGCGGAGGAAAAACAATCTTTTAGCGATACGGACGATGATAACAGCGGCATCCAACAGGGATGGAGATGTAAACGAAAAACAACCAACCGGATTTTGCAGCGATTTCCTTCTCCCTCCCTTTTCTTTCTTTTTTATTCCGTCTTCTATTTGCTTATACACTACCTTCAATTTCCATCCCACCCATCTTCCCACTTCTTCCTTATGCTTGCCGAAATATCCGAACCATTCCAATTGGAAGAAATGAATTACGAAATCGGAAAAGAAAGAAAAGGGGGTGAGGGAGGAAAAATAAGGAAATTGATTAAGAATTAAGTTCTTATTCATTTGAAAGTGATTCGTTGTGAAGGAAGGAAATAAAAAAAAAAAAGGAAACAGCGGCAAACTCAGGAGGGAAGAGCGGGTGTGCAAGAAGAACAAGTCTAAAGAAAAGAAGGAAGGAATATAAAAAAGAAAGGGGAAAAAAAAAAAAGAGGACGAATCTTTTCGAATGTTTTCGTCGGCGTTTTAACCTTGTACCATATCGACTCTGTCTAGGTTGAGTGACTTGCTGCCAAATCAAACAAAAGCAAACATTTCTTTCTTCCCAATTCTCCTTGCAGTCAAACTGAGAAAATAGGGGGGAAAGAAAGGAAAAAATTACACAAATAAGAAATTATCGAATTGGAAGGAAATTGCCACGAATGAAACGACAAAATGCCAATTTCTTTCGCACAATTTCCAAAAACCTAACGACATTCGATAGAATTCTCAATATTTCAGCCAATAATAGTGTAATGAGAAAAGGCTTCCGTATAGGTTTTTGGAATATCCCCGCTAATTCTTTCTTCCTTTAAAAAGATTTTTACCAAGGGACTTTACCAAATAAAATCAAATGCATTCGCATCCGTATGTTTTCTTTTACTATATTTACTACCTGATTTTCTTTATATGTTTAAAGATATATAATTGGATTTTTGCCTAATTCTATTAATGAAGTAACTTCTTCCAAACTTCCAAAAGAAAGTTTGATTGATGAAGCAGTAGAGCTATATGTTTTGTAGTTTATATCTTCATTAAGTTTAAAACTGTAAAAATGGTGGAGGTAACTAACAATTAAAGATAAAAAATAAACCTGGCAATCACATCATTTATTAAACACATTCATCTATTTTATTTTGGTAAAGTAAAGTTCTGGCAATAAAAATTTGCTTATGTAGTTATCGATTTATACTCGATTAAAATTTAATGTACGCAAAGGTAATTGAGGTTTTTATATTTTCTAACAATCGCTTAGTATAAAACTATTCAAAGTTCATGTTAATTATCACAATTGTAGTCAGACATTGATAATTGGCCCTTATATGAATTTATAATTTGCAGCCAGAGTAACAATTAAAGTTTCTTAAAGATTAGTGAAATGCGTAAAATAATTTATGGATTTCTTGAAAATGTATAAAATTTCCATTCGTAATGTAATCATTAGTTTTAGATAGAATAATATCGATCGATTGAAAAAAAACTTTTATTAACATGATTAATATTATATTTTTACATAGCTAATAGTATTTTCGGCTGAGTAGTTTTCTTCAAGATAATCGGGTTTCATAATAAATAAAAATATTATTTAACTCACCATTAATCTTACTTATACTTTTTGATTTTATGTTTTAAAACTACCAAAAAACTGTTTTTATATTCTGGTTTCCTCTTAAAAATTAATGACGGTAGCAATAATAGAAAGCCTAAAAATTTAATAATTTTATTTGAATTTTATTAATTCTATTTATTAATTTTATTAAAATATTGATTTTAGATTGAGAGTGGAAGTGCAAATTAAGAAGATTTTTATAGAGCAATTGAACTTTTATGAAGAGTGAAATAAGATACTCTTAATGATGTTTTTTTTTATTATTATTAAACAAGCGTATGCGATTTAATATTAATTTCAGAATAAAATTTTAGAGAAAATGGAATTTATGAAGTAGGTAAATTTATAAATTTTTGAAATGTATATATCAGGGTACGATTGTATAGATGTATTTTTATAATTTACTAATACCATCCGAACTCATCTCGAAGTATTATTAAAAGCTATTGCGATGAATTTTTCATAAAAGCCGAACAAACATATAATAATAAATATAATAATAATTTATAAAAGTTGTAACAAAGCTTATTAGAATATTTTAATAAAAGTCTTCGGCAAGCGGCAAATCATAATACGAGAAAATAAATAGTTAATAAATACAACTGAAAAATAAAATAATAAAGGTTGCATTCTGTTCTATATTGCTGACTTGATTAAA
>JAHWFO010008480.1:744076-785736 GCA_023313115.1 Rhysida immarginata
TTATTTTGTTATTTGTTAATTATTATTTTATTTTTCAGTTGTATTTATTAACTATTTATTGCATTCCAGGGTTTTTGTGTCTCGTCCTTTTCTCTTATAAATATCCGTTCAATACGAGAAAATGTAATTGACACTAAATCAAAAATATCACTTAGAAAGGGCTGAAGAAAATTAAAATTGTTTTTATTTTCATTTTTTTTGTATCCCGGTCTTTGATTAATATTCCAAATAATGTAATTCGAGCACAATGCAAGAGCTTTGTTTTCCGAACTAATAAGACTCTATTACAATTTCCAAATTGAAAAGAGTAAAGTGTAAGGCAAAAAAAAGAAAAATAAAAGCAACTTTCCATTTGTACTTGTTTAGATAAAAGAAATTGAAACGTATGTTCACCTTTTTTATCTTTTCTTTTTTTTCTTTTGCTTCTATCCTACCAGCAAAGTAATATGACTCGCCACGAAAAGAGGATTTTGTTTTTGTTGACAAGATTTTTTCTCCTCTTTTATTTTTTTATTTTTTTTATTTTTTTGATACAGGATCCGACTTAGAGAAAAGGAGAGAGAAGGAGGTAAAAAAATTGCCACCAACATTTAAAAAAATACAAAACAAAATACTATACTTTTTCCTATCAACATCTCCAACCTTTTTAAACTTTCCTATCAACAGGAGGGTTTTCATTTTTCTTTTTTTAAACTTTTCTGTTTCAGTTCCTATTTTGGCTCCAATATATATCTTTCGTTTTCTGCTTGTCAAATTTTTCAATAGTTTTGCCGTTCATTTTCCTGATTGCTTTCTCTGTCATATTAATTTAAGCCGGGGAAAATTGTAGGTAGCATTACTCAATTGACAATAAATTATAAATATCATTTGCAGAACTCCATGTTTAATTTCTCTGAAATGCTCAATTATCTTTTAGGGTCAATATTTCCATTGTCATTTCCTCTGAAATGCTAGAATTTTCGTAAACATGCGACCATTTTAATTGTTCGCTGTACTGCGTTATCTACTGACGAAAAACATGTCAATTACTGGTTAATTAAGGGAGTCAATACGTTAATTAAGATGCAATTATACGGAATCAGAATATAGATTTAAACTGACACGCTTCAGCAACTGCACTGTTTTAGATGATGATCATATCTAATACTCACTGTTTATCTCTATCTCTCTCTCTCTCTCTCATTTTACAACGTGTATTGATAATAAGCACGTCTATGTCAGATAATTTATTCAATGCGTTCAGCTCGAAATTGATAAACAAAGTTAACAAAACTCTTCAGCGATATATGCTACGATGCATACTAGAATGCTGTTACGCGAACAATATAATGAGTTAGTAATAAATCTTAGGAAACATAAACTATTCTAATTATGCTTATATTTGCAAATTCAGAATGTTTACCATCTTTGAATTTTATTAGATCCCTTCCGTTGTCTTAATAGCTCAAGAGAAGAAAGTATCTTTTGTAGATGTAGTAACATCAAAAGAATTATTGAGGGAAGCTCTTAAAAAAAACCGAAATGACGAGATGTGTTTAATGAAGTACAGAATACAGGAGGTCACAAATTTTGGATACAACACACTAAAAAGAAAGCGTATAAACATTTCCACAAATAAAAACAGTTTTTAAACGTTGTTAAGTGTTTTACTGAGTTCCTGACGCCTTGCAAGCCTTACTTGGAAGGCCGAGTTAGCACTAAACACTGTAGAGTCTTCATGTCTAAATTATGGAACGCTCTAGAGTTATGCCTGCTTAGATAGTTGTATTGTCGACTCAGTCAAATAGCTATCCGTTTCGGATTTTTATTATGTATGTTAAATATGTCGACATTGGAAACAAAGACTTTAATGGAATTTGAAAACTAGATCATTTCTTCTAAGATAAAATTACAACGAACCTTAAAGTTTTTTTTTCTATAGAATCGAACCAGAAATCTTTGGGTCAACGCCTTGCTAAGTCTTTCATTGGATGTGCAAATAGCGTCTCCTTTAGGGCCGGGTAAAGAGTAATTGAGCCTGAAGCAAGAATTTTTCTCCGTCCTTCAGGAATGATATCATAAAGCAGTAAAGGTTAATTTATGTGGATACTCTTAATAAATCTCATTTTCCATATATAAATTAAACACAGAGAAAATTTTTATTGTTTATTCTAAATGAATAAAAAAATAATGAAAAAAATTTTGAAAAATTGCCGACCCTTTCAAAGTACCGCCGGAAACAATCGCTTCACAGCTTCACCTACTGAGCCGGCAGTGCCTGGTCTCCTGTCTGCACTCGTTGTGATGAGCTGTGCGAAAGCTCCGCCTGTAAATATGGGAATTAGCTTCTCTGCATAGTATCAAGACGGAAAATGGGTCGGTTTAAAACGCTATTTGAATTCATTAGCTGGTGTTTCTCGATGATATAATTTTAAGAATATTTCGTACATATGAAAGTAAATGAACAAACAATACATTACGCATAAATATAGCTATTTTAAAAAGCCTGATCATAAGAAAAGCTTAATTAATTTAGTTTGTTTGTGATAACGTGGAAGTTGCATATATTTAATAATGTATACCTCAAAACAAAGCTTTACGGAGATTTTAGTTGTTTTGCGCCACTCCTTACAAATGAGGTTTTTTGACTGATAAAAGTTTACCAGATAAGCTTACCAGAAGGAAGAAAATGAACAATTATAAAACAAATAAGATTTTTATACAATGAAATTCTAGTTTTCTATATACCTTAAATAGGTACTATAGCTATTCAACTTAATTTTCGTTTTTGAATTAAGCATATCATTACAAGACAAAGTGATATCCAAATAAGTAAGCTTAAGTTTACGACAAATAATGCTGTAAGAAAAGAATTTTTACATACAATGACTTTATCTGAATAAAAATTATGGGAAGGAATGAAAAAAAATACGGAGAGGTCCAAAAACTTAAAAATACTTTCACAAAAGAAATACTTCTATAAATTTATAAGGAATGTATAGAGAAACTCTCTCTATCCACTCCCCTTAGCCAACAAAGAGAAACATTGGTTTATGAAAGGGGTTATTTTTTTAAACCAAGCTTTTACAATTTTGCAACAATAAACAACGGATACATTTAACCCTCGTCATAACGAATTCTTTGTTGTGGCAATTGGACAGTTCGTAGTAATGAATTAGTACCATTAGAACACGAACCAGTGAACCTATTTGAAAAATTTTTTTTAACATGCATTGTCATCGGTCCTGCGCATGTGTATCAAGTTTCAGCTCTCTAGCTTCTCGGGAAGTTGGTTTAATATTGATTACAATATTTGACCTAAACAAACAAACATTGCAATTAAATATGAGCTTGTAATAAGCAAACTTTCTGCAATTACAATAGGTTACCAAAGTGGTGACCATAAGCGCTCTTTATACTCTTTGATTTTGGCGAACTTTCTTCTACGGCATTCCACATGTTACTAAAAGCATAATAGAAAGACGAAGGACCTCTGATGCTCCAACAATGCATGCAAAGCAAACAAAATGCTCTTCAGATAGGTGAGAATCAGAAAAAGCATTTATACGTAAGTTTTATATAGGTGTTCACTTTAAGGTCTTTTTTATATTAGCAAATCCATATCACAGTATTTAAATATTAATCTAAATTAACTTTGCATATACTCCAATTTATTAATCCGTACAGAAGTAAAAGATTCATGATAACGTAAACATGTATTTATAAAAATATTTAAAGGTCATTTAAACGAAACTACAGGGCTTATTAGCAATATATTTATAACGCATCTTAAAAATAATCCCCGCGTCTTATAAGGCATTTATCCCATTTCTATTGCCAGTTGGTAGGAATCGTTTCCAAATATCCCTACAAATCTGTCGGAGTGATATCTGCACTCTCGCAGCTGCTTCTTTAGTTCCCCGAAAATACAGGAAAACACATCTGAGTACTTGACCAACTGAATTTGCAAAATCAATCCTAAATTTTCTCAGTGAGGACGCTTCGACTTGATTAATGCTAGCAAAGGTTTAAGATTTTCTGCATACCTGACCGCATTTGCGGTGGTTTCAAAGCGAGAAACTCGATTAACACTGAGCCCTTGTGGTTTAAAATAGAGGTTAACATAATCTTCAGTGAAGTTGTCAGCATTCTCTTTGGCTTCTTTAGCGACGAAGACCTGTATTTCCATTGATTATTTCGGCTTTTGCTTTCTGGTTATAAGAAAACATTAAGTTACAATGACTCTGTCGATAAAATGGCAGCCTTTGTTTTCTGATACCGAAGCAAATGCTCCATTAAAAAAAAAACAACATGCGAATATCTTTCTGCAAGGAGTCTTTCTGAAAAAAATTTGTGGCACCCACTGCACGCATATCTTCCGGTACAGCTTTCGACCAGGATAATGGTGTTCACACTTCCGAACACTAATTCCAACTTCATGGGAAAGTATTTTCACTGGATTTTTTCTACATTTCAAAGTCAGAATCAGATTGTCAAATTCCGTTCCGGAAACTTCGGTGATCGCATGGCTTGCTTACCTTTGGCCTTCCTCCAAGCATGTGGCAACGAGATGCAGTTTCGCATTGGAGAAAACACAACAATAATAATAGCGTAGTTCTACAAAGGACAATATTTCACACAAGATAATCATAAACTTATTATTGTTTCTCACAGCCTGCACTGGTTGTATTAATAAAGCGAGGGTGTCCTAAGTGCATTAATTTTAATACTGGGACTATATTGCTGGAAATAATTACTGGGAATGATTCCTTTATTATTGTAGATAAATGTGACTTGTTATGATATAAACTTTAAACTTGTTATTGTTTGACTTCTACTTAGAGGCAATTCCTTTTCAATATGGTTAATTCAATATGGTTAATAATACCCTATAAACTAGCTTAGCCAAAATTTTGCAACATCGGCCGATAGTAGAGACCACAATAGGGACAATATTCACCGTATTCTTCTGGTTTATTCTCCAAATTGCTGGTATTTGATTAGAATAACCGTTACTAAATTTGCGAAGTCAGCCGTTTTGTAGCCATTTTTTTCGAATTTTTTGATTTTGATTAATGCTACAGGGTGATTCAGTCAATTTCTGACCATTTCACTCGAATAACGTGCATTAGGGATAAACAATTGAAAGAATATGAGCGCCATATCGAATTTCTAAATAATTGGAGTTTGTACTGTTGCAACGGCGCTGCATGAAAATCGTATTGTTGAAAAATGGCGCCCGCTTTATCAACAGAGCAGAAATGCAAGGTTGTCGAATGGTATTTCGAGACAAAATCATCTGTAACCGGGCAAAGAAAGTTCCGGAAGGAGTATAAGTGTCGAAATGCACCAGGCAGGCAAGCAATCATGGGTTTTGTCAAGCAATTTCGTGCCACTGGATGTGTTAAAGGCAAGAAAAAGGCGGGAGCGAAGCTCGTGTTCGAACGGAAGTTGTCGAAAATGTTCGCACAAGATTGGTCGATTCCGCTACCAAAAAATCTGTTCGCCGCCTATCCATTGAAGAAGGGCTGTCGTATACCACGACGTGGCAAATTTTGAGAAAGGATTTACACCTGTTCCCGTATAAGATCCATGTTTATCAGGAGTTAACAGACACTGGAAGACAGAAGCGACAACAATTTGCGATGGAGTTTGGAGCAGAAAGGGAAGCCAATCAGGACATTGTGGACAACCTGTGGGTGTCAGATGAGGCCTTCTTCCATCTTTCAGGTGGCGTTAATAAACACAACGTTCGTTTTTGGGGTTCTCAGCACCCTCATGAGATCCATAAGTCACTTCATCCACGAAAGGTTATGGCTTGGTGCGCGATTTCCAAAAGAGGCATCAATGGTCCGTTCTTTTTTGACGGCACCGTAACGTCACAGGCTTAACTTAACATGTTGGAAATCTTCTTCATCCCCGAGCTGCGAAGGAGGCGTATACCGCTTCGACATCAATGGTTTTAACAGGATGGTGCTAGGCCTCACACCACTAATGAAGTGCTAGACTTTCTCAATCAGAAATTCGGAAATCGTGTCATTTCAAACAGGTTTCCAGATCGATTCGGGGATGGCTTTCTTTGGCCCCCTACGAGTCCTGACCTAAACCCATGTGATTTTTATCTCTGGGGGTTCCTTAAAGACAGTGTGTTCACTACAGCACCAAGAACCTTAGACCAGCTGCGAGAAAGCATCTTCGACTGCTCACCCTTGTGGATGCAGAAATCCTGGAACATTCGGTTGCGAGCAGTTCAAAACGTTCGTGGTGGCCACATTGAGCATATCATCAAGACTTTTCCACGGGAATAAAAACTCCGAACAGCCTAAAATATCATACTGAAATGCTAAGTTTGTAAACATTAATGGGGTCAATAAATCATAGTACTTAAATGGTCAGAAATTGACTGAATCACCCTGTATATTAATATTAGAGGAAAAGTTGGTAATGTGGCCCCCTGCTGGTAAATTGCCCCCCCCCCCCCAGCCTAATAAATCGACTATTAATGCCGAGCAGGAAATAGGTGGAATATCCAATAAAGCAATAACTAGTTTCAAATTTTAAGATATAGATATCGTTTCCTGTTGATTCATCTGTCAGTAAAGCAGCGCTATCAACGCACGATAGCTACAAAAGTTTTTATTGTCAAATGTTTTTTGCTGCAAAAGAGAGTGTGGTGGTAATATATAACTGATAACGTTCCATTTTTGACTATCAATTTGCGGCAGTGACATTTGTCTTTTAAAATGCGATCTTATGGCTATAATTTTACCGGAAAAGTCATAAGCGTCACGAAATATACGTTAGTTATAAAAATCAGGTAACCAATCAGAAATTCTCTGCTATTTACGTCATTGTGATGGTACTCGCAAATGGCGGCCAGAAGAGATTGCCTAGTGCCACCAAGGCAAAGAAGATTTATATTTACAAATGCAGAACAATTAGGAGCCGTGGACAAATAATCTAACGTCATGTCGGAATTTATTTTTACCTCTGACCTCAGCACGTGATCAATTTTTAAAGTAATATACAGGGTGTTTCTAAATTATCTCCTGTAGTATACTACAGATTAGATTACAGATTTACAGATCTACAGATTAGATTACAGATTAGATTTACAGATTTACAGATTACTATTACAGATTTTAACGTGATTATTTTTATTCACAAAGAAAAACTCAAAATGTTTCTTAGCATGCCTTAATAAATTTCAGTGTGCACCCCATTTATGGGCTGAAGGACGTCAAAGCGAAACCTGATTTCCTCCCATGTTCGGGCTTGCATTTCGGGGATGATTTCAGCGATTGTTTCAATTATTCTGAACTTGAGAGTTTTAATGTCATCAACGTTAGTCTTGTACACTCTGTCTTTCACATATCCCCAGAAGAAAAAATCCCGAAGGTTCGCATCGGGTGAGCGAGGGGCCCATCCCTTCCAATCCATCGTCCTGGAAAGTTCGTATCAAGGCACTGCCTAACTTGCAGGCCCCAGTGAGGAGGCGCTCCATGTTGTTGGTAGACTATGTTGGGCTGCAGTTCTTCCACCTGTGGAATCAGGTAGTTCTCCAGCATATCTAGATAGGTTGCAGCGGTAATGGTGTCTTCCGATTAATCGATCATGCATTAAACCGCACAAAACATTAACGTTTAGGCTGTCGCGTATATGCTCCCTTAGAACGTGGGGTTTTGTGAGCCCCAAATGCGGCAGTTGTGTCGGTTTACTGCTCCAGAAGTATGGAATGTTGCCTCATCAGAAAACAAAATATCCGCAAGGAAGGTGGGATCATTGTCCAGTTTTTGGAGCATATCCTCAGCAAACTTCTTGCGTTTCGGTCGGTCATATGGCTTCAGTTCATGCATCATCTGGATTTTGTAGGGTGTAAGACGAAGGCCGTGCATCACTATTTTATGTACGGATGTCATTGGCATATCCAGTTGACGAGCCGCTTGGCGAAGTGATTTACGGGGACTACGATCGAACGCCTCCCTGACCTTTTCTACTCTCTGTGGTGTCGCTGAAGGTCTACCAGCACCCTTTTTGCGTAACAGGTTGCCTGTGTTCAAAAATTTTTTCATGCCATACTTAATTGACTTATGATTTTGGAGGATCCCCAGGGGCCAATCACCATTTTGGTTTTATCGTTTTATTTCAGATATAATATTATGTTTATTTTATTTCAAAGAAAACTCGTCGAAGTATCATTGAAATTAGTAATTAAAAATATCTACTATTATCTGACAATTTTGTCACTATTGAATGTTGATTTTCTTCTTCTTTATTCTTGAGTTAAAATGTACGTATTTTACCATTCATTTAAAATTGCCCACCGGGAGCCATAATACCTACACAAAAAACATATGATTTATTTCAAAAAATGGTACTTTATGCCAACGTAATACCACACTCTTTGCGCTATAGTACCTGGTTTTAGGATACCTTATAAGTTTTTTTATTATTAAAAAACAAAAGGGGGGGGGGACCTTACCTCCTTCGTATATATTTTTATTTTTATTATTATTATTATTATTATTATTATTATTACTATTACTATTATTATTTAGTAACAATAGTAATAATTATTTAGGTAACAAATTAAACGGCTTTCCTTCTTTATAAGGAGGGAAAAGAGAGCATTATAAATAATGTTTTGCTTACAGCATCAAAAATTTCAGGCCTAATGGTGCTTAGTTAACATGTATGAAAATTGCTTAATATATTCATAGCTTTTAACTATTCTATGATATGTGCATATATAATGCAATAGACTTTTTTTTTTTTTTGCTTTGGTGTAGAATATAAGATCAGCTTCAATGAAATTGCAATTTTGATTCTGTGTGCATGTTATTCTTTTCCTCTCTCTGTTTCAATCTCTCTCGTTACTTTAAAATATGCCTTCGTCGTCTTTATTTACGTCTGGTGTTTAATGTTTGTCTTCGTTTCTCTCCATCGATAGATACCTTCTCTCAGTTTTCTCCCCCTCGGTGTTTGCCCGGAACATTTTTTCTTCCAATTTCATCAGTTCTTTGCTGTTTTCCAAAGCTTCGCCTCTTCTTTCCCTCCTCGGTTGATCCCCATTCTCCGGAAATCCAGCTTCATCTGGCGAGTGAAAAGACGAAACCATTAGAAGAAGATCCGGGCAGCGACTCTAATGTTACCCAGGTTGCTTTATAACGAGCTGTCCTAGAATTGTTTTTAACATTGAAAATACACCGTATAAACAAAGAAGAAAAAAGTAAATGGAAGCTACACCGAAGGCAAATTGGAAAGTGAAAAAAACGAATGTTTGTTCTTCCATTAAAGTACACGGACTCGACATAAATAATGTTACTCGTTCTTAGTGAGAACTATAGTGAAAATGTTTTGATGGGAAATAAGTTGAATAACGAGAAAACTTCTTAATCAGATAAGTTTAGTTATTGTCTTAAAATTAGATTTGCGTTTCACTTGAGCCTGACTTACTTCAATACTAAAATTACGCAGAAATTAGATTTAAAAGTAGAGGTTGTTGCTTTTTAAATATTTATAAATTTTCCTGTCTGACAGACGAGAAATAATTCATGTTCACCTGCTTTTAAAATTGTTCTTCAGCGTTATTTCTTACTTAAATTTTATTTGGTGTCATGGTTTAGGAACAAAATACGAACGCCCAAAACAATTTTGGCCTGGCGCCCAAAAGTCACTTACGAATTGAAATGTCCAAAAAAGTGAAATTGACCCATTGCAGTTTCCTTATAGGTCTTGTGGTTTAATTATGAGTGAGGAAACACGTTTTCTACATCCATATAATGAAAGCGTTAATTTTGCAAATGGATTCTTCGTTAAGATTTGGACAGCTCGCATAGTAAATGATGCCGTTTTAGAAAAAAATGGTAAAAGCTTCATCAAATCGTATTAATGAAAATAAAAACGTTTGCAATTTGATATTTGGAAAATTTAAAAAAAAAACATGTTTTTATAAATATATAGGTTTTCAGTTATTAATATTAGACGAGTCGTAAAACTTGATGTATGAATATACATTGTTTATTATGCATTATACAACTTAACGAAGAGGGAGAAAAAAACTGTGTATAATTAATTAATTCCTCTCTCCACAGTTTCCAAAAAGGAAAAATTTAATGTGAAATGTTTAATGTCGTTCTCTTGGAAACCCAATGGGTGCTGCGACATTCATTTCGCTGTAATTTTTTACAAAGTTCCCTTCTCTCTCCTTTCCCTGTGACTCGGTTTTTTGTTTCTAGTAGATTTACTGGGTAGTTAAATATATCAAATAGGCAAAATTTAATTAAGGCGGACAAAAGCTATAAAAAATGCATGATGAAGTGGGGAGGTGGCTTCGTACAAAATATTAATAATATTCCAAACGTCACTCCCTGGAGACTCCTTGTCCAAAAACGAATGTGCTGCCCGGTGAAAAATAATGAGCTTCGTGCACGCCATTGCATTAACGACAGCCACGGTTATGGACGTTACGATTTCAACATTACCATGAATGAATAAACGGGGCGATTAAATCTGCAAGATAGACTTATAATGGGCCTCGGAAGGGAGCCACGGTTTAATAGATAATAAATAAAACCAAAATAGTACTTCAGTAAATAGAGGGGAAGTTTTAAAGAGAAACAGGCTTGTGGTGCTTACTTTTTTTTTTTGTTGATTTGCTTCTTGGTATGTGCATGTGTTTGTGTGAGTGAGTGAGTGTGTGTGTGTGTGTGTGTGTACGTGCGTGCGTTTATACGAGCGTTATCATACTGTGAAGTGAACTCACTCGAGCTTTTAAAATGAATCTTTGTTGTTGGTAGAGTTATAAGAGAGGGTAGAGAGAGCACGAAGTTTTTTGCGAGTCAATTTGATTAAGTTAATTAAAATGAAATTTTTCGGAAGGACAAACGGACGAGAAAATTCTTCTTAAAACCAGCGAGATTTCTCTCGTATTTTTTTTTATTTTATTTTTTTAAAGAGGAATCTAGTTTAGGTTCTAAAACAAGCCTAATTACAGAGAGGAGGAGGGTTTCGTCGCCGCCGTCGTCGTCGTTCCTGCACACTTTTCTGCATAGGCACAGCCAAGCCAGGCCTTTTGTTGGGTTCGGGCACAAGCTGCGGTCAGCATCTTAAAATTTTGCGGCGGTATTAAGCTCAGCTTTTGGACTAGGGCTTCACGTTGAAATCTGGACGGCTGCAGGCCACCCATTTCAGGTCAGATAACAGAGCGACTCCCACTTAATCCCCTTCGCTCACGAATATTACGTATGGGCACAAGGCAAAATATACTTCTAGCTCGTCCAGCGGAGCGCGGCGGCTCTCCATCTATTAAAGCTGATTACGGTTTGCTTGGACAAGTTTATTGCGGACATTTTCCGGCATATGGCTGTCGATCCCGAGGGTCCCATAACGGCCGCTGTAATTCTGTCAACACGTGTGGGCTTGCGAGAAGGGGCACTGGGTGAAACAGGGGAAACCGTCAGCAAGCCCCTTTCTCTTTCCCTTTTTCTTTATTTCCCCTTTTTCTATTCAGCCTCTCTCCTTTTTCCTTTTCTGTCATTTAATCCAGATGAATGAATTGTTTGAGCTCGCTCTTTTCTTTTCTTTCTCCTTCAGTCAGCGAATTTCAAGGTTCGATTGTAGTCTTTCAATAAATCCTCTCTCTCTCTCTCTCGTTCTCTCTCTTTCCTTCTCTTTCACATTTCTCTCTCTCTCTCTCTCTCTCTCTCTCTCTCTCTCTCTCTCTCTCTGAACGGAGTCACTGATCATTTGAAACAAATCTTCAATTAAAGATGAACCCAGCTACCTTCGCGATCTTGAGTGCAAGAACAATGTCAATAGTCGACGGCGGAAAAAATCTAATATCATACAGAGAGGAAGAAATAAATTTGAAAGAAATCTAAAAAATTTATTAAAACTTGAAATTTAAAAGCCAAAAAAAAAAAAAAATCCCCAGGCGTCTTTTCTTCGCTTTATTTTCGAGTATTTTCAAACTGTTGTGATCTCTATTGCATGTTGCGTGCTTTCTTCTAAGCACCGTTTTAATGCGAATCTAATAATAAAGTTGAAAGCAAATCAACAGTAATTTTTTTTTTTGAGAACCTGTTTTTTTTCTTAAGTAGTTTTTGTAAACTAAAATTATCGCAGCATAATCTTAGCAAAAATGCCTTCTTCATTAACTTATACTTCAGGTGAACTTTAAAAACCGAAGTTGAACCCTTTCCATACATAGCTAGACCAAAAGACTAAATCAATAATTAAATCAGCTTTTTAGAACATAAATAAACATGTTATGCAAAATTTTAAGTTTTCTTTGGTTTATGGTCCAACAGACAAGTCACGAGATTCGCTCTTTCTGCAATAGATCACGTGGTTATGACGTTGATTAAATACCTTAGCCAATCAGAGGCTGTCATAGCCTCATTGCACAGGTCCTTTATTTATTGTCAATATTTCCTGTTTAAAGTGCGGTTAGTTCACCACGTGCTCAGACAACATTCAAACAAGAAAGTGTTTCGATTCTCATAAGGAAAAATAATTTCGCATGAATTGAAAAAATGGCCCATTTAACAGCGGCGTTAGTGCAAGGCTATATTTTATCCCAGCTGGTTTGCATGGTAACGCAATGATTGATGGTTCTCATGATTCCCTGGTAGGAATATAGCTATACGAGTATTCAAATTTAGGCGTTTATGCAAATAGATCTCAGTTTGGTTCGGCATACAGATGTTTATAGTGTATGATGGACATGGGTGTCGTCAATAATGCAAAAACATTTATCCTTAAGATTTCACCCGTGAAGTCTGAGGCCAATTTTGATCCAAAAAATTTGGGGGATATTCGAAACGAGATTAATTTTCAAAGATCATTTTAATGCCTTGACGCTCCAAGTTAGTCATTCGATCTATCTCTTAAAGCTTTATCCTAAAGCTGGAATATGACAGCGTATGTGGACAACTGCCTCCCGATTGATATGACATAACCGTGTGATAAGGACGGCTTTCTATCCCAGTAGAATATGTCCATAACTACATATTGTATAGAAGTTGTTTGTGTCGACATTTTAATTGACAAAACGAATTTAAAGCTTTATGGATCATATAACCATCCAACTTTCTTCATCAAGCGTTAGCTGATCTAAGCACAATAGCAATATTTGCATTAAAAGTTAAAAAATAACCACCAATAATTGTTAATTCCAAATTAAATTGGTTTTGCTTTGTGAAACTCTCTACAGAATTATGAACGGAATCTAATTATAAATTGGAAAAAACAGCCCTATAAAAATCACGCATTCCATGCAAATAGTCATGGAAACACATTGCAATATCGAAGGATATACTTCTAATAGCACAATAATTTCATTTACGAAGGCTATTTCGTATACGCATTCAATTATACAGGGTATCCCATATGTTTTTACATATAGGAAAAACAAGAAATTAAGCCTCCCGAGGAAGGTATAGGATAGTAGCGGAAGCCCTGAGTTCTAGTTAATCACAGCCTATATGTTCCCATAAACTTCTAAAGACAGAGTGATTGCCACCTCCACAATTCCGACCCTATTGGGACAATTTGGCCCAAACTATATAGTGATGTTGATCTTGCTTAGAGGAATCTGCATACCGAATTTCACTCCTTTATATGCATAAATATGCGTAGACCTTTTGGTCCCCTCTGATTTCCGCCCCCGAAACTCCGACCCCAGTGGGCCAATCAAAACCAAACTAAATAGTGAAGGTGCACATGCCATAGTAAATTACATTCCGAATTTCAACCTTCTACCTCAAAAAATGCGGAAATTATGAAGGGGACGGACAGACAGACGGACATTGTAAAAACAATAAGTAGCTCCATTCTTCCGCTACTTAATAAAGATTTTTTATGAAAACATTTCCATCCCCCGGTGCGTCTTTTTTCGCTCGGGTTGGGCATATTATTATTATAAAAATTAAATTAATCTAGCCAAAAATAAATACAAACCTTTATTTTTTCCTATGTACGGGAACTTATGGAACACCCTAGATTATTTGTAGGATTAAGATTATTTGTTATGGATAAAGAGATCTCTCCACTTTGGGCTTCTTCTTCTTTTGTTTTAATATGTTTGGGATGGATTATTTTATTATTATTTTTATTATTATTATTTATTATTATTAGAATTCTGGCTTGTGCATTCTAATTCCACACAAAGAAATGTTTTTAGGCTTCGACGTAAGAAATGTCAGCCAAAAACTCGCTTTCTACGAAACCTGCATTATCTCTTGACAAAAAAATGAGTAATGGGATATAAATGTCGTATCTCTATCTCAATTCGGGTAATGCATAACTTGCGTATTCTTTTAAATGTAAAACTGAGACAGTTTCATGATCTATAAAGCAAGTTTACAGTTAGTATAACACTTTCGTAAATAACGGAATCTAGAAAAAAAATGCATAAAGTTTTCCATGCATTAAGGAATACTTTGTTATTCTTCGCCAGAATATGAAGTCAGTTCCACCAGCGGAGCAGGAAACGAAAGAGAGAAATAAGAAAGCGTAGAGGAAAAGAAAGACTTTTAAAGAACGGCGGAAGAGGAAGAGCTTTACGTCTTGTGAGGTGAGGGTCTCAGGAAGCGCAGTTGTCGAACCAAAACGGAAAAGATTATCATAGAATCATCAACTTTACTTCTTCAAGATTCTGCCATATTTAAAATAAGAGGGGGAAAAACAGGAAGGAGGAGAAAAAAGTGAAGAGAGTGCGCGAAACTGAAAGAGAGAGAAATTTCATGCATGATGCATTTTCTTGTCATTGGAGAAAAGAAAAAAAAAAGGGGGAGAAAAACGGTTCATGCTCCCTTGAAGATGAATACGCCACGTCGGCCACAGTTGCATTATCACCAAGATTCACATTTTACAGATCAACGCCATGCTACGGAACCGCTTTTAATAACCAACCTCCTTGACTATACCAGACAAAAGAAAGAGGAGAATGGATGTCAGAAGGAGTTGAGGGATGTGTAGGGAGGAGGGAGTAAAAAAAAAGGCGACAGTCAGTCATTTGATTCCTCTGAGAAAACGAAATTTCTAAACTGGCGGCTTTGCATAGTAAAGCCAAAAAAAGGGAAAAAAGAAGAAAGAAAGAGGAGGAGGAGGAGAGGTAATAAAGCGGAAATTCTTATAAGTACAAAAACTCTGGCTTTAATTCTAATGAAAACGAAATTCGTGGCAGCAGTCAATCAGTCTGGAATCTTTTCCTTTCTTATCCTCGTTTTTTTGTGCCATTTCTTTTCTTAATCGATAAAATACGATTAACTTTAGAAAACGTGCAAGTCCCTAGACAATAGCCCAATTAGGAGGACCCCCGTTCCTTTCCTTCCACCTCCGCTCCGAGACCGAGTATTGAGAATACGCCGTAGTCAAATCCTTCGCAGCTTCTCCTTAATGAGTAACCAATTGAGGGGAGTTAAGTTTACCAGAAAAAAAGAATCCAGACCATAGCTTTGGTATAGGAAAACTTCGTGCCTTCTTAAGAATAAGGAGAGAATGAAGAAGGGGAAAATGCTCAAATCACACTCGGAAACTGGAAAATGCGAAACGAAATGTGTGAGCGGGGAATTTTAACTTGGCAAATTCAGAAGTTCTTCCACCACCACCGCCACACTCAAGGGAAATGCCAGAAAAAATAATGAAAAGAAAAATGACAGCTGTGCCGGAAGGCACAAGATGATCATTCATTTAGAATCTAATTAGCGTATAAAATTTTAAAATAAACAGAAATGATTCTTAGAAGAGTGAGTTTAATAAACAGAAGAAAAACGGAATGTCTAAAGGTAATTTACTGGAAAAGGATTATCTTATAAAATCTCATTTTAAACACAAATAAAAAACAAAATATGACAACAGGACATTCTATATAAAATGAAATTATATGAATATAATGGTCATATCCAAGGTTATTTTTTGACTTTGCCTTTCATATTTTAACCGTTCCTAGCTTCAGTTTTCATTTCCTATATAAATATGGAAAAATTCAATTTTTGGCGACAGAAATATGAGGTGAGTCTCTAATCAATCTCCTTGCGAACAGTTTAATGCCTTCGGCCACAATTTCCTATGTTTCTCGTGAAAGGATGCATTTGGGATAGACTTTAAATATCCCTATCTTATTCATCAGATTTTTATCTTGCTCGTCTTCCTTGTGGCTATTTCTCCAACGAATTATCTCGGTTTAAACCACAGCAACGAACTTACTTACCTTCTCGAGAAATCTTAAGAGGATCTGCTTTTCCGCTCAGACTGACATTTTGAGGAATTTTATTTTTTTTTACAATGTACATATTTTTTTATGTTTTTCACGTAAAAATGGTTCCTTTTATTTAATACAAGCAAACGAATTTTCCCATTTAATTTTTCCCGCTACAAAGTAGAATCTACTTTTGCGTTCTTTTATTAGAGAATGGTTTAAAGAGCGGAGAGAGAAAGAGAGGAACAAAGAGCCAGTGGCAACCCAGTTCTTGAAATTTTAATCTAAAAGGTTATCATAAGCTTTTATCGTTGTTTTAATTGCATTCAACCCATTCATCTTATCCTTTCTCCATTGCGTAATACATCCCATTTCTGATAGCACTTTTGTATACAAACTTTTAAAATAAATGCTTTCAATTTTCGGGAAGCATAGTGTTATAGTCACGAATGTTTACGAATGTGAACTTTATTTGGAAAAAAACTCAAAAGATATAGCATCCATAGTTAACAATTCCACATTTCCTTACAGAGTAATTTTAATAGCCGATATTGTTCGTGAACTGTGTGATAAAGCAAATTGTTACTGCCTTGAAGGGTCGTTTCTGCAGTTGGTTGTATTATTTAAATCTTCATCCGTATATGAACCCATTTAAAATTTGTAAATAATTCTCACTTATATGCTTGAAGACATTAAAGTTTTTCTAATGGAAACCTTTCAGGTACAGGGTGTTCATCTGAGCGAATCTAAAGACAACTCTTATAATTAAAAACGGTAGAAAGATGAACAAATACATAAGACGTAATACGGTGGAGAAAACATTTGATCAAAGATGGTATATTTGATTCGATATTTATACTTAAAACAAAGTAAAATAATGTAAATAATATTTTATTATTATAAATATATCTAGAAGGATTCTTTATCTTTAAAGCCTTCCGTATTATTTATATATTTTGAAGATTGTTTTTTGATATCTGTCTAGTACCCGAATTTATATTTTCAATTTCTAAGCTAATTTACTATACATAAATTACATCTCAGATTCTAAAAATAACATGAGAGGCAGAGGAAATGGCTCGACGAAATGTAGTTTGTTATAGATGAACTGCACCCTAGAAATGTTTCCGTATCATATCTTTGACTCGGGGTGAAACGAAAAGAACTCGGAAAAGGAAAACATCTGTCATTAGTCGACCGTTGATTAACTTTGGTACCACGCAACGTTGGACGGTTACGAGGGAAAGATGGGTTCGACGCATGCTCAGAAACAGCCTTCCTAGAAAGGAAAAGAGAAGAGGAGCCATTCAGGTGGAAAATGGAGAAAACAGCAGATTAACCCTGACTTGTCCACTGTTGACTCTCTTTCCATCTGCCCTAGAGTGACGAACAGACAAGCACTTCTTCTTCTTCGTCTGCTATCTCTAGGCTTCAACGTAAAAGGAAGCACGCTCCTCTTGGTTCATAATAACCAACCAATCGAAAGGAACATCAAGTGAGTCAGAAAAAAATGCATTCTTGACTCCTCATCATCCTCTCCCACAATTAAGTTTTCATCGAAAGGAAGCGCTTGGTTAAGAAGCTCTAATCTTCAATTCCTCAAGAGCTTCTTCATTTCAATGTCTCTCGCTTGCCACCGTTAAACATTCTGTAAGAGGATCCCAATGTCGAATCCTCGTCAAAAAAACACTCCCAACCGCCTTGACTCGTGAATCTTAATAAATGTTGGAAGGCCAGGGCGACCGACGACTAATTCCAAGTGCCAGACAAAACAATTATCCTAATTAACTTCATTATCATAAACGCTCTGTTTCCTCGCTCCCCTCTTTTCTTTATGTGGTTGTCTACCTGCGAGCAGCCGGTGGCCTACACAAGCCACAATGACAAATTATCATCGAGATTTTATGCGTATGAATAGTAAATAAGTTGTAGCACGAAGCTTAGGGGTGGCGGCAAGAGATCGAGCGACAATGGGAGTGGAAACGTCGTTAAAAAATCCAGATGAAGACTTCAATATAAATACGAGCCCATTTAAGCGGCTATGAATTGTTTACTTTTAAAACAGGGATGTGCTATATATCTCTATATCACTTTCTGTATATTTCTAAGAACTGTTTTGTTATTGCTATTGAATTATTTTTTTTATATATTTACTCAAAGAATGGTTTGGTAGAGAGTAGCATGGAATGATATTTATTTATAAATATAAAATCTTTTTTTAGATCATGTTTTACCTTTCCCCTCCTTCTTGGAAGTAATCGGTTTCTCGAGCGCAAATCCTCTTCGTTTTGATTTATGTTGAGAAATAAATGGATCGAGGAAATAAGATGAGAGCAATCCAAAGTAGCGAAAACGTTGATTTACATTTGTAAATATTAACTTCTCAGTCCTTCTCGGCTTTCGTCGTTGCACTTGCCAAATGTTAAAGTCAAGGAAATGCTGATGGTTTATTGATTGCCCTATAAAATTTCATTACACAGCGTGCGGAACAAACGGCCCCGTAGTTTCCTACGGCTTTCCATCGAGCTCTCAGTGAGCGTGGCCTGAATTTTAGCAGTTTCGCCTTCGTCTAGGTAATTATTACATTGAATTTACATAGAAAGAGATGAGAAATTTTTTAAAATGAGCTAGAACGGTGGCGGAGAGAGGGGTGGAAAAAGTGCTAGAGCGAGAAGAAACGGTTTCCGTTTAAATTGCTCATTCCGTTTATTTGGTTGCCGAAATTTCATAACGTACAATTAACCTTATTCCCGTATAAAATTAAACGCATAAACAGAATTGGTCTGCTACGCCATGATTATAATAATTTTGTCCTTTACATTAAGCCGACAGGTATTACTTTACAGCTAAGAGTGATAAATAGATAAATAAAGCTCCTATATTATACATATCACAGAATGCAAAGTGGTAATTGCTGAATACAAAATATCCATTTAAAACGGATTAAGTGCATTTAATGAAGACATTTTAGATAAAAGGGACGCTTTGATTTTTTACTTCACATTTTTATCTAATACGTAAGTTATATGACTGAAGCTGATGCGCGATCTAAGGGGAAGAATGGTGTAACAAATTGACGAGTAACAGTTATGAAGCGAATTTTTCAAAAGTTTATATTTTAATTAGGTGCTGCCAAGAAAACTGATGACTAAAAACACAGCATTTCAAAAATTAAAATGGATATATAGTATTTAGTTATAATTTGCCTTACAATATAATTGCCAAAAGATGGCGCTAATAGTTAATCGTTTCCTTTAAATATCCTCGTCAAGCGAAACATTTGATTAGGAAACATTATTAATTTTTATTCACCCTTCTTGTCCATTATCGATGAAATTTGTGACATCACTTTATTACTGCAAAATATACATATATCCACATATCCACATAACACGGGAAATATATAACATGTTCAAATATACGTCAAAGTACCGTAAGGCAACTGGTCTTTTCTGTTAATAAGTTATAAAAATATTTTCCTGTTGCAAACTCAGTTGATGTTCATCATAGAGTGCAGGTATACCAAATTACTTGCCAACAGACATGCCATCAACGGGAATCTAATGGGTGGAGCCACATAATGCAAATGAAAGAGGAATCACAGGATAATAATTTAAACTCACCTAGAAGTATAAATAAACAACTAAAATTGCAATAAATTATTTAATTCACATTTGCATGAGTGTTTTAAAAAAATAAAACGTTTTTATATTTTTTTTAAAGAAAATATAATTTTAACATAATATCAGAGCAAATTTTTTGAATTAAATAATTTTTAATACTTTTTGGTTGTTTATTTATATTTTTTGTTGAGGTTTAAATTATTATCTCATGATTAGTTACGAATGGAAGAGATTCTTCAGTTAGCTGATGGTATCAGTCTTATTTGTCCTTTTTTGGAGTAAATATTAGTTACTATAACCTCTATCAAGAGTAATATGCTATTGTGGCTCGTTAAATAGTATGACATCTCATGAATGCACCTTCAAATGAACGCAAAGTTTAGCCATTTAAGCCATGGCGCTGCCCAAGGGAAAGGGAAAATCATATTTCTGTTCAGGTAGTGCTCATTGTCGGCACTATCAGAATGTTCTATGAAATGTTTTGATATGAAACATGTGATCGCTTTTGGCGTTCGTTAGAAGAATGCTAAATGTTATTTGAATGACATTCTGGAAGCGCTTTGTCTGCCATTCTAATGTCATTTGCTAAGAAAAAAATGCAAGATGGTTCTTCTAGTGTAAACGAGAAGTAATACAGGATAAATTCAGTGATTAATCTCAGTTTCAAATGAAGATAATTCCATACCTATCAATCATATTCTAATTAGGTGTACACCAAATGAAACAGGAAATTTCCGAGGTTTAGCAGGTCAATGCGATGAATTTTTCTCCCCGCCTGGTGTTCAGTGACGAAGCAACTTTTAAGTGGTAAGGTATGCCATTATAACTTCGCGTATAGGGTGTGAGTCACTTGATGACACTGGATTAAGCCGTGTGATTTTTTTTTTTTTCACGGCTACGAAAGGATGACATTTTTGATAAAAAAAAAAAAAAGAAACAAAAACAAAACAAAACTCGATGATCCCAAAAAAGGTATCGTTACTAATGTGGAGAAAGTGATGACGGATATGCTGATGCGAATATGGAAGAAATAAGAGAATCGTCTCGACATTATTCCTGTAACTATGAGAAACAGCATAGAGCAGTTATAAAAGTGAGAGTTTATATTTTGGTTGATATATCACTAATTGCTTTGTGTATTTTAAATTCAGAAATAGAGTTCATTTGAAATCGGATGAATCAGTTTGAATAACCCGATGATATCTATTCTTGGCGAACTACGTTCATAAATTTTTCATCGCATTGATCAACCTGGGCTTATCTGACGTCGTCTCCGAGGGAACAGGTACCGTAGATTTGCTGTCTTGCTGTAAGCCACTTATGGAAACTACAATTGCTAGCAGGCTTTAAAAAATATCGAAACTCTTTCATTTTATTTTTATTTCAAATTTCGTGTATTTTACACTTTGAAAATATATAATTTACGCCCCTATTCTATTATTGTGCCGATTCTATTCTTTAAAATGTTTAGAATAGAATTCACAAGTTTTGATTATATGAGTACATGCTTATGGAAAACCTGCATGAAAAAATGTATTAATGCTCTTTTGATAATGGTTGTTAGGGAAGTGCTCCTTTTTAAAATTAAAATTCATCAGTGCAGTCTTCTGCTAGAAAAGAGACGGCGAAATTTCAGCTTTTCTTCCTTTTCCGCAGATTTGTTTGGAATTCCCTGAAGGAAGAATTAAAAATTTAGAAATACATAATAAATTAAGTCTTCAGCTTACTAATTAAAAAGTTTTGTACATTTCCGAGCTCGTACTCATTTAAATATTAATAAAATAAAACCCGTTATCGCTTTAGACAGATACTTACGATTCGGAAAACATCTTTCTAGGAATGTTAAATATGTAGAAGATCGTCTCGACATGTTCTTTTCCTCTCTGTGTTAACGAAGAAATTGAAATTCTAGTTTATTTTCTCTCATTAATATTTTAACACTTTTAATTAATTTCTCTAGAGGGGGCGTTATTATAATTTTCACTTTCCTCTATAAGAGCGTGTACTTACAGATCTGGCTCTCTAGTTATTTTTCTTATAAATTTAGTGCATATTGCAGAAGCAAACACGGCGATTTATGAGGATTTCTCGGGAATATGTTGAAATTTTCATCGCCTAATTCAGTTAGCGAGTAGAATGAAGTCTGCCACTGAGCTCCTTGTACGTCGTGTTTTCAGTTGTGAATGAAACAGTTAATCGGTTGATTTACTATTCCAGAGATATTCTTGATTTGCCCCTGCATCGGTTGAACCGCATTGGCTTTGACAGATGTCGATGGAAATCACGTCAATCTGTTTTCGTTCAGCTAAAATGCAATTGACTGAAAAGTGTTTTACCGTGACTTCCGCTGATTCGTTAATGCAGCTGAATTTGTGGAATTTTTTTTTTAATGTTATGTTTTCAAATATGCATACTTGTCCATCGATAATTTGGCAATTTCAATGCAATTCAAGTTCATAACATCGAACAATTATGTAAATCGTGCATTATTCATCGACATTATCGCTACTTGCATTTCCAGTAGACAGAATCGTCATACGTAGAAAACAAATTAGTGTGTATTTTAACGAGAATGTGCTAAACTAAGAAAAATTTATTTTATGACAAAGCACTGATTTGTTAGTCTGAAAAAATGTTAAGAAATAGTGATTAGGTTGTATTGTTTTAATAATCGATTCAATAACCCATAAACAATGCTTAATGTCGATATTCTCACAGTTTTTGGAGTTTATAATTTCTTCCAAATATATACTTTATTACTTTTTCTAGACAATTAAGTAGAGCGACTAATCACAATGACCGAAATCATTTATAGAGATAGAACCGGCTTTAAAAATACAGCAGTGATTTTATTTTTAATTAGAGAAGTGCGAAGCATTACACCAAATGATGTGGTAGAAATGACAAGTGTATAAAATAAATATGCAGTGTTTTAGATGTACGCGCTTTCTATGGTGAGGCATTTCGGAGTGAGCTTTTAATAGAAACAAACGTTGAAGGTACCTGAGGGAAGCAGAAATATTTCTGGAAGAAGCCAAAGATTAAGTCTTTGAATGGGACCTCGAAATCTCATAATCCTTTTACAAAGTAGCATTACTGCATTTCTGATTCATGTCCAGAATAAACGCAGTGGTTCCATTAGTTTAGGAAATGATCCCCAGAGTCCTTCGCTTCCATTTTTGCTTTTATATTTTAGCGACCTTTATTCGTAATGGACAATTTCCCAATGACGAGTACAAATTAATTAATTAAATTTTACTGTTTGATTCTTCTGTATGAGCATACACCTTCTTCTTCTAAAAATGTAACTTAAATAAACCAAACTCGGTTGCATGAATGAGAAGCGCTAATCATTCGCTAAAACAGTTTTTTGTAGGCATGCACAGTAGCGACAATTCTGCTGAAATTTCAAGTACAGATCGATTTTGAACCTTCAAAGGACAATCGTTTTCCATTCAAAAGTTTTTTGTGTGTGCGAATTTATTTTTAATTGTCCATGGCTTTTTCTGTATTTTTACAATTTGCAGTTTGATTATTGTATGATTTATAAATGTATTACATCATTTCTTTTTACATCATTCTGCATCACACATTCTTCAAAGCGTGACTACATACGCTTCCTGGTGCTGAAGAGAACCAATTAAAACTCAGTGATCGCAAAGGTAAACTTCCCAAATTTCTGCATTAAGATATCTGTGTATATGTGGTTCACATTTTCAAAGCTGAAACTTCTAAAGATCTGCCATCAGACTTTCCAATTCAAAATTTTCACTTAAAAGTGAGATGGGGAAAGGCATTGTTCGCAGTTTCCAAGAAAGGAAAAGTTCTTACTTAGTTGCCATGTTTACTAAATACTAAAATACTTGTGTGTTTATTTTAATAGTATTATTTCCTTTATGAAATTTCATATGCTTTTATCTTTAACTTGTTTGTTATTTGGGACGTAATTGATTATACAAAGCGAACTCATTAACTTATCTCTTATAAAGTCTGTCTCAAAAGTATAGAGACTTTGCAAAAACTGTCACATTAGCACATCAGTAAATTTTTTGACCATACCAAATAAAACACTATTTATTCACACTGTGAACATGATTATTACATATTTTCAAAAATAAATAGCTTTTCGTTTTTTTACAAAAAAATATTTTGAAATAATCAGTACAAAAAGTGTCTCAAAAGTATATAGACTCATCTAAATAAACAATAATGTTCAAGCCATGTTCAAATAAAGTTGCCATTGGACTTAATTACTTGAAAACACTCTATCTTTCATTGACTTGGATCCAAATTAAACCAAACCATTTCGATTTCACTTTTCAATTCTGCAATGGAAGAGTACTGTCTACCATTTGCATAAATTTTGTGTGTCATCACTGCCCAAAGGTTCTCAATAGGATTCAAATCCGGACTTTTGGCTGGCCACTTCATCACATTGATACCCTGTGCTTCAAACCACTGGTTTGTTGACCGCGATTTGTGTATACTAGCATTGTCCTGATGAAAAATGCCACTGTTCCCAACCAAAAAAGACATGAAAGGTACCAAGTGGTTTTCCAGTGTTTCTTGGTATTTTAAGGAGTTTTGTCTCCCAGTCAAAAATGCCAAACTGGTAGTCCCATTGAAGGAGAATCCATCCCACACCATCACACTTCCACCGCCTTGCTGGTTGCTATAAAAGGATTCTGGTTCTTTCCTCAAATCATGTCAGTAAAATGCATTTCCATCGGGACCATCCAGGTTCCACTTCTTTTCATCAGAAAAAATTACAGAAAGTCACTCATCTGTCCACGACATACGCTCCCGAGCCCATTCCAATCGAACTCTCTTGTGCTCCTTGGTTAGACGTGGTTTTGTCTTATTCCTGGTGTAAACAAGTACAGGATTTGCCTTAATTCTTCTGTGTACAGTATCTTTGGATATTTGTCCACCCAATTCACGTGATATTTTCCGTAAGGAATTTGTACCAGTAGCAGCAAGCCGAGAAATCTGGCGCACATCTCGTTCAGTAGTGCTTGTTGGCCGTCCTGTTCTCTTCTTAGCTTCACATATCCGTTGCTCTGCAATGATTTTGTGTACAACAGACTTGGATCTTCCAATTTCAGCAGAAATTTCTCTAACTGTCTTGCCATTTGCTGTCAACCTCCAGATATCACTTATTTCATCTTTAGAAATGTCTTTTCAACGAGGCATGTTTATTGTCACTCTTTATTGTGCAGGAGTTAAATACAAATTATAACTTACTTTATAATTTGGACTATTCCTAGGGGTAAATTTTATTTAAAACAGGTTATGACCACTCAGTTTGGAGGTGAGTCTTTATACTTTTGAGACATTTTTTTGTACTGATTATTTTAAAACTTTTTTGTAAAAAAACGAAAAGCTATTTATTTTTGAAAATATCTAATAACCATGTTCACAATGTGAATAAATAGTGTTTTATTTGGTATGGTCAGCTGGCTCGGTGGCCGAGAGGGTTAAGGCACAGGTCTTTCCGCTCTCGACACCAGCGAGTCGCGAGTTCGAATCCCGCCCAGGGCATGGATGTTTGTGTTTGTTTACGTTCATAATCGTTCTCTCATCATCATTGGGGATAGTACAATAGACCTGAGGTCGCAGTGCTTGGTTCTTTGACAACCACCCCTTTCAAATTCATTATCATTATTGGTATGGTCAAAAAATTTACTGATGTGCTAATGTGACAGTTTTTGCCAAGTCTCTATACTTTTGAGACAGACTTTAACTGTAAAGTTAACGTTAAAATAAACATGAATTCTGTTGTATTCTTACGAATTTTCATTAACATTTACGTAGGTTAAATGTGATGTGAAATACAATATTGTAACTATTTTACCTTTATTTAACTTATTTGTTATCACTATTGCCAATATATTCATTCATTTATCGATAACGATTCATTGGTGATATTAAGGAAACTATTCAGTCGCTAGTTGCCCAACTTAGTAATTTTCTAAGTGTTGTTATATTAAAAAAAAACACTCCTAATTTTAACTCTTCTCAAACTCGATGTTTCAAATTCCATCATAAAAATTGTCGTAATACAAAATAAATTATTAAGGATTCTCTATAATAAAGTAAGGAGGTGTTCCTTGGGGAGAGAGGGCACATTGGGCAATAAGATTACGCATTGGGCAATTAAGTTAGCAATGGGCAACCATAGTGACAACGCTGAACACAGTTTTGCTTTTTATTCTGAAATAATAATTTGCTCCGGTAATTACTTAAACTGTAACACATGCAAATATATATATCAAAATAATATTTTTCCTGTATTTTAAATATAAATTGCGCATCTTCATAAATTAAACTTGTTATAACATTGAATGACGTAAAACATAGGTCAAATCGATTTTTTTTTACTTGAATTGTATTTGTAAATAAGAAATTTTAGAATCTTTTCCCCTTAAAAACCGAAAAACTGGGGTTTTCCTGTTCTTTTGAGTTTTTATTCTTAGCAAATAAAAGGGAAAAAATCCGAGCATATTAGTTCCTACGATCGATACGGGTGAAAGAAACAACTTACATTAATTGTGGAATGTTAAGAATTTAATATTCGGGATTAACGACAATCGAGTTGGTGTTAATGGTCTCCTTTGGAGGTTCCTCGAAGCGGAGAGGTCAAGCGAATGGCTGCCGAATATGAGGAGACCAAAGCTGGGGAAAGAAGGGAGACACGACTCATCAGTTAAGATTTCGCCGCCGACTCGTTTTCGAAATGACACCATTACGATTCCTCCCCCGCTTCCTTCGTTGCCCCTTAGACTACTTTCTTCACAAGACCCAGCAGTTCGAATAAATATTGCTCAGAGTGTGCGCCATGTACTGTAAATTGAAGCTACTAAAACAATTTTAGACATCGCGGTTTCCGAAATTAAATTAAAATTTTCGGAAACAGTAATGAGGAAATTCAATTCCCTAGATAAGATTTTATCTTCTATTTCTTCATGGTTATTAATCTTTTCTGCTAGTAATTACTTTCTTATTATCACCCTATTACCGATTTAGAAGCTCAGAATTTGTATTCAAAAAACATTGCTCTCTATTATTTTAACTCGCTCACTGGTTTTTTATTCGGGGCTGCGCTCCATAAATCTGACCGCGTATACTGAACGATAAAAACGATAGACTTAAAACATTAAGTAATTTTATGTCCATTTACATAAATGTATATTTTAAGGTAAATCATATAAAAAGAAAGAATTCAGTTTTTGAAATGCTCTGGTTAAAATCTTTTATAAAATAATTGTTTTTGAATGGAAGCTATTTATTTCTTTGAATGCAGATTCCAAATATGAAATCAAAATTTCTCTAACCAAAAGTCCCTTATTATTTCATTTCCCGGTTATACTGGGGTTATTAAATATGACGAATAACTTAATATTATTAGATTTTAAATTTATCTATAATATTGAGGGGTTCTTCATTCAGATGTGGTATTATAGTTGACAAAAATGAAACATTAGAAATCTTCTGAAAACCAGTTCTTATGATAATGTTTTTGCAAATAAATCACACTCTGTGGCGGTTTTCTGGTAGATTCATCGTGATATAAAGCAATATAGTTACATTGTATAATATAAAGGGAGTGCACGCATTTTTCACTGAGTGGTAATTATAGCGAATTACAGGAGTAATTTTTTTAAATGCATTTTCTGTGGAAAATCAAAGACATTCTAATACCAGTAATAAATTTACTTAAAAACATCAATCATTATTGTGTGTCTATTTAGCCAAAGATTTACATTTTTTTTGTCTGGCATTATTAAAAAGATGTCGCTGACGTAGAAGGTAAGCGACGAATTTCTTGGCTCCAGCAGTCAAAGCGATTGTTGCTCAGAGAAGTTTATGTATAATACATGGTGATTCAGTCAATTCTACTCAGGAACTAATAAACTGTTTCTCGTACGACGCATTACACATTGGAAGCTCACACTTCATGAACAACATGCTCGATGGGTGTTTCATTCATCTGTACAACACGACGAAGCCTGAGGGTGAAGTTTTGCAACATTGCGCCTCGCATCTCATTGTCAACCAGTGCACAAGATTCGGTGATTGCCTGACGGACCTCTTCTATGGTGCGGGGGGCGTATGCTGAACACCTTCTCATTAACCACAGAAAGAAGTTACAGGGGTTAAGGTCAGGACTGGTCGGTGGCCAGCTGAATCCGTCGTTGGAAGAGGTTTGGGAAACGGTTGGAGATGATCTTGTTGTTGAATTGATAGGTCAATTGCTGCATAACATGCATTTTATAGGAAAACATCTGGAGATCTTTGTGCAATATTCTGCATACTGTCGTGTAGGTTATGTTAGTCTCCACAGACAATCTACGGACCGATTTTCTCGTTGTGACTCGACTACGCTCGCACGAACCTGCTCCACGTTCTGCGGTGTGCGAGCACGAAGCTTGCTCCCTCCTTTCTTCTGACCTTCAACATGTCCAGTGGATTGAAATTGCTTCACGAATGTTCTTATCGCGCTGCTGAACGGTACTTTCTTTGTTTTAAACACTTTTCGAAACATTCGCTTCACTTTCACAATTGATTTCAGCTCGAAAAACCATTCTACTAAGCGTGTTTTCTGATCAATGCTCAGGATGGGTGCTATCTCGGCAGTGTAGCCACCTGTTCAGTAAAATTCCAATTTGTAATGTGTATTGTAAGATCTATATGACATTCCTATGTTTATTAGTTCCTGAGTAATATATCATTAGAATCGTACGTAATTGACTGAATCACCTGAGAACCTGGGAACCTTACTTGCTATTTAAAACATTATTAAGAATCCGTTTTACAGAGTCGGCCAGGATGACGCAATGTGTTTGTTTATTCAAAGTTTGTAGCATATTTTCCTTGATATCCGCTTCTTTTGCGAGGAAACTTAAAAACGTGGGTTTATTCAGTATTTTGCTAAAAGCATTTTAAAGAAAGTACGGAAATATAAATCGAATAGCTGGTTTAACTTTAAACAAGTAGAGTAGAAGTAAAGTTTTATTAATGAATCTTGAGGTGCAATTTATAAATTTTTTCATTTCTTGATTTTTTTCATTTCTTGATTTTTTTCATAAATTTTTTCATTTCATTGACGCAATCTTTCCTAACGTTAAGATAAACCAAATCTCTGTAAATCTTAATTCCAAGCACTTGATCCTAGTGACAGTAATAAATTTTATCCTGTACTAGAAGCGAACCCACCCGATTGTATAAACGGGAAATAACCCATTGTTAGATAACCCATTGTTAGATTTTTCTTTGTTGTGACGTAGTCCACCGTCGCTGATTTTATATAAATGATTTTTTACAGTTTGTAATTTGATTATTTAGTTATTTTGTTATTTTCTGCGCCGGATTAAGTGAAGCACCGGGAAGCATGATTATCTTTGGTATTGAGTTTAAGTGCTTAATCCAAACAGGGACGGGGGAATATTTTATAAGTTACGCTTTCCTTTCGAAGACTAGTAAGAACTGAAAATCTTGAATTATGGTGCCCGGTACAAAAGAAAAAGGAAACTGGCTCATGTGTAAGTGAATAAAACTCGTTCAACCAATCAGAAACTGTCTGGAAACGAGGTATTACTTATACCTGGCATCAGTAGTAAGGGAATTGCCTTGATTCCTGTCCGTTTCTGATTGGTTGAACGGGTTTTATTCATTTACACATGCGCCAGTTTCCTTTTTCTTTCGTGCCGGGCACTATAGCAATTATCTGCTAAATGTTAGGAAAATTCGGAGACTGTAAAACTTTTCGAATGCGGACGCATTCGAGCGATAAAACGGCTAACATCAAAATAATTATTAAAGAGAAAAAAAAATATTAATATCGAAAATGTTTGTAATTATTCAAGACTAATTAATGTTACTTAAGATAGGGTAAAGTAAATAGGATCAGCAATTTTATTTAATTCGTGCGTGATTAAATAACTTCGTCATTAAATACTTTCGTTTGTTGAGCGGAGTAGAGAATGGGAATTTTCAATGGGCCATTTTCATATAAAAATCAAACATGATGAACACACAAAGTCCACTCTAAAATTAATATTTACATTATCTATCCAAATAATTTCTATTGAAAAGGAGGACCTATTGCAAATACTAATTTAAATTTTAAAGTTTACATTCTTATAATCCAAGCACATTATTTAATCAGAAGAAAACGGAGATAAATTTGAATTCAGACAAAATTAAATTATTAAATATTAAATCTTAATCAGACATGTTCTCAGATGGTTACACAGTATTTGTATGTTACTGGCATTGCGTGAAATTAAAAGTTTGCACTTATTTGTAGAATGTCTACATATTTTTTTAGAAAAGTTTAATAATGAGGGGAACACTGTAGTAACGAATTTGAAAACTGCGAAATCCAAAAAGAAAATTAGAAAAAAAAAGAAAGTCGAGAAATGCCTAAAATATTAATTAACTGGTGTTTGAAGTCTAAAATAGCCAGGTGAATTTTTAAGTCTTCTATTTATTGCCGCAGTCTAACATGGATGACATTTCTATTTGTATAGGAAATAAATGCTTGGAAACAAAAACTAACAATCGATTTTTTTCTGGCAATGTGAAAAACATCAATGGAAAAGTTATTTTGCTCCATTTTTGATATTTTTTTTAAAAAACATTACAACTTGTGAAATCTTTAATATTAATCGAACTTGCAGGCATTTGCTGATCCCAAAAATTGCCATCTTTCTTGGTGAGCTGCAGATTTCGGCGTTTTATTTCTTATCTTTATAATATTGTTTTCTGAACCAGATTACTGACTTAAAATCTTTAAGCATTTTAATTATTTAGGTCTTTTAAAAGTTGAATGTGAAGTAATCAGCATAGAATTCTGACTGCGTTAATTTTTTCCCTTTAAAATTGGAGCAAAGTCAGAAGACCGCACCATTCTCAAAAAAATTATTAGCATTGAGTTACAGTGCACGACAAAATTATAGGTTCACCTGTTTTTTGCAATTTTAAAAAAAAGTATATCAAGTAGTTTCTTCTAAATTTTTGTACGAGTGCATGACGGAATAATACACCTGCAAATAAATTATCAGATCAATTAATGTATTACATCATCATTGCAAAAAACAGGTGAACCTATAATTTTGTCGTGCACTGTAAGCTACGTTGCGGAGCAATGATACTCGATTGAAAAGAAAGAAAAACGAACAAAAGAAAAAAACAACCAAAATATTTTGAACACAAAAAGTTTAATAATGTACCGTATTAATAATTACTACAAATGCCTTCTTTATCAAGAAATAGATAAGTTAGCGTTGAAATTGTAACCTGTTGTCACGTATAAAGTTTCAGTTATTTGGAGCAACGTGTCCCGTAGCCCCAGTTTACAGTGATTTCTTTGTTGTAGTTTGATAGCTTCGTATGTTGCCTAAAACAAACTTGATATATACGGAGAAGGAAATATGTATACATGATGATATATTATACGTGATGGATTTCCCATCTTGCCGGCACATGTAATAGATATATGATTTGCATAAAAGATCAATGATTAAAACTTAGTGAGATATTGAAAAAGTGCCATAAATTGGTTTAATAGGCACACTCTTCATCACTTTAATTGCTACCGTATAAAGAGTTGTGATTAAAATGCAAATTTGACGCATATAGATTTATATATGTATAAAATATAATGAAACAGCTTTATTTTCCATTCATTATGAGGCCCAAGGAATGTTTTTTCTTTTTGTGATTTTAATGTTTTGTGTGAGAGTTCTGTGAGTGTTTGTGTTCATGAGCTGTCTAAAAAGCGTACTTCATAATTTTTAAAGGAAAATTAGTTTTCCTTACCTCCCCCAAACTTCCCTTAACTTTCAAAGGAATCGTCTATTTCTGTCTGCCTCTTTCTATCCCTGTCTCTTTTCTTTTCCCTTTCATCCTTCAACTCCACCGCCGTCGCAGATCCGACGGTCGTCCAAATTGTCTCGGCGACCATCGGCAACAAGAGAGGGAAGAAGACTTCTCCTCCTTTCCTCGCTAATCTGCAGTGCAGCTCCTCTTCAGAATAGCGAGAGGGAAAAACGAGTCACAGATGAAGATAACAAATTTGTCGGTAGCGAGAAACTCATCTTCAGATGAAACGAAAAATTAAACGGGAGGGAGGGGTAGAGGGAAGAGAGGAAAAAAAGCGGCTCGGGCTCAAAAAAAAGAAAAAGAAAAGAAGACGAGAATATAACATATCTCTGCGTGTAATCTACACTGCATTTTTGTGATCTCCCTTAAGAACACACAAAGAGTTGGAGGAAGGAAGGAGGAGGGGGAAAAAAGGCAGATGGGATGGAAATAAAAAGAAAAGGAGAAGGAGAGAAAGCATCACGAGTTTTCAAAGTGCCACTCAGTGCATTTAGACAATGACTAACATCTATCAAAATGTACCAAATGAAAATGGGCGAGAAAGAGGAACCTAAAAAAACACAACGCATTCTTATATAAAATAGAAAAGAGGTGCGATCTTCCTTTTCGTAATATAGGGAAGATAAAATACCGTCGCTTTATTGCAGCAAAGGGGAGACAGAAATAAAAATGTGTATGTTGATGAAATTAAAAAGCCCAAGTTTATTAAAAAAATGAATGGAATTGCGCAAATGGATTAAGCTGTAGCATTTATTTTAATATCTGACCAAACTAATGAAAAAAAGTTTCATAGATGATTATTATTTTTTTTTTTTACTTACGGGTGACATTATTATAATTGAATTTAGCCTTCATCTTTTTGTATTGCATGAGAAGTTACTGCAAGCAATCAATCACCTTATTTATGTATATCACAAATTATATTAGAAGTAATAAAAAAGCTGTCTGTGTTCAAAATGATAAAAAACTGCTTTGTCTTCTTCTGTAAACTTCATAAAATTGCAAAAATACGTAGTTTACATTTATAGCAATTCCTTGTCTGAGCCTGTTAATTCTCTTAGTCTTGCTTTGTAACATTAAGATGTTATATTTTAGAAATTCTTCAGAAGTTCATTGTGCTTACTAATTTAAAATTAGCACTTTTATTTAATAATCATCTAATAAGAAGCATAGCTCATGTGCTTATTAACAGCAAACTACTTATTAGGTTATTATTAATAAATAAATTATTCTTTCAATTATAATTAAAGAATTTCTGAAAATTATTTTTTCACTTGAAAGAAGAAGATTCAAAAAATAATGAATAGGGTTTTTTCTAAAAAATATTTTATTATTTTCAACAATGTTAAAAACATAGTTACTGGATTTGTGAAGTCGATCGATTTCTGTTGCCAACTTTTTTTCGAATTTTTTTATTTTGACTTCAGATTCAGATAGACCATCAAAAAGTAAGTAAAAGTTATAACGGCACACATCTCCTATCTTTTCGGGAACATGGTCATAATGGTGGTTAAAGTTAACATTTTGGTCCTTCGCTGCGGGTTACAGCACCAAAAATGGTTAACTTTAACCGTCATGGAGACAATATATGTTGGATTGTTGCTCAGACTACTATAGTATTTTTCAGTACTCAAGACTGTCCTAATCGTCGGCTGTGCTTGTTTACGATATGAGATACGGAAGGAAAGTCGAATGTCCAATATTTCGCAAAGAAATCACTACAATTTGAATATGTCTTAAACTGAAAGAAAATTTAAATTAAATAGAAAAAATATTTTCATTGGTATATTATAAAGATATGATACTAAAATTCATGTCAATTTCCAGAGCACTGATGGAATAGCGTCATTCTCTTATGTTGAGATCATTTTTATGATTCTTGTAAGCGTTCAAAAAGGTTTGTGTCTTCAATCCTTGTCTAAGAAGGACAATTTCAGTTTGTCAGGATTAATTGTATTTTGAAAATATGTTATCTTGGTAGCGTACTCTATTCCACATGAGTTGCAGTTTAACAAGTATATTCTTTTAGGTTGGTATAAATCCTATCATTGCTCGGTTGTAAAATTGCTAATGTTATTTTATTCCAAGTTATTAAAGATTTTCTTTATGTATGAAATTATAGACTGACACTGAAAGCATTGCTCCAAAATCTGACAGGTAAACTTCTAACTTTTTGGGATCTTTCTGAAATGAAGAGAACTAAGAGGATTCACTGAAATCGAAAATGTTAAACTTAACTCCTACGACCTCTCAATTTTCATCCATCAAAGGGAAAGAACAAATATTCTTAATCTTTTACGTAATTTGATCAAATTTAATCAAAAAATTCAATCTTACTTGAAACCCAGTCCCGTCAGTAATACGATAAACATCGATTATGTTCTAAAGGAAGACATGCCTTAGGGTGAAGGAGAAATGATAAACATTAATTCGAAAGTCGAAGCTGTAATATGTACTAAATGACAGTAGGAAAAACATACTTCCCAGCTTCATATTAATGTAATTTTCCTGGAATAAAGTTTTACTGGTAGTCATCATCATAAAGAAAGAGCAGTTTAACTGTAAGGGTTAAAGCATTAGGGAGCTTATTTCTTTTTATATCATTGTAGCACAAGATCAGAAAGCTGATTGATCCAAGATATAAAGTCTTATGTCTTTCCCCATTGCCTCAAATAAGAGAAGGGTTTGCATTGAGGGTTTGTGCACTACTCCATAGAGAAACTGAAACATTATGAAAAATTTTGTCGTAGCATTATGAAAATTTCAGGTTATACAGGTATTTAGAGAAAGATGTTATGCAATTTTTTGCAATTTTCGGGAAAATGACATCATTGGAAAGTGCGACAAAAAGGAAGACAGGTTTAGCTAATTGATATCAATCATCCATTACATTTTCTGAAAAAATGGTTAAATCTCTAACCTCGTACCAGACCAACTCGGATATGTAGAATAGAACCACCAAACTTATATAAAAATCTATACCTCGCTCTTAAATCTCTATACCTATAGTTATAAAGATAGTTCTCAAGACCACGAAATGTAATTGTGTTGTTATTCGGGTAATAATTTTGTCAAACTCGAAGTTTAGTTATAAAGCTACGCAACGCTAATTGGTCTTTGCTTTGTAATGCAGCATAAACTGGGACGGATGTAACAACTGCTAGTTGAATTTGGAGACAGTAGTCTGAAAATGATATGTGATTCGTCGTAGGGGATTGAAGCACTTAGATGAATATCACATCGCAAGAGCGATCCATTTGACGTCTTGAAATGGCAGTCTCCTAATCCACAGCTGTGCCAATATCGACGAAGATAGTTCGTTGTAGATTGGCTGAGGCAGGCTGCGAGCAAAATGACCTTTGCAAATATTACTCCTAATACGAATCAGGAGCTTGCTGCAAGGTAGTGATCTTTGGTGTGACGATGAATCGTGCTTCTGGCGAGTGTGAGTCTAGAGGCCACGTCTGAGAGTTTATCCTTTTGTCTATTTTGAGCCCACATACTTCATCAACTTGGAATCATGATTTGGGTGCTATCAGCTATAGTACTTATAGCTAGCACTTGAATAGCATCGTGATACCGTAAGTTAATGAGGTGCAGCAAGCAGTTCAATTAGTCTACTTGATGCATAATAAATATCATTTTTCAGGAAGATAACGCAGGGCACATACAACAAGCATCAGTACAGATGCTTCACAAGGCGTCTGGTAGATTCCTCGGCCAGTACAATATCTCTCTCCAGTTAAAAAAATCTCCAGTAAAAGAAATCTTGGATGTCGATGTAACTCTGCATGGGCCTTTATTCAGCCATTGGAGATATACAATTGTTTGAAATTAAATTTATATTTTCAGAACATACGAGAGTGTTTTGAAAAGTAATGCCTCCATGGCTGTAACTTTTTTATTTGTTAACCGATTTTCAAAATTCTTTTTTTATCTTATTCTCACATTTGTCCTCTATGTAATGCACTATTCATTTATCGACATAGTCCCCATCCCTTTCCACGCATTGCGCCAACGCGTGACTAGTTGGGTGAACCCGTCGGAGAGGAATTCCGGAGTTGTTGTCGACACCAGGATTGAATGGCAGCTTTCGGCCCTCTTCTGGAGTACGATAACGTCCGCCCGCACAGGAGTCGCCACACAGCAGAGGCGTTACAGTTCAAAGATGAATGACTGAAGTTCAAAGATGAAAGACTTTGCACCTTGCCACTTTCACCGCTTCCCAAAGAAGAAAGAGCCCCTTTAAGGGACATTAGTTGGTTCTGACGGCGAGGTAAACTCTGCCATTCAATCCTGGTGTCGACAACAACTCCGGAATTCCTCTCCGACGGGTTCACCCAACTAGTCACGCGTTGGCGCAATGGATGGGGACTATGTCGAAAAGTGAATAGTGCAGTACATAGAGGACAAATGTGAGTATAAGATACAAAAAGAATTTTGAAAATCGGTTAACAAATAAAAAAGTTACAGCCATGGAGGCATTACTTTTCAAAACGCCCTCGTACTTCTCTATATGCAAGCCAAATTTTGTCTCATTAGAGCATATTTTCATAATGTTGCATTTTCGCTGTGGAGTGGTGTATTGGACTTCTATGTAGTTTTTAACATTGTAAACATCAATCGATGAAAAAGTTTATTTTCATTAGCATTACGTAAATAAAGTAAACGAGAAAAACATAACGTAAAAGTGTAAATAAGATTAATAATTAATTGGCTCTTTTCTTATATGTATCTTTAAAGCTCTTCTCACCACTATAAGAATCGAGCTAGTCATCTGTTAAATTTTGTTATTCAACGTCTACAACGGATTATTTATTTATTATTACAAAAAATAGTAATTACTATTAGAAATATTTTTATCTAATAAACATTTGTTCTTAAGGATTATGTAAAATTGTAAAATATAGTGTTAATCTGGTTTCTTTTCATTTACTTATATTGAAACCTCAGAAGATTTTAGACAGTCGAGTGCTTTGGTTGAAATCGTATAAAATTTCTCAATATTATAGTCTGTAATTAACAATTAAACGTTGACATATCAGCTTCAAATTAAATTTCTTTTTCTCCTAGACGACTGTATTTAAACCCACTTATAAAATAATGAGATTTTTAAGAGAAAAAGCCCATAAAAGGCTCGCGGTAGTCGTCTTTTTTTCAGTTGTCTTAACTCTCCATTTGAAAGTAAATCGCCCTAGTTATGGCAGGCTAAATTGATAGTTAAGGATCGAAACGAACATTTCTTTCTCCCTAATTCGAACTTGAAATCTGAAAGCCCTGTCATTAATATATGTAATCATCATTGCTCCGAAAAGATTAAAGCTTGGAAATAAAGGATAAATCCCTTGAATTCGTTAAAAAAAAGATTTAAAAAATTAATCTCCATTTTTTCTTTATTTAATGAGACTTTGAAACGAAAGATAGAAAGCCGATAGGAAAAGAAATGAGTGAATGAAGGAGAAAAAAAAAAGTCAAAACCCATAGGAAATATCAACAGCCCGCTTCTCTTTTTACCATCCGCCTATTCCCACGTTGCTCCAATTATGCCGAGGCTGAAGCTTATCTCGTTTACTGATACTATAGGGGGTGATTTTCAAAGGCCATCAATTTAAGCTCTCTCGGAGAAGTCTTCGGGTGACATCGTAGCAGTGCCGACCGATTTCGCCGTCTCCCCAGGTGACGATGCCTGGTCGAGAGCGACCGCAATATTCACTACACGTCACCTCTAATGCGACACATCCCAACACAATCGACATCAGTCGGGTGACAAAACACCAGGCATTTCCTGCCTTTTACATACCCTTTGCTGCATTTCCAGTAAAAATGAGAATCCCCTAAGTTTTAAAAAGATGCACTTTGCACACAGCGTTAGTCAAATGCGGAAGGGATGAACAATTCCTTGAGTGTAATTGGAAGGAAAGAAAGGATGTCACCGAAAATAAAAACCGGTGTCTTTAAAAAATTTTTTTTGCACTAATATATCTTCAAATTAGCGACTAATTCATCTTGTTTTCATCCTTAATAAGTTTGAAATTTTTATAAATTCATTCAAATAAATACCGGGAATTATTAAATAAACGCAAAACATTGGTATAGTCATCCAAATTTATTTGTCGCCTTCAAAATAGGCCCCTTCTGATGCGATACACTGATGTCAACGAATAATCTAGTCGTTGAAACACTTCTTATAGACACTTTGCGGTATGGCCTTTTGCGAATTTCGTTTTATGGACTGAAAACGTCTTCCACAAATCTCTCATCTGGCGAATACGGTGCTTGGTCGACGAGTTTTTGGTCAAATGTGTAGGACGGCGCATTATCTTGGTGTAAAATCCAAGAATTGTTCTTCCACAAAACTGGCAGTTTCCAACGTTTCAGCAAAAAATATTTCGTTGGCAACACAAAATTTGAGGCAAACTCTTTGTTCGATATTTTTATCCATTTTAAAAATAGCAGAGCATCCTTGAGGTCGACTAACAAAACAAACAGCTGTAAATAAACTGGTTAACAGATGGCGCCAAAACTCTACGTGACAATCATGTACATTGATGCCGTCTTACAGCAAAAAATTATTTTCATACCTTTTACGCAAATGAAAAATTCACGATATCTATTTTTAAGAATGTTCATCGACTTATCATTCTAGAAATAGCAGCATTTTCCTATTTATCTGTTTTGTTCTATTCCGTAATTGATGGATACAATCAGGTTTTTGAAAAATCGGTCTATATTTATCTATAGAATAATTTTTGATCCCTTATTATGAAAAAGAGAATTGAAATTTCTTACAGAAATGACGCCGATCTTTGGATCAAGTAGGCGTACTTCTAATGTTACGGTAATATGTGGTTTGTCTTCTTTAGTGATACCACATGAGATCGTTGTTTTCTACCTCTCTGTACACATCTTTTGCAATCGGAATGTTTCCCATTGTCTCATTCTCACGCACCAAAAACTCAATTACAACACGTTGCTTCCGACGGACGTCTCTGGTAGCTACCTCTTTGAATGGAAGCTACAATAACGCCATTTGTGGAAAGCAACTGAAATAAGAAACCAAGAAAAGAGAAGAATGTTAAAGGAAAAGAGCCAAGATGTGAAGTATATCTAAAAAAAATAACAAAATAAAAATATTATTGTTTGGGAAAATAGCGTAATATCTCAAATCCATAGTAAATCTTTTTCAATTTTTCTTTTTTGCGAGATTCTCCATGATGACGCATGATTGGACATACCATGGAAAATTAAAGTTTACTCGTATTCCCTCCGTATACAACAGCATAGGTTAATTAAATAATTTCATTGATCATGGTTACCTGTTCCTCAAATATTGTATAAATAATTTTGCGCCACTCTGGTTTCATTTTAAATAGAAAGTGACTTAAAAATTTTTATTACAATAAATTAGTATCAAAATGCTCACTCTATGCGGGTTGTATTCAAAATGCTATATAACCTCATCGAAACGAGCGCTTACGCTTATGGCCACTTTACTATCAATCTTTGGAATAAAGTCAAGATGGTCGTTGCCTGTTTAGCTTATTGCGGTAGATTTTCTCTTTCAGATGCCCCCACAAGAATTCACAGAGATTGATATCGGGATGGATTGTCAGCCAAATTGAATCGTCCTGAAAACGTTCTTGCATATCTAAGGGACATTATGCGGAATCCAAAATGTTCATGGAAGAAACCAGAATAATGTTTATTGAATGAATACGAGCATCAGAGAGGCCGTAGAGATACATGAGGCCAGAAGATTTTTCTACAGAAGAGTTTGCAATATGTTATTCTTCTTTGCTGCAATATTTTATGCATGCTTGCAGAAAATTGTAATGACTTCATACTGAGCGAACACTAGCTCATTCCATATAAAGTGAAGAATTTATAGAAAATAAAAACACGAGGTTCTTGGTGTGTAAAGGGTATCACACAAAAAATTCGAGGATTGGAGTAACCATTTTTCAGGGTAAATTTTTTTTATCAATTAGGATGGAAATATATCAACTCGTAGAGATATGTATGATTTTTAACTCGCCCAGAAACGTATAAGAAATAAAATGAGACGACAAATCATATAAATTAAATTAAGGATTTCAAGATATAACGATTCCGATTTATAATGAAACTTCTTGCTCACTGTTACAATCTATCTGTGTCCATTAGCCAATACTATCCGTACGTGAAGTTAACATTAGATTTCTAAAATAGCTATTAAAAGAGCTTGGTTTGAAGGATTGATGTAAAGGTGAAGGGTCTTCTAGTTTACTTTAATCTAAAATTGTGCTGCTCACTCGATTCTGTCTCTTCCGTCAAGAAAGTGCAAGTCACGGTGCTTCCAATGTCGCTCACTCTGAATGTACAGTTTGGAAAATTGCGAGCCGAGCAATTCTTTAACGGGAACACGACTCTCTGACACCTGGAAAGAAAGGCCCGTTTTGAAGAATTATTATTTTTTAAAATTTAATTTAATGAAAAACGCAGTTATAAATTAATTATACCAGCCATTAAATCGCTGCTACTTAAATTTAAAGTCAACTTTAAGTAGCAGTTATTTCAACTTTCTGTCTCGAAATGGAGAAGGTTTCTATTTTATTACTTTATAATGTGCATATTAAGTAAAACGCAATCATTACGTGGATGTGTGTAAAATTTAGCCTTTTTTGGCTGAAAGTTAATAGCCCGCTACTTTCTCAATTCCTTGTAGATAAACGGCCAATCAAATCCTCCAAAATGCCCTTCAGATTTTTATTAGATCATAAACAGAATTGTGTTTGGAATTACCTTTCGAAGCGCAAGTACAGGCATGGAAGGATTCCAAACCTTTTAAACTTCGCCAGTATCAGATACAGCTATCTTCTCAACCAACAAATAAATAATAAAATCAACTTAAATCTTAAAAAAAGTCTTAAGTTAAAGGCTGGTGTGGCATAAATAAAATGAAAATTTTTAATATTCTAATTTTTGTATTGCTTATTTGCTGTAAGTTTAACAATTTCAAATTCTATATTTTGAACATAAAAACTAATTAAAATTTTGGCTTGCAAGGATATAATTCGATATGATTTGCTTTGCTTGATGATAGTTTGGAATCTGCCAATCTGCACAGATTGACCAATGAATTAGAAACATCTGTTTAATATATTATTGTACCTTCTTTGGCTCGAATTACAAATATATGCAGGTTGGCATAGAGTCGGTAAAGAGCATAGTCTTTAGATAGTAGATGGTCATCCAACTCCACTGAAAAATGAAGCTAAAGTTTCTAGCTCCCGATCGGGGGGGGGGGGTAACTCAATTGAAAAATGGCGCTGCATGTACAATCGGACTAAAAACGCATGCAGCGCCGCCCTATCGTGAGCTAGAAATTTTAGTTTCATTTTCAGTTTCAATGCAGCCGGAATTATTGGCATAATACAGCCGAAATTAATGTATCTTCTTTCTATATATATAAAGAAGGATGTTTGTTTGTTTGTTTGTGGGTTTGTTTGTTTGTTTTTTAAACAAATCTACAGTTTTATTCCGATCTTGATAAAATTTCGCATACATGACCTTCAAAGCATGAGGAAGGTCACTGTCTACCTCAGATTTCGAAAAAATAATAATTATTGATAAAAAATCGATATTCATGGTTATGGCAGGGCATATTAATGAGAAATATCTCATGACCAACAATGCAAGACAAAGTTTTTGCAACAATAAGTAACAACAATGGTATCAACACGCAATTCACAAGCACTCTGCACGGACCAACAATATATATCTCATGACCAACAATGCAAGGCAAAGTTTGTGCAATATAGAATTCAATGCATAGAATTTCTGTTATTCAGGCTTTTCTTAGAAAAGAGAATTCTTAGTACTTAACAATTTCTTGAAAATCTTTAAAAATGATCAGTAACTGGAGATAATGAGTTAGCAGACTATTGAGAAAGAGTGAAAGACGATAGAGGAAGCACTCCTTTAGCTCC
>JAHWFO010008480.1:786136-815928 GCA_023313115.1 Rhysida immarginata
ACTATTTAAGAGGTAAATTCCTGTCTTTCGGATTTTTCTTAGAATGGATAGTCCCTTCGCTCTATATTGTAGTGATTTAGTTATTATTTAACCAATTTGGAGGTTTAGTTTAGCTTTTTGAGGTTGTTCTGTTTACCTACAAGCGTAATTATCCCGGGCAACGCCGGGTCCTCTGCTAGTTCTAGATAATTTTAAAGAAATAATTGACAATCCAACTATCGAATGCATTACATAGCTCACCATTAATTTTGGGCATCAACTAAATAAATAAAATAACTTTACAAGTTAGGAAATTCAGACCACGCTAGGTGCCGCATAGAGCGCAGAAAGTCCTTTGCGACTATGCGGCTCCTAGCGTAATCTGAATTCCCTAGCTTCCCTTAACAATGGAAAATGACGGGAGTTGAACGACCATTTACTTCTATAGAACGTGGTAAAGAGTCAGTCAATGTAATAGCAGGCGTTCACCGGATATTCTCGCAGATTTCTTGGAAGAGGATCTTGCTGTCGGATGTGTCCCAAACTTTCTCTGTGAGGTTGAGATCTGGGTTCTGAAGCGGCCAGGGCAAATGATTGAAGTCATAATTTGGTTTGCTAAATCACTGCTGAACCGAATCACCGATGAACGGTAACAGTGTCGTCATAAGAAAGATAAAAATGGAGCATTGCAGGACAGATTTGATCGGCACCGCACGACATGGAATTCACCCGATATTTCAGGAAAACAGCAAAACATTTATGAATAAAACTAACGGAAAAATAAACAATATCATAGAGGGTTCAAATCTACGTACACAATCAAATTTCTTTATATTTTAAGGAAGTTGAACCAACTAGAGATATAAAATTTGCAGGATGAGAATTATTAGAAACAGATTTATATAGTTCTTTATGTTAGCCATGGTAAGAGGAGAATCAAGGCTGGGTCGATTAAATAGTATACAAGCCGTGGTAATAGAGTCCAGTTTTCTTACGGAACATGTGTGAATGTTGTTGTAAGCTGGTTTTGTGTAAGTAGGGCAAAGCTTTGGAGTAAGTAGCTACTATATGGTATCGCAGTTGATTTTGATTTTCAGCAGAGTGCTATGATTCACGTGTAGATAACGTCTGACGAAGCTTTCTCAACAAGAAAAGCAAGGGAATTTAATTTCTCGGCAATATAATCGACATATTCACAGACATCAAATCTTGAATCAAAATTTGAGTAGTCCGATGGGAAAAAAACATTGCGATATCTTAAGATATTAGTTTTTATTGGAAAATTGACATTCTCCTAAATCTGGAAACCAGTTGTTTAATATTTTAACATCGGAATTAATCTCCGAGGAAATAACTCTTCGGCTTGGACTCCTCGAACTCCTTTCGAACTTCTTAGACATGATAATGTTATCCACATATGGAGTACATACAAACTCTTGATAAGGGCAAAGAAAAATCCGGATTTACGAGGACGGCAAACTGTTCTACACCAGTAGAGGAACTCCAAGGTAATCCTCTATTAGGTAAGAGGTACGCATTTTCCTTCGAATGAATAACATTAAATAAGTTCCTGATTAAGAAAAACAAAGGATCGTAGCCAAGGAAATAAGCTGATCTAGTATCTTCACAAGGGAGGGAGGCATGTCAAAGGCCTTGCTCAAATCAATACATACAATAACATATCTCGTATCAAAATTAATCCTTTTGTTAACTGGAATACCTTCTATAAGAATGAAATTCTTTATTCCTCATTCTGGCTTACTGATTAGATTGGTTAGTTATTTGGTTCACGAAATATTACAATCGAATAGAACATTCGGAACATTGCATCTGCGTTTGTGCGTTAAAGTAGATGGAATAGAACAATAAAATGGAAAGAGCGAAACTGCATTACTGAAGATTATACGTGAATATAATTTATTAATGGAAATCATTTTAATTTGAAGCTGGTCCCGTTCAACGAGTATTTTCAAATTATTAGAAAATGTGAAATAGTTTATGGAACTCTAATCTATGTTATAAAACGTCCTTCATCTGGAAACTTGTGTCTGGTTTATTTCTTATTTAACGATAAGCATCGCGGAAATCCCCATTGTGTTGGCAATGTTACAGTTGACGTGTTCACTGAATTCCTGATTTACAAGCCACTTCAGTCGCCATTGTCGCTCGGCACAATGAGCTCAACACATGTCCACGCTGGTGGGCGTCACTTTTTGAATCGCTTGAGGGATTGGTAATTCTTATAGCAATTTGACAGGAAGATGGCATCTCCTGCCGGAAGTCCATTGCCATCTACACCAGAAGTGGTTAATATACGAAACAAAGCCTCCGAACAGTAACAAAGGCTGACTGGCCTATTGTTCGCATGAGAGAGAGAGAGAAAGAGAGAGAGAGAGAGAGGAGACGAGACGAGAGGAAAATGCTCCAGCTACTGACGCTCTTCTCTCCTTCTTCTTCACCAACATAGAAAGCTTCCATTTGTTTTCTCAAAAGAAGAAACGAAGCGGATTAACATCCTTAAAGAGAAGCGTTGCACAGAGGAAACGCGAACACAAACTGGAGAGAAAATGGAAAGGGAGAAAGAGAAGAGGGATGGACGAAAAGATAGATTCGATAGATATAGGGAGAGTTGTTTCAATCGAATGCGTATCTTTCCTAACTCTAATGAGCATTAACGAGCGCTTCCAAGTGTAATGGGAACCCATTCATATTAGCAAAGATGAACGTTGAAACGGTTTCGCTTCGAAAATTTTACGATTTCCACACATTTTTCAACTTGATTTTCACGTTTTTGCAGGAGACTTTATTTCTTTTATTACCATTTCTGTCATATATATTTTTGTTATGTGAAGTGGAGAAAATAGAGTTGCAAAGGGAAAAAAGTCCTAGACCGTCATGGAATACAAAAAAAAATTTCTTTTGTACATTATTACTCTCTAAAAACTTGGCGATCGCAGAAAGCTATAAACAAAAGGCAAAGCCTTGGCGGTGGCTAGGGAGGAGGAGCAGCTACGGTTGTGTGAGCCATGACCATTTCGATTCCCTCTGGACCAACGGAGCGGTCGCCTCCGTTCGAACGGTAACTCCTTCTAGACGAGTTGAGAAGTTGGCAATATACGAGCCTTGTTTCCGCGAAACATTACTCCGTGTTACATTTAATTTATATATAGAAAAGGGCTGGGACCAGATATTCCGAGCGCGCATTCACGTTCGTTTCTTACCTCTCCTGCTTTCTCATTTCTCGAGCTTTCCGTATCCCTTCTTCCTTCTTCCTTCCCTGTTTCTTTTACACACTCCCAACTCTCTCTCTTTCTCTCTCTCTCACCCATTCCCTCGCTAGCATCAGGCCTCGTATTTCATCATTTGGGTGCAAACACGGCGCACGGAATCGACTCAGCCGTTTACCACTAAAGAAAGATCCGGATGGGAAAGGAAAGAAATGGCCGGTTCGCGGCGCCCAGCTCGCCACTAGCACTTGTAAAATGTACAGGAGTGCATCAGCCTAGTTTGCTGTTTCTGCCTGCTTCTCTCTTTTTTTCCCTCTCTCTTTTTCTTCTTTATTTTTTTCCTTTTCTCTATTGTAACTTGGTGAGAGAATAGGACTCCAGCCAGGTGAAACGGTCGAGTCCATTTCTTAGCATACGAATACACCAATTTATTGGAAGACAAAATGTTAAAATGGAGATTCGCTGGTTTCAACGGGAAATAAGAAAACGCGGAAAGAAATTCAAATAAGGACGAGCGACGAAAATGATTATAAACATCAGGCTTATGTTCTCTTTTTACAGTAAAAGCTGTGGATAAGTGGAATAATAAGCGGAAAATTTTTACTATTTAACGAGCATTTTTATTGCCAATACAAAAGCATTATGGTCTATATTACCTATTTCATAGGGTGTAGTTGTCATTTCCGTATATTGAAAGGGGTTAAAGTGTTCTAAAAGTTAAGATACAAAAAATAAAGAAGTGAGTAGCACATTTCTATATTTCTGCTTGGTTCATGGAATATGAAAACTTTGAAATTTCGGATTTCGGAATAAAAAAATAAAATAATAACCAGATATTTTTAAAATTGGAACATTATCGCATCGGAGTGTCAGGAAAGTTATTCACTGCTGCATTAATTGGTTAAGAAAAAAAATGTTGATACGTCAACATTTTATAAGAAAACGCATAAAAAACATTCCAGTTCTTTACATTTTTAGCTAATACTAACGCAAAAATTTTAACCAAGAAATTAAAGAATGTTTTTTTCATTAATAATTAAAGTAAGGTCTGTATGCATCAAGTAATGTGGTTACCAATTGGAATTCATTTTCAGCTGTTTCGTCAAAATACTCAGATTGGTTTGTTATATCTTTATAAGAGATATGAAATTGACGAATTGAGTAGATTCATGTCAAAGGCAAACATCTGCCCTCAAATCAGAAATTTACATAACAATAGGTTTCTTATAGTGCTTTTCATGCTCTTTTCAATGAAAGTATTTTTTGTTTCTGAAATGAATGGATTTATGTTTTTATATCATTTTATGGTTTGATGAATATATTAAAAGTTAGTTGAGTTTAAATGTGGACATTTGATGAATGAGCCAATCATATTTAGGTCGTAGAGAAATGACTAACTCAAGCCACCTCAAGTCGAAACACCGAGAAATCTACAGCAGGGGTCTTGAGATATGCGAAATGCACAGATGGCGCTACCAGCTGGATAAAGGTTTAATGTGGGCGGTTGTTCCTTCCGCCGCCGTCAGTGCACGCGTAGACAGCAAAGATGGCGATTATCACGGCCAGGGATGGACAGTGCGGTTTTTGTGGAAAGAAGGGGTTTCAGGAGGTTATATCCATCGTCATATGGTGTCGTTGTGCGGAGACCAAGGGACCATCAAAGCGAATTGTGTTCCGCTGGTTGGCCAAGTTCAACAGTGGACAGGAAACTACAGCCAAAGATGTGAGCACAGGACGATCTTCAACATCGCGTACAGCAGCAAAGGTGGACGCCGTGTCGAGTTTGATTATGACGAACAGGCGCATAACATTTGACGAGCTGCAGAACGAAACAGGGGAAACTGCTGGTTATTGTCCGTAGATACTCCGCCAACATACAAAATAAATGTTCTGCCACAGCCATCCGGAAACTCCCAGGCAAATGGCTGAAGTACATACACTTGAATGGAGAATATGTCTAATTAATGTAATATGCACGACACTTTGTCTAAATCATTTCTGTACGACACTTGTATTAAACCAATTCTATCAGAAAATTTGGTGCTGATGAGTGGATAGTTTCTTGGATTATCTTAACAATTTTTTGTGTTTTTTTTTAATCAGAAACACAGGATTTTTAAATATGAATGTAAAATAATGAAATAAAATATTAGGCTGTGACTCCAGTAAATGCTATGGAGAGGTGGAAAAGTCCAAAGAAAAAGAGGCAACGATATCGATAATCTGCACGTTTCATATTCGTTTTGTTTTTTTTGTACGTTTTATTAAATATCAGCCCATTGAAGATAAATTATCTCTATAAAGTTATATAATAATATTCTGAATAAGTTTTTTGTTGAAAGCTTTCTTAAATATTTGATTTAAAGTGAAAGCAGGCAGGCGATATCTAACCTCACCTAGCTAACCTATTTTTTAATTTTGAATTAGACGTTTCTTGACAAAGTAGCCTGTCTTGGGAGTTCGTTTTCAGGTTGATTAGTTTATGCAAAACATTCGAAAATCCCTTTATAACATAAGTACTGCTGAATCAACAACAAAAACGACTATTTTCCTTTGATTTTAGGTTAGTCATTTAAAAATCGTGATTAATTGTTACGACCTGAACGTAAATAATAAGTTAAAAATGGAAAACTGAGATAAAATTAATTAAACTAGAAATTAATACATTTCAAGAACTCTGAATTTTCATTAATTTAACACTGACACGTTTAGTTTTTATTGGCAGAATATAGATAGCTACTTTAAGTTTAAAATGTACCATAGATTTTCGTTAAATTCAAACTACAAACTGCTGTTTATATAATTTTGGAAGAAATAATGAAATCCGTAAATACTCATTCGTCCAAGGTGTGCCATCGAAACTTTTATTAGTATCATTGCCTCTAGGACAAATATTAACTTTAATAGCTTTTAAATGTTACGATGAAATTCCGTTTAAAACTTTCCATTCTTAATGAATATCTAATGAATCATCGCTTGAAATTTGAGCTCTCTAGCGTTTATAGATCTTGAAGTCATTTGGACATAATTACCTTAGGAAATTTCTGCTAATTAGAGTTTAATCTTTTATGATAGCTGTGATAATGTTACGAATGAACGGTCCAATTACAAATTATGCTTTATCTGATAATCTGGTCATCCGAGGTTTTATAGGTCTCAAGAAAATTTGACTATAAGGGGATAGACTGCCATAAACGGATTAGTTGAAATTAATATTTTCTTAAGAAAGAACAGTCAATTTATATTTATCATTTTCTTTTTTATAACAATCAATCATTAAAAAACAAAAAAGGATATAATTTTCGTAAACGAATCAAAACGTTTATCTCTAATATTTTCAATTAATAAATTATAAGATTAAATAAAAAAATGTCATTTCATAATTGAAATATAAATTCTTAATTGAAAAGGAAAGAGGCCAAAACCTTGTCGTCCACAATTTTCAATTCCCGCAGAGAAATTGTTGGGAGTTTCCAGTCGTTAGTAAGTCACGTTGCTAAGGGTCACGGACGTCATTATGCGTCAAAGAGTGGACATTTTGACAGACTCATTCGTCGCTCCAGTAACGACCTCAGACGATAAAAAAGGTCTTTGTCACTAATGTTCCATGGTTTCCAAGTCTTATTTATAAAACATTAAGAAGAAGAAAAAATAAAACTCCTAGAGGAAAGAAAAAAATTCTATCAAGTTCAAAACCGCTTTTGTGAATTAAAAATTTTTACACAAGACTAATGAGTTTCATTAACATTTATAGCAAAGAGGATTTTCAATTAAACCTTCACGATTCGATACAAAATCGAGGCATTCTTCGTCGGAATTTGCATCGAAACATAGGATAAAAGGAGAGGGAAAAAAGTAATGGAAGAAAAATATTCGCCATAAGGGGGTTCCATTTTCGTAATGTCACTTTGAAAGAGACGGGAGCTGCAAAAGATGCACGCGTGCGTGGGAACCTAGCATCCTGACGCGCGGGGGGAGTTGAAGGAAACATTAGTTGGATGGGTGCTAGAAACCATAGTCACCACCACCACCATCATCGCCATCATCATCCAGTGACGAGCTCTGAGAGAGAAAAACTGAAAGGAACCAAACAGAGGATCATGTGAACGGAGGCACGCAGGAAGAGGGAAAAAAAGAAAAAAAGACGGGGTGAGTGGGGGGCTTTCAACTTGTGCATATAATTACACCGAAATGCTCCTTTTTATAAGTTTTCACTCACTCCATACCCACTTTTATTCGGAATCCATTATTGTCTGGCCCTATACCGTGCAAGAAAATAATTTGTTTTTAAGTGCTCGATGCAAAATAAAATTTTACGTAAATAAAGACCACGAAGACAAAGCAATTTCGCTGTTTATAAATAAATACTACCAAGAATTCTGCTATTTTAAAATTGAACGGATGAATATATCTTTAATGAAAGACAGCATGAAATAAAAAAATAATAAATTGATTCCGACATATTTTCCAGGCAGTTCAGTTGTATGGAGAACGATTGAAAGTTCCATAATATTGATTTTTTGTGAAGAGAGTTTTTAATTTATAAAAGCCAGTTTTAATTTCACTTCATAAAAGCAAGTTTTACACGACAATAAAATTCAGTCTTGTTGAGAATAAATGAAACTGCAAAAATATCAGAATAACTGGATTCGGAATGCCACTGCTATTATTTGAAGTAATTCAGCTGTCGATGCATAATTCTTATTTTTAAGAGGAAGAAAATCAGAATTATAAAAATTAATTTTTCGAGCTTAACTAAATTCATCTTCAGGTGGGTGATATAATGATAAATGACCCACCTGCTTATAAAAAAAGAAAAAGAATTCTGCAAATTAAATAGTCGTATTAATTTAAAATTTTGAAGTACAGGAATAGTAAAATTTAAAATTTTGAGTCAAAGATTGAAAATATTCTTCAGTAATCCATCATAATTAATTCAATACGTTATCTTTAAAATTAATTATAAAAACACTTTTACTTACTTACTTACTTACTTTTCAAACCCGCTTATCCGTTAGGGTCGCGGGGGCAGCAGCCCTATGGAGGATCTCCAGCGATCGCGATCTTCCGCCATCAGGCGCATGTCCTCCCTGGTAATATCCAAGCGACTCGAACCCAGATTCTCCAGGTAGTCTAGCCACCTGGTTCTAGGCCGACCCCTTGGTCTCTTACCCACCGGCTTGGAAAATAACAACTGCCTAGGAAGACTAGTTTGCGGCATCCGTATCACGTGGCCATACCAGCGCAACTGAGATCTCTCAATGCGGAGAAGTAGCGGCTCAACACCTAAAGATTCCCTTATGGTGCTGCTGTACACTCTATCTAGTAGGGTAACACCTGCCACACCTCTCAGGAATCTCATTTCGGCCACACTTTTACTTAACAATTAAATTCATCCACGTTGAGAATAAACGAAGCTGCGCTGGAATAACTGGATTTAGGATGACATTGCTTTCGTTTGAACATTTTTGGCCCGTCATTCAAAATTAAAAAATTATTTTAGCCATTCTAACTATATTTGAAAATTTAAATTTTTATACTATTTGATTTACTCGGTTATTATAGATCTAATCGGTTAGGTTAGGTTAGGTAGGTTAGGGCGATTCGATAGCGAGAACGTAAAGCACAGGTCTTGTCGGGATCAGCGAATTCCTCTTTACTAAAAAGCTGATCCCCTGCAACATTAAGTTTCAAATAGAACCAATGGTTATTTAACATTCTCGAGAACATTAGGAAATTTCTTAACTTTGGACGCACAAAGTGAATGGTGATACGTGGGTCGTCCGGAATTTAAAGAACGATTGGGTGTATCTCAACAAAAAACAAACGATTTCAAAACAAAACTTTATTTGCAACAATACTAAACAAAACACTATCTTTCTACATAATCGCCGTTGTTAGTGAGCCACTTCTCATAACGAGACACATGTTTTACAAACATATACTCTTTTGCCGCCAATGACTGAATCCGTGGAGTGGCATCACACGCATTTTCTTTCAAAACAAGAGACGTGGAATGGTATTTGCAGGGATTGTGTTGATTCATGACAACGCTCGAACTTATTCAGTTGCAGCATCACAGCAAGAATTGCAGCGTTTCAATAGGGATGTTTTTGACCATCTCCCTTACAGTCCCGATTTGGCGCCTAGTGATTTTTCACCTTTTCCTAAAAAAAGAAGGAGTTTCTCGGAGGAACACACTTCCAACGTGATGAAGCGCTTAAAGAAGTCTTTGGCGGCAGATGAGCATAACATCGGCATTGAAAAACTTATCTCATTATGTAGAAAAGAAGTGGCTCAATAACAATGGCGATTATGTAGAAAAGTAGTGTTAAATTTTGTATTGTTTTAAATAAAGTTTTGTTTTTTGTTGAGAGACACTCGATCGTTCGTTACATTCTGAACGATCCTCGTATTACAATTACGATGATAAAAAAAGATACATGAAAACTCCTCTTTTTCTACATCATGCATCGTTGTCATTCGTTTTGTAATTCTTTATACAGTATAGGCCAAAGGTAGGCTGGCACTTAGTAGCTATGCAATTTACATCTTTTAAAACATTTTATTACATTTATATTTATTTGTTACACTCGTATACATCTTTGCTCACTATCCCTGTAAAACATAAAAAACGTGAAACAAAGTGAAACAACTGTAAGTCTACTTTTGGCCCACCCTGTATTTTATTGTTATTTGTAATTCATAGTTTTATTGTCTTTTTTGCGTTGTTATCATTCTTTTATGATTTCATATCATCATAGTACTCCCTTTCAGTTATTCTAATGCCGTTTCATCTATTCTTAACATGGATGAATTTAATATTACATAAAAGTTTTCTACACTGAATAGAAGTTTTCTAAAATTATATTCATTGTTTGTAGCTTGGCTGACTACATAATTCCTTCCGAAAATAAAACAAGTGTCCCAAGTTTCTAAAAACGGCCAATTGTGAATGGTCTAAATGAAATTGATATATAAAATTCAACAATAGTAGAATTTTATATTTATAAGCTGCTGTAGTTCTTAATCTAGAAATCTTGGGCCAAAATTTTCTTTTTGCATGGGCTTATGATTGAGTATGACTGAAAATTGTTTTATTTTTACTGAAAAATAAAAAATGGAAAAAAAATAGTTTTGATTTTCTAAAATCATCATTAAAATGTAGAGCGACGTTTTCTTTTACGGATGTTTTCTTCTTGCCTCCTGGAAAAAAGTAAATAAAATGATTTGTTGCTATAAATAGACGTAAACCCAAGATGTCGAACGTATTAATGGTCAGATAGAGAGAGACGAGAGGAAGAGAGGAAGGAAACGACAAAAAAAGAGGGAATTGAATCATTTATGGAAGGAGAGGGAGGGCAAAAAACCCTCTCGGAGTGAGGAAGAAACCTCCCCCGCGAGTGAATGAATTTTGCTTCTATGATGTCGTGTCGTTGTCTGTTTCTCAAAGTACAATCCACGGACCGGAGACGTCAAGGATCGAAATGCGCCGGCCATGCTCGGCATGATAATGGGCGGCAGACGAAGGCGAGAGGCGACACTCTCACTCCCCGCCACCCAACTCGGAATGCATGAATAGATATTATGCCAGATACAGCCATTCTTCGCGCCGCCAGCGCTCTCTTACAAAGGGAGAGCGCTGCTAAAACTCCCGTTACTTAGCGACGTTGTTGAGGCACTTCACCGGCGCAAGAGACCAGCCTCGAACATTTTATAACCGGTCTAAATGACATTACACAGGTTTGAAGCGTGGTAATCCCAAACAATAAGATAGGAATAAAATAAAGCGGATGATGTACTCAGAGTGAGAGAGAGAAAGAGAGAGAGAGAGAAAGAGTGCGCGAAAAGAAGAATTTGAACAGTGATCACTACTTCTTTCCACTCTCATTTCTTTTGCAATAAAATGTATATGACGAAAATCGATTTTGGAAAGTTTAATTTTATTTTAAGGATCCGCTCGAGAGAATAAACAGAACTCGCTTTCTGAGAACGAACTTGAAACCAATTTGCTTATTCGGAGAAAATATTGTTATTAATGTAGAAATCTATATAGAGAAAAAAAGTTTTTGTGGCTTTGCTGTAATTTGGTATGCATAATGTTGACCATAATATTTGTTCAGTAAATTTTAGGTTCTTTGTATTGTCAAAATAAAATGAAAAATAGAAGCTGTACATAATAGATCAAAAGAAGCTGACATAGTTTGGATATTATTTCCGCCTTTATCAGAATTCACCAACAATAAGATTAAATTCAAATTTATGAAAATAGCTTATTATTCATGAAAATGAGAAATTCCTTATTGTAAAGAAGCATTAAGACTGACGGGAAATATATCTGAGTAGGAGTGTAGCTTTTAGGGTCCCATCTAGTTAAAATATAAAGAACATGTGGAAAATTTCGGTCATTTTACATTCCATTTCTCCACTCGGAAATGGGTTCTTCTAAAATATTCACGAAATCTGGCGGTTATCCATCTAGATTAATATTTGTGTGTTCGTGTCGGCTTCTCAAAGGCTTGACTAATTTAAATACAACTTGGAACATGAGCACCATTCTTCATATGCATTTCAAGAAGCAGTTTTTTGCTTTTAATTTTTAAAATCAGTTTACTCTTAGAGGGGCGTTTTGAAATAAACCGATAAGGCTTACTTTTCCGCATTGTGGCTCTTAGGACAGAAATAAACACGCTGTTTCCAATACCAAGAAAAGCTTTCACTGTTTAATGTAGACAGATATGTAAAGAAATTTTGGAATTGTGTTTCAACCAGTTAAATGTATGTATTGCCAATTTTCTTTTATGTGGCATTTCTGTCGCTCTATACAAAGTTTCTGATCCTGAAAGGCAAATATCGCTCGCTCCGCTTCTTTGATCATCATTCTCGACGGACTCATTGGAGAAGACATCATCATTTGCACCTATCTCTTAAGTGCGTTTTAGGCTCTAGCGGTGATCATTAAGTCACCAATCTAACAATTCCCTTCCCGTTCCTCTCGTAATGTTCGTCCCTGTATTTTGGTCATCATCCTCTCAAACCTCCTGTTCGACCAAAGTCGTATTAATTTTGTGGCGCTTTTCGTTGACCTCTTCCATTGTTCATGGCTTTCTTCCCCCCCCCCCTTCCTTTTGCATGCAGCTCTTTCGCTTCTCTCGTTGTAAGGTTATCCATCTTGGCCCTTATTTTGTTCTATGTTTTTGTACCATTTATCTGAGAATCTTCTACAGAGCTGCATTTTTTTTCTCCTAAATTTGGCATTATCGTCCCTAGTACCAACATGGGAACTATCCGAATCTCTATCTCACAGTTTCACACCAAATTGAAATATTTAACTCACTTAAAGTTAAATACTGACGTTTACAACATAAGAAATTGCGAACTTTTGTTTCTTTCAAAATAAACCGGGAAAACGAAAAATATTTGAGCGCATATAGCCAACACTTCCTAGAGAGAAGGCCTGCGCACGGAAACGTCATACGTTGTTACATCATCATAAAAAGTCATAACTTAGAGCTTATTTTTGGTAGAAATACAATTAATAATGATTTTTTATGATGTAATAATGTATGACGTTTCCGTGCGCAGGCCTTCTCTATAGGAGGTGTTGATATAACCATTCGAAGACTCTATTGTTACGCCATAGTTAAAGCGGTGTGTATATTAGTGCGCCGGACCACGACGTTCTAAAAACTAGAAGGCCTGAACATGACATCAGTAATATATTGTTGAACCCATAGGCGCCGAATCTGGGGAAGCATGACACTTTCTGCCTCCCCTAAAATTTTGCTGGGGGGGCATGCCCCCCCTCCCTCAATATTTTTTCTATGCGTTATATTTTTTCTATATTATTCAAATTTCTCACAGTATCTTTCTTATTTTGGGCATTCTTCTGGATGGGTATACAAAAGTTGCCCCCCCCCCTCAATATTTTCCTGAAGTCGGCACCACTGGTTGAACCACTAAGATTGTGACGTTGAACTTACTTCTGTAATAGCACCACCAGAATGACGTAAGATGTTTTATCTTTTCCATGTTCAAACCTGGTAGTTTCTAGAAAGCCGTGGCTTGACAGAACTTCTTTCCTCCACCACTCAACAAAACGCACGAATCCACTTTACATGAACTATGAAGGAGCAGCAGACGACAGTTGAAAGGATTCTCAAGTTTCTAAAAAAAAAAAAAACTTATTTTTTTTAAAAATAGATCATTAAAATTAGCTAATTGCCATCAAGTAAAAGAAATCTGTATAGTGATTAATAACCAATTCCTTAATTTATTATTTTATTTTATTAATTCGGCAATTTTCGTAATTTTTCCGGGGCTGACGCCATGTATTCACAAGTGAAACGAGGGCAAGCAGGGCTGTCGAGTGATCTAATGGGGTCAGCAGCCGAGTATACGGTGCATTGGTGAGGGGGTATGCATCGCGCTACATTATTTCTGATTTCAGTAGATTTCTGATTCATTGGATTTCTTTCGTATTCTTTCTCATTTCGCCAATTCTCGAAAGGAATTCTCTTCATTCCAATGTGCATCGGATACATTATTAAGTCATTGCTAAGAAAGGTACTAAGAAAATGGTAGGCAAAACAAACGCATTGATTACACTGGCCTGATTGAGGGGGAAATCCTGAGATCACGCACTTGCTTCGGAAGGGAAGTATAGCCGTTGATCCCGTGTAGTCGTTTGCCGGCTGCACGTTAAAGAACCCTTGCGAGGCAGAATTTGCGGCCCCTATAACGCCTTCCTGAAATGACCATAGCAGTTGAAAAGTAAGTTAATACCAAACAAACCAACTATTACATTGTATGTATTTCCTGGAATCTCAAGAATGATGTATGTATCTAAGCAAACTATACCAGAAAACCCAAAAGAAGCAGATTTTAGGTATATAAAAATTGCATGTATAATATTGTTATATTACCATCACAATTTTTTTCTACAACAAAATATGGTAATTAAAAGAATGGCTGATAGAAAGAAACTACTTACATTTGAAATCAGCGTCAAAAGTAGAATAAGATTCAGCTATTAACCATTCTTGTAACAAACAAAAACCGAAATTTTGTTGTCCAGTGATATCTTATGAAGTAGAACGCTTTTAATTGTTACGTTTTTCATGAGCACTTTTCAAAGTAGCCGCAATATGAAAATGGATTTTATAACTGAAATATAACTTTTTTTTTAATCATCTACGAGATTTTTATGTCCCTAATGGATGCTATAGTGCCGCTTTTTTATTAGCTCTAATACCACTCGCAATGGGTTCACCAAGATTTTCATTTTATGCAAGCCGTTCTTGGCGATTTTCCATCATCCGTTGAGCCTCAAATGATTGCTTCCAGTCTGCCAAATGATAATTCGATCTTCCATATGCTTAGCTCAAATCAACATTTATGGATGACGTCCTCGCGCATCTTTTTTCAATATAGATAGATCTAAGTTTTGATTTATGAAACTGCTTCCCACATATTTCTCCAAGTCTGAACTTGGAATTGTTCCCGTTTTCCTTATTCCGCTTTCCCGATAGGTTAATAGTAATGTGACTCGTTATAGTTTCTGAAATAAATTTTATTACAGTGTTTGGATAGCAGGGGCTAAGTTTCTACCCGAAGAACCTCAAGGGAAAGCGGAAACATAAACGAAAGGGAAGTCCGCGAGTTAGTTGATGTATAAGTAGGTTGACCACATCGTCCCCTTCTGCGGTGCAAAGAGAAGGGTGTTCTGGACATCCAATTGAAAGATCCAATTTAATAGGATTGGAGAGCTTCCCCCAACAGTGCATCAAGGGGAGACGGCCATTTTCGAGCGCTGAGACGTTAAAAAGCGCCTAGAAAATGCGTAAATCGGCGCTAAGGAAAAAGAGGCAATTCCGCTTCAGCAGGCCATTTGGAATAAAGGGATCGATATACTCGCTGATTAGGTATAGCGACCTCAGCTATATATCAGATATATTTTTCTTCCAATGAAATATATTGAATTACTGTATTTTATTCATGAGAAACGTCTTTAATTGGTACTGAAGCAGATATTTTAAAGCCTGAAATTGATTTTTTTGCATTGTTTGTAAGTGCAAACACGAGAAATATTGCTTAAAGCCACTTTAAATTCTCAAGTAGAATTCTAAATCAGATCATTTACTTATATTTACCATAATGGAGAGAATGGAAATTGACTCGCTATTTTATTGAAATAATCAAAATATCAAGTGGTAAAGGGAAATAAGAAGTAAACGTCTCTCTCATCATTTTCTAAATTTGAAATTAGTGTAGATGCCTATTTTTGATTTTTTTTATTAGAATAACAATTCTCTTCATTTATTTATTTCTCCATAGAATTGATTTCATTCCTTATAGTGTATACATCTCTTCAAGGCGCGCAGTATCTTTAAGATGAAAAATACCATTTAATGCTGGTTCTAGTATAGTGTATCTTTTAACAACCCAACCGATATTTTCGTACAGGTAGTAAAAAAATCAGAGAAGGACGAATAATGGGGTTCACTCAGTTCTTCTTTTTCAACGTAGGCTCCGCGAAATTTATCGTCTTTCGGTGCAATGAGCCGAATAGACACCTCTGAAAGCGATGGACCAAACAACACACAGAAGGAATTCTTTTTCACTATTATACCCTATCTATCTTATTGACATTATTTTCCTCCACATTTTCGTTATTTTTTGTATACACGTGAAACAAAAGTCAGGCTGTAGGCCTGTATAGTAAAAAAAGAAAACTATTAATAAAACTTTTTTTAGTTCTTTAACGCTATTTGCTCTTAAACAAGCATTGTAAAATTTGTTTTTTTCCTCTTTTGTAATAGTTTTGGTTGAGGTAGTAAGTAATGTTTTCATTCTGATTTTAATCTCAACATTTTCTTAGTGATTAGAGAAAAGTCTGCTGAACGCCATTTGGCCGAGTCAGTATATGCTTTAGATCAGCGTTTCTCAGCCTGTGGGCCGCGACGCAATATTGGATGGCGCATAAATTTTTAGGGCTCGCGAAATGATAGAAACGTTATATAAACATATAAATAATTCAAATCAGAGGTAACAGGTATTCAAATCAGATCCAATATTGGGCCGCAGTAAAAAGATTGAGAAATAATGCTTTAGTTGATAGAATAATAGGCAGCATGTAATTTCTAATTATAATTAGTTTCTGATTTTAAAAGGGGAAAACAGAAAATAAGAATTAATTTCTGCTTTTTACTATAATTATGATGAAGTAAATTAGCCGATGGAGGTGTGGCGAATCTAGCGGTGACAACCGATCACATGACATTAACAGATTGTATGATTAGTTAACTGTGATCGGATTTTTGGTATCAGAAAGCAGCAAATCTGATAACTTCGGAGTACTACACAAAAATATTCCACAGTACAGAAAAAACTGCACAGTTATTAAAATGTTTAGCCTACATATGAGTGGCCGGCGGTAGGACGAGGTTAATCACATGTGGCTTCAAGTAAATCCAAAAACATTGTTTGCAGTCGGAATCAGAATATTATGAAACATTACATACCGTGTGTCGCAGATCTGAGAAATGATGATGTATTTAAAGGCTGTAGAAAATAATACTCCGCTAATGAGCCTGTCTAATAACACTGTCCAACAATTTTTAACTTTCAAAAAATTACTAGGCGAAGAGTAGTTGACTTTTGGTAATTTGGGTGCGTTGATTCCGAATCTGCAAACCCTTTTTCTCTATAGTGTCTCAATTTTTGGTAAATCGCATACTAAAATTTTATAATTTTTGTAAATTAAGGCATTTTAGACCAAACACTATAGTTTCACTTAATTAATTGATCTCCCACTTCAATTTCGAAATACAGATTATAAAATTTTTTGACGTAATTTGATATTTTTCGCTTATAAACCTTTGTTGTTACACATCCACAAATATAACAAAATTTATCTGGATTGTTTTTGCAAGTTCCTCTAGGCATTTTCATTTATTGAAGTATTATATATAGCTGAAAATAATATAAACATTTCAATCACGAAAAATTGAGACCTGATAGGTAAAAATGAGGTTATTACTTTAGAAACGATGCTTCTCTGTTCAGTAATATTTTTGTTGTTGGACAGTGTAATTGATGCCACGCCTCGAAATGCTCTTATTTACTTCTATAATGTTTATTTTTTCACTGGTAAGCAGATATCAGTACATTTTGAGACGTCGTGCTGTTGTTATGATTGTGCAGTATGTCTGATCTTACCAACTTTTGGTGCATCCGTGACTCAAATCTTTAATTTATTAGGCATTGTATTTAGAGCTAAGATATCTAAAGTCATGACAATATACAGGGTTATTCAAAAAGATTTTAACCGATTTGCAAGTACTATTTCTTAGTCCTCATACAACTTCACGCAAGGAGTTGCATCCCATTGCAAAGAGCGGGTTTCTAAGTATTTTGAAAATTAGCCAATAGAACGCTCTATCGCATTCCGCCACCCCGCCCCACAGTTACCAACAATGTGTGCAGGTGGTCGCTGTATTGAACACTAGTAGGGCAGGAAATAAAACCTTAATATCGGTAGAATACGCCTGACATGGTTGGAATTACGTAGTACTTTTTCTTATTAAAATCGATTCATTTTTTTGAATAACCCTGTACAATTGTTAACGATAAAACATATTCTGCTGAATACTATAGTGGACAGAAGTATAAGCTGAATGATAGAGAATGACGGACAGAAAAGAGGATTGTGACATCTAAAGAGAAGACAACTGTTTCAAAACTTCATCTTGGTAAACCCATTTGTACCCACTGACATCCGAGCTGAATCGCCGAGCTACTGATCACCCAGGTAAATGCAAGTGGGAGAAAACAGTGCTACAATCAGCACAAATTCCTAAACTACTCATGAGCAGAAATTTTTTTATGTGTAGATAACGTCTAAAGGAGCGTATTGCAAATCAGTCTGTGTAATTCTAACATAAAAAAGATTCCATCATAATCTGATAGCCACCATGATGTTTTGTGTAGGCTTAATTAGCATCTTGAAAGCATTTTAAGCATTATTTTTTACAGGGTGATCCCAAGCATTATTTTTTACAGGGTGATCCCAAGCATTATTTTTTTGGCGCAATTTGTTGCTGGCCCCCTATCTGCCTTCGGGACAAAATCTTCGCTGAAATATATGAGATGTAACATGCTCTTTACACCCCTGAAGTTTTAGGATAATTCTTCAAGTATTTTTCTAGATATTCGATAAAAGTCTAAAATCAACAATGTCCAATTAATTTTGGTAGATAGGGTATATAATTTAAGGAAGAAACACATTTCAAGGATTTCGCTCAGAGAAATGGAACTCTTAGGATATAACGTAATGCGCTTTAAAACAGACTAATGGTATTTTTAAAAATATTTAAATTTTTAAATTTAAGTATGCTTAAGTAGCATTAGGTTTCAAATTAATTCGTTGAAAATCGTTTTAAGCAGTTAGATTTCAAATAATTATGCTTTTAAAGTTTTAACGATCCTACATTTATGAATTATAGATGCGTGAAATTTTAACTCAACCATGCGCAAAATTCATAGTAACAATTTAGTACGGGCATAGATAAAGAGGGAATATACGTATGTCGTTCATAAATGGCATCGCAATTCCGCATAGATAGTTTTTATATGCATAGTCGCAACATAAACCTCATGTGGAATTTTTTTTTATGTCAGTTAAACGACTGCTCGGCAGCATCTATGGGCAACGGAGTTGGCAATTCGTCTAATCTTAAAGCGCAGGATACGTGTGAATGAATAGACAATATCGTAGGACAACATTTTATTTCACGAGACAAGTTGTGGGGGCCTCGATTATTTGGATATAGGGCGCCAAAAATTACGACCCATTTTGGGTTGGAATGGGCATGCGGCAGCTTGCATGTAGTTGTGACAGCGACAAACTCGGTGGCGTTTAGGCGTGCATATTGATTTTCTGTCCTGTGGAAGACATTCTATTACTTTTGGTTAACAATAAACTATCAATAACGTGGCGATCATTACTGAAAAGTGCTGTGGTTTTGGGCGCCTTGCACTGGCCAACATGATCCGGGTTATTGTTTGCCGATGCAATTTAATAAGAGAGGCTGACGGTGGGAAAACCCGCTTCGGGGGGGATACGCACGCACACCCACGCAAACACACACACATACACACACACACACACACACACACAGAGACACACATACACACTCACTCACTCCCTCTCTCTCTCTCTCTCTCTTTCGGGAAACTTGTTGATTGTAGGAACCATATTACAGGAGGGGAAGAGGAACGGAAAAGGGTTTTACGAACGATGTCGACCCTCGTATTGGCCATTTTATAGATGCCTTCGACCAAGGAGGAACCTAAAAAAATAGAAAGCGTGGATATAAACCAGAATTCCTTCATAAATATACATCACCCTTTCTCTCGCACACTTTCTCTCTTCTCCTTAAAGGTTCCGCATGCTTTTATCTCAAATCATTTACCCTAAAAGAATGTTCTGTATTCTATACAACAATATACTCTATTCTTTTCCTCTTCGTTTAAAAAGAAGAAGAAAAAGGAAAAAAAAAACAAATGGAATAAATTCAGGAAGCGTAGAAGGTGGAGCGATTTGGAAACGTCGCCAGGTTGTCAGTCCCGTGCTGTATAAATGTCAACTTTTTTTAAACAACCGGTGAAATACGAAACTTGAAATCTGTGGAAATATTTTAATATTAATAACACACTGGAGTTAATTTTTTCCTCTCCCTGCATTCGTTTTATTCTTTTTATGAGCGATGGCGATGATAAAAATTATTTTCTTGTAACCTTTTTCAATTTATATAGAGCATTTTTGGCGAGCTTTTAAAGAGAGATCAATAGGAAGCTGGCTGGCGCGCACCATTTAAGCGAACGGGGGTGGAATGAGGAGCCTTCGTCGGGGGGCCATTATGCTAGGCACGTCTCCGGCGTGTTACCATTTCTCTAACGCTTTCTTTCTTAAGCTAACTGTAAAAACGACCCAAAATAAAAGCTGCTCTCACCATTATAAATACATTATTCGATGACAGATGCGGACGGAAAAGAAGTGTGTATGTATCCAGAGGACATTTCGAACACGACAGGCAGAGCTCCCTTACTACTGGCTCCTCGGTAGCAGCGATGTCAAGGGGAGAAGAGGTCAAGTAATGGAGCTCCGAGTGTCCATTCAGGGATATTACGTTTGCTCCACGATCCCCGCTGAAGTTCCCAGAACATAATATAGAATCAATGCTAACCCATTTCGGCTGATATCATTTTTAGTTTTTCATTGTAATTAAATTTCTTAAGCCATTTTTTTAATAAGCTCTGTTTTTCAGTATGTTTTTCTGAAATGTTCCTGTTTCTCCTCCCCCCCCCCTCCCTGTAAGAACTTCGTAGGTGAAAGTTTCTAGAAAGTAATGGAGCGGGAAAGTTTTTAGGAAATGGTGGATTGCAATGAAGAAAAAAAAAAAAGCTGTATAGCCACATTTAGTAAAGAAATTTTAAATAGTTAGAATTCTGGATATCCTAAATATGTATACTGAAATCGAGACTGTTATTCCATGCAAAATTCAGATGGAATACACCGTTTTTGATTAAAAACCCTTGTATTATCATGTAAATTAATCATATAAATATTATATATGAATATAATAGAAATAAGTGTTACTTATTCGATATTTTATTTTCTTGAATCCTTACGGGTTCGACCTTTAAGTCGGAATCAGAGTGTGTACAAGAAAATAAGGAAAATGACCAATACGGGAATGAGTCGTTAATCAAGAAAAAATATTTAAAATGAGTATTTTTATATTCTTGACTTTTAAATATTAATAAAATTTCTTGAAGATCCCCCAGCTACAAATATCGATATTTAAATGTGGCTCAGTTTTGCTTTTTTTGTCACTTTAAGGAGTTTGACAAAAGAATCAGTAAATTGATTGAAATGCATTAAACCATAATTTTGTCCGAATTTATCTATTTAAGAGCAAAATGTTTTAATGATTTTTCATATGTTCATAACAAATTTCAGTAAATGAAAGAGATGGGTTTTTTAAAGTTGTAAAAACATACTCAGAATTTTTTTTAAAAACGTGCGTCCTCGCGAATCATCCTATTCTTTAACGCGGGAAGACAATTTTGAAAAGTTCTCGCAAGCGTATTTCGACAGATATCAGAAGACTGAAAGATAACATAGGAATATTGAACTAATTCTATCTACCGCTGTAAATTATATACCCGTACGATTGAGAATTCGAATATTTCAGTGATATCTCAACACAGGATGGTTATAATTAAACTTTCCCTATTTACCCCCCCCCCCCCCCCAATACAGGAAACTATTTCTAGTACGGGCACTAAACTCGGTAGGAAAAATGAATAACTTGTGAGCCACAAGTTCTATTTGATTTATCAAAAAGAAAACCTCTAATCCACAAGGAAAAAAAGGAAATACCGGATGCGTATTTTGGGTACCAAGTAGCCATCTTCAGAGGTGTGAAAAAAAGAGTCTTTTCTTTTTTCCTTTTGGATTAGAAATTTTCCTTTATTGGTTGTTCCATTCCACAGTATTTGCTTATTTTTTGTGCTGTGATTTACGGTTGTGAGGCTACCTCAAAGACAGGGTTTTTCAGGGGGACGTTCTCACATGTGCCAATCTGAAAAGAAACATATCAAGAGAGGCCAGAGAGGTTATCAGGCATACTATCTTACGCTTTCAGACTATCCTGGACACTTATGTGCGCTATTTCGAGCACACTTTATAATCTTACGGAAGCTACGTCCAAAAAACCAGTCATATTGCATGATATCGCAACGCATTTTATGTGTTTCAATGGAATTGCGTATTCATTATTTCTCTTCCCCAAGTCCTTGACAATAATTTCATTACGTTTCTGTTCGTATGAGTGCTGGTTTTCCACATATAAACCTCCCTATATTTTCCGTGTTTAACAGCCTCGTCTATTGACAATGATCTGAAGCAAAACAAAAGTTATGTATTATAGATATTCTACACTAGAAGTTCATTATTTTTTATGAGAAAAAGTTGTCATTTGACGGATTCAAAACGGTTTAGACCTGAATTTTTAGTAGAATTATCGCTACTGCAATGCATAAATTCGACTAATTTATCTAACGATTAGCACTCCTCATTCACGTAATCAAAGTGGATGTATTTAATTTTTTAAAAAAAAACAACTATATAACTTGAAACTCAACCATTTATTTTGACATAATCACTGTCCTATAATTTTTTTCCACTTTAAAAACTAGTGCTATTTACAAATAAAATATTTGGCGAGACCTACGTACGATCTGAGTGAGGATTGGTTAATTTTAAAATGACGTCATTGTCCAGATTTGGCTGTGAAAATTATGTACAGATAGATTTTACTGTATGATAAGCCTCTGATGATGAGAGCCGTGATGGCCTCGAAAACATGTTAAGGCAAAATAAGATGTAAATCAGTGTATTATAATTTTTTCATGTATTCCTTGGAGTTCCTCATTGTGGGTGATATAAAAATTTGCACCGTATTCAAGATCCATGGTGAAAGGTGAAAAGTAAACTGGTTCAGGACATCTTCAGTAACCATGTTGGAGTGAACTTTACAACAGGACTGGATTCTTCTCTCCACAGCGAAGTAGCCAAGGAACATTGAAATTTTGTAAATATTTTATTTGTAAATAGCACTAGTTTTTAAAGTGGTATTTTAATGTAAAAAATTATAGGACAGTGATTATGTCAAAATAAATGGTTGAGTTTCAAGTTATATAGTTGTTTTTAAAATATTTAATACTCAACGTTTTAGATTGTAATGTTGATGTATTTAAATGATACTTGTGGAAGGAAAGGAATTTTATACGTATATTAAAAGTAATCTGTGCTATTGAGTGATACTTGCGAAATCTATCTATTACCATTAGAAACTGCTAAATGGTAAGAACAAAAATTATAGAAGACAAATTTTGCGAGAAATGGAAAAACCTAATGGTACTAGAATTTCTAGACATTTTATCACGCGGCATTTACAGCACACAGTATTTTAAATTTTATTTATTATGTTTTCTTCAAAAATCCATTGTTTTTAACTTTTTATTTTGCAACATTTTATTAGTATAATTTTTATTGTTAAAAGGATTAGATTGAAATATCGTCCTATCATATAATCTATTTGTCTTTGTATTGAAGTATATTTATTGAGAGGTATTTCCCTTATTTTATTTTTTTGTGCTCTCGTATCATATGGATTCTTTTTCAAAGATTCTATATTTATTTCCTTCAGTGCATATTTACATATTCTTAAATATACAATTGGTAATAGTTTAACGGACAATTTGCTCATTTTTAAAAAAGATAATTTATCATATACTGTTGTAATAATATAATTGGTTTCAAATATGTTTTGAAAGTCGCACCCCAAATTGGTAAACAATAATGCAGAACAGATTGAAATAATGCTTCAAAAATTTGCCTCAATAAAGGTCCCTTAATTATCGATTTAAGCATACGCAAAGAGATTGATATTACTCGTAGCTTATTTAAAGTATGAGCTATATGATTTGACCAATTTAACTTATGATCCAAAATAAGTCCTAAATATCGAAAGGAGTCAGCCTTTTGTATTTGTTCAAAATAACAATTTTTACTTATTAGACAATTAGTATTTTTATGATATTTTAATACATGTTGGATAAAGATAGAAATTGTGTCTTTTTGATATTAATCTTCATATTATTTTCATTTAACAAGCCTTTATTTAATTCTTGTATTATTAGATAGAACAGAATGAAAATGCATTCCTTAAACGTACAAACAGAGATGCATTTATAAAAAATGGCATTTGAAGATATTTGACAAAAACATTGGAAAAATTTCCGGTAGCTATTCTAAAGAAAGTTCCAAATTCTGAAAACTTGCAGTGGTTCCTTAAACAGAAGTTCTTAAGCTTTAAGCCACTGTCAGAACTGTCTAGAAGTTCGCCGGCTTTAACTATAGCAGAGCATCAGCAAAAAACAAGCACTGTTTACTGTAAATAAATAGTTAATGAAGTTCTTTTAGGTTGTTCATGCAAGAGGATTCTTTGTACAGCTCCTTAATAAGCTACAATGCGTTAATGGCAAACTGGAAAATACTCGCGCAAACGCTGAAGGGAGGAGAAGGAGAAAAAAAGAGAAAGAAATCTGACGAACTACTTTCACTTGTTAAGAAGAAAGAAACGTGATTCTCTCGCTCTCTCTCGTTTTCTTTCTTTTGGCGCCCAGTTTTTAGATTTTTCGGAGTGCTGGGAGAGCGTGCTACTGGCGGTCCCAGTGGATTCCTTCCCAAATGAAGCAAAGCTCGTTAGCGTTCATTGCTCATTTCTCGAAACAATTTCGAGGAGGTGGCACCGTACTAACGAGACTGCTTACAGGAAGCCACTGGTAACAATAGTGGCAATTATTTTTGTAGGGGGCGCACTTCCCAGCAGGTAAAACGATAATGTTAATATCCCCTCGTGCTAGTTTTAATTTCATCTTCTAAGAATGTGTGCGAATAAAGCGAAGTGACGAGGCTCGTGGATGGGAACCTACAGGAAAAAAGTCACCTTTCCCCCCCTCTTTTCTGTCTGATTCTGAAACGAGTGACCTCGTGGTTCCCAGAGGGCGTCGACGAGATGAACCCAACTTCGCAGAGAACTATGGCCGCCGCGCAACGCCCGGTGCTCCTCTCTCGCTCGCTCGCGTTTCCTTTTCTCTCTACTTTCTTCTCTGGTCCCTTTAGATTACACATTTATTTCTTTTTATGCTATAATTACTAAGATAATTCACTCTCTTCTGATTTCAAAGGGTTTTTTCCCCCCTCCACGAAAAGCTGCTAATAGACTGAACACAGACCATCCATTAACTGCTGACTCGCAAGTCAGTTATGATATTCAGAAATTTTGAAAAGATTAGGCTGCAATTTTCTTAGGCTTGCTTTTTTTTGCTTTTTAAATAACGTTTTTCAAAAATCTGTGATCTGTGGGTATATTTAAACCGCATTAGAACAGGATTATTAAAAAAATAGAGCAGATTTCAAACAAACTGTAAAAGACAGAAACATATTGCGAAGAGGATTCAAAGCTTTTAAAGCCTGTCTAAAAGTTCCACAAAATGCCACACAGCGGCAATGTTTTTTGTTTATCGGAAAATGGCTACGCCACAGGAAAAGCCGTTTTGTTTGCTACAGTTTGCATATGCAACCATATTAAACTAATATATTACGCCATTCGTAATTTTGTTGTTGAAATTATTTTGTTAAACTGACAGCGGAATTCACGTTGCAACTTGAACATACCGACACTTCGCAAACTGCACCGCACAAAACAACTACTGTTGTGACGTTCCATTTCCATATAAACAAGAAACAGTGCCGATATGTGGCATTGAATGGAATTTCTAAGCAGGATTTTAAAACATTGAAATTTCCTTTATCCGGTAATGTGCAGAATGTGTTTCTTTTTAATGCATTTTCTTTGAAATGAATATTTGAAATCTGCTCCAACTTTTTGACCAACCCTATACATTATGTAAAACTTATTTGTGTATTATCGCGGCACATTCAGCCAACAGTGCGAATTTAACCTTAATTGAAGAACACTATAAAATATTTAAGGAACAAATATGGAAGAAAAAAAAATCTATATTTCAGTCAAAGAAATGAGAGTAATAATGTATGAAAGAAATTAAAAAGCATAGTTGCCTAAAGACAAATTGCTATTTCTTTTCTGTTTTCTGACATATAGCATTGAACGATATGAATTTGTTTTTAAGGCTTACTGAAATTTTTACTGAAAAATAAAATCTTCTTATTCTCCATGATTTCATTTTTGAGATCCTTTCTTGAAAACATAATCTTTTTTTCTAAATTACATTGCCGATACTGAAACTCATTTGAAAAAAACAAGTCCTGATGCTTGGTAATTCAATTGAAAGAAGAGTAATAAAAAAATATCTGCATGTCTCATAAGCATTGAATTTTATAATAATAAATTTTCAAAATGCTTGCATATACAATTTCTGAAATCTAATATAATTAAAAAAAAAAAAAAAAGCAAGATAGCATATCGATGAATTTCTTGCGTTTTCATATGAAATTATGTTTTGAATTAAGTTCCGCCTTCATCCACTTACACAACAACCATGAAGAAAAAAGAAAGTAAGAAAGAAATCATAATAAAGTATAATTTTCGAAGCTCTTTTTGTTTTTTTTTTCTTTGCGGGCATAAATATTCCTCGAAAATAAGTCGCTCTTTAAAAAAAGTGAGAGAATGCACAAGAAATCGTGCACTGTTAATGCATTTCACGTGTAACCAGAATGAGTTTGTTAAAAAAGAAACACTTCAAAAAGAAAAAGAATAGAAGCGGAAATCTAATGGTTTTGAACTTTGCTTTTGAAATTTAGAATAAAATTTACATTTATACATGTAGTGAAGACTCAAACACAAAAATTTACTATTTGACCAATGTCCCAGAAATTTTTTCTGTCTACAGGAAATGAATTCCTTGAAATGTAAAAAATTTGCATCATGTCTATCGAACGCAAATTTAAAGTATGGTTAGTATTCCTTTGAAAGTTTTGAAATTCTAATAACATTAATGCTTTTAATGGTATTGCCATGTTATTTTGTGCCGCATTGCCTCGAATTAAGGCATCTACAAACATAAGTCCTCAGCCAAAAAAGATTTGTAGAACTTGGAAAAGAGAAAAAGCATTTTTATGAGGAATTTTCTTCGCTTCTCACCTGATTATACAGGAATGCGGAAAGATGCTTTCATCTAGTATTCCGTCTTATAAGATGACATTTAGCTCGCTACAGCAAACCATTTATTTGACTTATCATAAAGGAAACTGGAATGCTTTTTTAAATACAAAATTAGGATTTTTATAGCCTAAACATCAGTGTTTATAATTTAATAAAAACTTCGATTCCGTCTTCTAAGATTTCTCCAAAAGTTGCTAGTATAAAAATGGATAGAAAATTTTAAAATGCTATTCGAGGCAAATATTCTGTATTCTACAATGTTATATATCAGCGCAAGTGGTTTAGACTGAAAACGGAAGTCGATTTTCAGCGTCTATTGATTTCTTGGTTTGCCCAATTTAAGCCGCACTTTGATTTCGTAGTTTCGAAAATTAGGGGGAAAAATTGCATCATGTACGAAGCACTATATTATAAAAGGTTTATAAAAAGTATAAGCTATTTGATTCGGTTGTCTTTAAAATCAGCAATGTGTTTTGCCAATAACAGCTATTTAATTTCAAAGGCATTTTGATCTTTGGGCATAATGAAATTTTTTTTTGAAATAAACAATATCAGAAATAAAATTGTTTGCTTTCTTTAATCTAGAGAGTGGCGCCATGTACAAGTATGTGACATCAAAAGCTTATGTTCATTGTGAAATTAGATTATTTGCTCGTTCGCTAGAGAGAATGAAGTTTTATTATCTATTGTCTGGTGCGCAGATTGGCAGTCTAAACCTTAATGCAAGTTATGAATTGAATACAAGTTAAGAGTTAATAATGCCATGTTTTAGTACGTATAAAATATTTTTTCATTTAATATACTAAAGAGTTCTAGATCCTACTGTATCTAAACATTGGTCTAATTCTTAATTTTTTTAAAAACTAGCAAAGGTACCCGGCGTTGCCCGGGATAATTACACTTGTAGGTAAATAGAACAATCTCAAAAAAATAAATTAAATTTTGCAATTTCTTAAAAATAAACACATGAAAATGCTTAGGAATTAATACAGTAAAAATTCTTAATGAAAATTCGGAAAAAATTTTTTAAAGGCTCACAATGGCTGGACCACTCCAAGGGTGCCACTGCTAGTCTAAATAATTTCTTACTCACGTAATCTTATTTCAGATGTACACTTGATGTTGTTGCAATTTTCACTCTTGTCTCGTTGTGTTGAAGCAAAACTTGGTCATTCCGCCATTTATGCAGTCTAGCGGTCGCCGATTCTTCTATTTACTTGCTTCCCATTTCCTCAATACAGCACGGAGCTAAAGGAGTGCTTCCTCTGTCGTCTTTCACTCTTTCTCAATAGTCTGCTAACTCATTATCTCCAGTTATTGATCATTTTTAAAGATTTTCAAGAAACTGTTAAGTACTAAGAATTCTCTTTTCTAAGAAAAGCCTGAATAACAGGAATTCTATGCATTGAATTCTATATTGCACAAACTTTGCCTTGCATTGTTGGTCATGAGATATATATTGTTGGTCCGTGCAGAGTGTTTGTGAATTGCGTGTTGATACCATTGTTGATACTTATTGTTGCAAAAACTTTGTCTTGCATTGTTGGTCATGAGATATCTCTCATTAATATGCCCTGCTATAACCATGAATATCGATTTTTTATCAATAATTATTATTTTTTCGAAATCTGAGGTAAACAGTAACCTTCCTCATGCTTTGAAGGTCATGTATGCGAAATTTTATCAAGATCGGAATAAAACTGTAGATTTGTATAAAAAACAAACAAACAAACCCACAAACAAACCCACAAACAAACAAACATCCTTCTTTATATATATACTAGCAAAGGTACCCGGCGTTGCCCGGGATAATTCCACTTGGATGTAAACAGAACAATCTCCAAAAATTAAATTAAATTTTGCAATATCTTTATTAATGCTTAGAATTAATACAGTAAAAATTCTTAATGAAAATTCGAAAAAAAGGCTCACAATGGCTGGACCTCTCCAATAATTTCTTACTCACGTAATCTTACCTCAGATGTATACTTAGTGTTGTTGCAATTTCCACTCTTCTCTCGATGTGTTGAAGCAAAACTTGGCCATTCATCACTTTGTGCAGTCTAGCGCTCGCCGATTCTTCTATTTACTTGCTTCCCATTTGCTCAATACATCACGGAGCTAACTGTCGTCTTTCCACTCTTTCTCAATAGTCTGCTAACTCTCCATTATCTCCAGTTACTCATCATTTTTAAAGATTTTCAAGAAATTGTTAAGTACTAAGAACTCTCTTTTCTAAGAAAAGCCTGAATAACAGGAATTCTATGCATTGTTACAAATTGAAACTTATCCATATTACATCATCATTTTATGTTCATTGTTATAATTCTTGGAAAGATTGCTTTAACATTACATCATCATTCTGTGCTCATTGTTATTGGTGAATTGCGCGTTGATACCATTGTTGATGCGAACACAATGGGCCTATTGTTGCACAAACTTTGCCTTGCATTGTTGGTCATGAGATATATATTGTTGGTTCATGCAGTGTGTTTGTGAATTGCGTGCTGATACCATTGTTGATACCTATTGTTGTACAAACTTTGCCTTGCATTGTTGGTCATGAGATATTTCTCATTAATATGCCTTGCCATAACCATGAATATCGATTTTTTATCGATATTTATTATTTTTCCGAAATCTGAGGTAGACAGTGACCTTCCTCATGCTTCGAAGGTCAAGTATGCGAAATTTCATCAAGATCGGAATAAAACTGTAGATTTGTATAAAAAACATACAAACAGACCCACCCACCCACACACAAACATCCTTCTTTATATATATAGATAGATAGATAGATAGAAGA
>JAHWFO010008480.1:816328-983028 GCA_023313115.1 Rhysida immarginata
TCTAAATTTAAATTCGAAAAAAAAATTTTAAAGGATGGAACTCTCCAATAATGTCTTACTCAGGTAATCTTACTTCAGATGTACACTCGATGTTGTTGCAATTTTACTCTTCTCTCGATGTCTTGAAGCAAAACTTGGCCTTTCATCACTTTGTGTAGTCTAGCGGTCGCTGATTCTTCTATTTACTTGCTTCCCATTTGCTCAATACAGCACGGAACTAAAGGAGTGCTTCCTCTGTCGTCTTTCCACTCTTTCTCAATAGTCTGCTATCTATCCATTATCTCCAGTTACTGATCATTTTTAAAGATTTTCAAGAAATTGTTAAGTACTAAGAAATCTCTTTTCTAAGAAAAGCCTGAATAACAGGAATTCTATGCATTGTTACAAATTGAAACTTATCCATATTGCATCATCATTTTATGTTCATTGTTATAATTCTTGGAAAGGATTGCTTTATCATTGCATCATCATTTTGTGCTCATTGTTATTGGTGAATTGCGCGTTGATACCATTGTTGATATCTATTGTTAGACAAACTTTTTCTTGCATTGTTGGTCATGAGATATATATTGTTGGTCCGTGCAGAGTGTTTGTGAATTGCGTGTTTATACCATTGTTGATACCTATTGTTGCACAAACATTTCCTTGCATTGTTGGTCATGAGATATATATTGTTGGTCCGTGCAGAGTGTTTTGCATTGCGTGTTTATACCATCGTTGGTACTTATTGTTGCATAAACTTTACCTTGCATTGTTGGTCATGAGATATTTCTCATTAATATGCCCTGCCATAACCATGAATATCGATTTTTCATCGATAATTATTATTTTTCCGAAATCTGAGGTAGACAGTGACCTTCCTCATGCTTTGAAGGTCAAGTATGCAAAATTTCATCAAGATCGGAATAAAACTGTAGATTTGTATAAAAAACATACAAACAGACCCACCCACAAACATCCTTCTTTATATATATAGAAGACTAGAAGAGTTACCCGGCGTTGCCCGGGATAATTACACTTGCACAATCTTTTCCTTTCATTGTTAGTCATGAGATATTGATTGTTTGTTCATGCAGAGCGTTTGTGAATTGCGTGTTGATACCATTGTTGATACCTATTGTTGTACAAACTTTGCCTTGCATTGTTGGTCATGAGATATTTCTCATTAAAATGCCTTGCCATAACCATGAATATCGATTTTTTATCGATATTTATTATTTGTCCGAAATCTGAGGTAGACAGTGACCTTCCTCATGCTTTGAGGGTCATGTATGCGAAATTTTATCAAGATCGGACTAAAACAAGGAAAAATCTATTTAAAATTAAAGCTCATTAATATAAACTTATTTAATTAATCCCGAAACGGGATCTATTTCCCTAACTATGCAGTTTGCTGTGTTCAAAATAAAATGTATAAAAAAGGCTGTGCTGGCAACTACGCTAAAATTTTACGCGGAGATTGTTTTTCCTTCAAGAAATAAAAATTTATCATAAATAAATACGAAGGGAAAAGGAAACCGTATTGCGTTGGCCATCCCCAACAGTCCGAGTACATAGGTTTCAAAAGACGGGGGAAGAGCGGTGTGGAGGGAGGGGTACGGTGATTTATACCGTCTTGCTTTTCCTCTCGTTCCTGATAGTCTCCAACGCAAAAATTATAGACATTGTACCAATCTGTTGTGGACGAGTTTTCCTAAAACATTTTTCTCCTCTGTTCAAACGTGTCGAGGCAGCACAATAGCGCCAGAGTGTAGTGACGGAATGGCTTTCCATAAATCCGACCAACAGAAAGTTTTAAAAGAGGGAGGCGAGTGGCGCGGGGAGACGACGACGTGCGCCGCATCGCCGGACCCTGGCAACGGGTCATCTGTCACCATCTATCGGTGACAGGGCGACTCAGTAGCCAACGCCATCGTCAAGTATCGCTCCCTCACCCCTTCCTCGATTCCTCGCCACCCTCCCTCCCTCCCACACGGTTGTTTCGACGGTCGCCTCCTCAGATTGTCCACCCCTAGTCGACAACAATACCGCAGTCGAGCAAAGATTTAAATCCCAGCGAACGAGGCTACATCTTATCGCTGTTCTGCAACCGTTGAAACTGATGTCGCCCAACAGATCAACACCATCAGAAATTGACGAGGAAAAAAACAAATAAAAGATGGGAGAGGAGAGGGGGGAACTTAAAAAAACAAGCCATGCACACATGGTCGTAAACAATACCAAAAGGAAATCCGACTTGAGACATTTTCTTTATTTCCACCTGCGAGAGTAAGAAAATAAAACCGAGTCTTTGAAATATAAAACGGAGGGGAAATGAGGGATTGAAACATCTTGAACCGATCTAGGAAGTTTTTACCTACGTCGTCAGGAAGCACATCAGTAATCGAGCAAAAAAACAACTTCCATCAAATCATAAACGGGCATGGTGTTAATGTTTTCAAATTACCTGACCGAGCAAATTAATTTATGTGGTGTTTGTTTTTTATATTGAGCCAAAAGAAATCACATATTTTTATATTGAAATTCCACGGCCAGAATTCTTATAACGAAAAGGTGAAAACAGTTAATTGTGAAAGCCGCTTTACTGAAATTTTGATTATTGAATACCCTGTATCATCACGTGTCACAGTGGAACATAGACAAGTTTTTTTGTAATATCAGAAGTAGAGAGACGCAGTGCAGATTTCCTTATTAGAGATTCTGCACTTTGCACACGGAGGCTTGCTCTCACGTTACGCTTGCTTTTCCACATTCGCTTAGCTTCCATGTTCTCCATGCTTCGGAATTTTTGATCATATTGCTGTCTTGCCGCTGTATGAGCATATTTAAAAGACACCACTGATTTTCTGCGATTTCGGGAGAGGAGGCACCATTTTCACCAGAAAACAAAATTGGCAAATTCTGTTGCCAAATTAAAAACAAAATTTGGACTGTGCCTTTTACAGAGCTTCGATTTAAAGTTTCGGATCTTTCGTATGGCATTTAAGTGAAAAATAGTAATAAATAGATTCATATTTACACTCGGTACATTCATGCCCTTATCCGTAAATGATTCTGAACTTATCTGTAGAACATGGAGATGAAAATGCACTAGTGTAATGATATTCATTTATATTAGATATAATATGTAAACTTTAAATGGTGCTTCAGTTCTCTTCTATCTTGATATGAGAAGGTAGCCTTCGACTTATGACTATTCGCCTTGCAATGAAGCTCCCATAGAGCTTTCACGGGATACCGACATTTCGTTGCGTCAGAGAGACAATTCCGAAGAAATTGCGAGGCTCGCATTTAAAATTAAAAGAATGTACCACAGATTTGATCATATATTTACACAGCAAAACCTTGCATATATAACATAAAAACGCGAATATAATTAGCCTATTTAAAAAACGTCGCTCTGTATTAAAAACGAATAAATCCTAAAATCATCCTTTTTTTTTGTTGAAATAAATGAAAATATTATTTTTCCAGCTTCAAATATACAATCAAAAATCGAATTTTAAAGGATTTAAACAATTTAGAATCTTACGATTTCCAATTCAATTAGCAATTGAAATTTGATTTATCATTTGAGTCTCAAATAAATAAATTAGTAATTCATTTATTATAAAGCGATTTCGACAAAAATAGAGGAATGAGTTTGGAATTTAACTTTGTGCTCAATGTAGGGCTTCGCAAATTTTTCGGAACGAGCCGTCTTTGTCACGACATGAAACCATTGGAACTTTCAATGCTAAGATATGGCATGTAATATATCAAACGACTCGTAACAAGGTGCCATGACTGAATATCACGAGAAAATAATGAAATCACGGTATTGTCTTATAACGAAATCACGGTATTCTGAGCCTTCACAGTATTTGCATCCGACGGCGGTCGTAGCCGTAATGTCAAATTTTTCCTCCTGCAATTCAAAGAAAAATTATTCAGCGACTAAAAATTAGTTACATGAATGCGATTAAGTAAATAAAATATCGAATTAAATATCCCTGAGGCATAGTACTGCACTTTTTACTTAGGATAGATCTTCGGAACATAACCCCGTCGTAAGGCAAAGACTAGCAAAAATTGGCGGAGGTAAATACGTTGTAACTCGGAAGGAAGCATTTCCAAATAGGTATAAAATATTTTTATCGGATTCTTTAATTAAACACGCAGAGTTTTACAATTATATGATAACTAGGTTTAAACAAATCCACGTAATTGCGATGGTTCATCCCACCTTAGAAATACATCAATTATATAATTACAAATGATGGATATTGAAAAAAAGAAGGACGACACACAAAAACCCTGGAATAAAAATAATAAATAATAAAAATTGAACACAGGATGGTAAGACCCTGAAAAAACTGATGTTTTGGATAGAGGCTACCGTTTGTCAAAGTAAAGAGGATAAGTGGTTACCACCCTGTGTTGAATTTTTATTATTCTGTATTATATAAATACAGAAATTCTTTATAAAAAGTCTTCTTCGAGGAATAGAGGAGAATCGAATAAATGTCCTTGTATGTATATTTCATAAAATAAGAAAGACGTAACAAATACTACTGTTTAGAGGAATTTTCCCCTCATATTGAAGAGTTAAATAAAATATTTGTTACCTTTTTAAAGAATCCTGATTCATTTTAATTTCCCGATTTAACATATTATAAAATAAATTATAGGAGTGAAAAAGTCTACGCCTTTTTATGAAAACCTTAATTTGAGTGCGCAACGATCTTGGGTAGACGCAGTAAAGGTGTGCGGGCGCTGCTGATTATGATGGAATTTAGCGATAAAATAAAACAGACATTTAAAGAAAAGAAAGGGCTCGAAAAGGAGAATAAAGGGAGGAGGAGGAGAAACAACATTGATTTGTAGCAACAGCGATAGCAAGAGTGATGTGTCACGGTGTCAGTGTCAAGAAGAGCGATGGAAATTGGGTCTGCTCTCCAGAGCTTGACGGGAGTCGAGAGGCCCCGTGGTAAGGGGGTGACGACAGGCGGCTCCGTTGCGGAAGTCCCAAGATGCTGTCGGGTCGAAAGGCGTTGATCTGCTGCAAATCGAGATTATGTTAGCAGGCAGAGGCGAAAACCCGCTTGCGGTTTCTCTCCCTTCTCTGTCGTACCATTCTAATGTAAATTCACCTTTAGGAATGAATTTGCCATGAACAACCACCTTTAGCGAACGTCATTTCGAAAAAAAAAAGTACTGCGCAATGCTACGTTTGAAAATCACTTTAAATTACGACTGATTTTCTGTTGGTTAGATTGAAAATGAAAGAAAATGATATGAGCGAGTGCGGAAGACGAAATATTTGGAAGGAGATGAAAACAAGCTATGTATATAAGAATCAAAATTATGAGGCGACTGTGATCTCATCTTTTTGTTGAATTCAAGCTTGGTGGAACAACGTTTCAAAATTATGCTTTACTATATTGTTCCCGTAATTTAGCAGCATGGGAATATTACATCTTTCTATGACTGAAGAAATATTCACTGCGAGAATATTCACTACGAAATTAAGCTCATCAGTGAAGTTATGGCTCCAGTAGCAGTAAGAAATTTGAGTTTTGTAATAATTTCGAGTTGAGCAGAAGTAAATTTTTAAAACCTACTTATCAGAATATACACATCAGCTAATTTCAGATTATTTTGATTAATATTTTTGAAATTTAAGCTACCCAGCAAGGTAAAGTTATTGTTAGGACTGTAGATGTTTTCAACAAGGATTACTTACGAACAGCCAAAATTCTACAAATTCTTTAGTTCACTTTCATAATATTTATGTAGATTATGTTTTATTTAATGATAGCCTATTTTATTTTTATTACCATTTCCTTCTTTTATATTTTTTATTTTAAAAATTCTTAACTAAATAATCTACCTTACGAATGCGTTTTAGATGCTTTATTGCTAAAGATTGACAATCCTATTTATATTTGTCCTAGCAAGGTAATTGGCTTTTATTATATGACTAGTATTAAAGCCCGTCATACGACGGTGCTACAACAGGCAAATCTGTAAATTCGATTTTAATTATAAAATTTCGCCTGTGGTAGGACTGTGATAATTGATATAAATGTTTACTTAGTTTTCAAACTTGCTTATTCTTTAAGGTCGCCGGGCATCGCTCGAGATTTTCTGCCATCAGGTGCATGTCCTCAATGGTAATACCCAACGATTCGAACCCAGATGATCAATGTAATCTAGCCACATAGATCTATGCTGACCCCTTGATCTCTTATGAGACATACTTCTCCTCTTCTTTCGCGGCCTCCACGGTCACCTGACCTAACTCCATGATTTTTTTCTTATGGGCTTACGACCAAGTTCATGGTTTTGCCCCCCCCCCCCCGTACCCCCGCCTACCCCGTTGCCACGTAACTTAACCCAACCACCGACTTGGAAAATAGTAACTGCCTAGGAAGACGGTTTTCCGGCATCCGTACATGTGGCCAAACCAATGCAACTCAGGCCTCTCAATGCGGAGAAGTAGCGGTTTAGCATCTAAAGACTGCTTTATTGTGATGCTGAACACTATCTAGTAGGGAACACCTGTCCCACCTTTAAGGATCTCATTTTGGCACTATTTCGTTCATTACCCAAAGGGAACTGAAAATTTATTACTATATAACAATATCATAAAATGTAAAAACTAATGTTCCCTACTTGTGACTTGAATTGTTAATCAATTTCAAAATGTTTTATTTGAATGTTATTATTTTTTTTATTAAAATTAAAAAATAAGAATACATGTAATGAATTTCGTAATTTAGAATAGCTAAAATTACTTACTTAAGATTTAATTTGATTTATTTATTTATTTTAGTGTCCTATTTTAAATGTCGATAGATGTGTATAGTTAAATCTATGACGACAATATATTTTTGAACCGTAGCCTACGAAAAGATAAGAATTTTTTAATAGTCTTTTTCGTCGGCTGCGATTTTTGGATTTTAACAATCAGTGTTTTTTCATTTGTTGGAAACAATGAAGGTTGTATTGTTGTTCGTCACTATGGAAACGGGCATGGAGCAGGAGGATTTAGCATTTTATATATAAGATTATTATTTAAGCTCAGTATTTTGAATAATATAGTTCTAATAATTACACCTCAGAATGTTTGTCACACAGTAAGTGGTTAGCATGCTAATCTTAATAAAAATGCTTTGCGGAGAGAAACAATAGAACGTGTCTGAATCTGAGACTCTTGAAAAAGTTATGGCTTAGAAGCAGATTTATCTTTCAGTTTTGCGATTGTTCCGTGAAGTAGCATCAACAATGACTGCAAGTCTGTCGCGCGGGAATACAGTGTATTTTTTATTTTTTATCTGAATGGGATTTTTTCTAGCGTTAAAAATTGTGACGTCGTTGTTTGCTATGTTTAATGAAGACTTTTGCGATTGTTTCGTGAAGCAGTATCAATAGTAGCTGCAAGTCTTTCGCGTGGGAATATAGTATATCTTTTATTTTCTATATACATAAATATGAAAAAGCTATACAGGGTGTTCCAAAATGCATTACAACTTTGATCATGTATATTTCAGAAATGGGGATAGGTAGAAAGGTGCTGTTTGCGGCATAATGTTCACACACAACTAAAGTTATGTTTTTATTTTTATTTTTTTTATTTTTTATTTTTTTGTTTTTGATCTTTAGGAAGGCTCTGGACAACATATTTCCAGGTCGCTGGATTGGCAGAGGAGGACCCATTTCCTGGCTTCCAAGGTCTCCAGACATAACCCCATTAGATTTTTTTCTTAGGGGTTTTGTGAAGGATACTTTCTACCATACCCCGGTGCGGGACCTGCAGGAACTGCGCACATTAATGAGGACATGCTAAACCAGACATAGGAGGCGCACACAACAGATGGCGCACACATTGAACTCTGTTAAACGACTATCTAAAACTTTAGGTGTGTCTGAATATTATGCCGCAAACTGCACCTTTCTACCTATCCCCATTTCTGAAATACACGTGATCAAAGTTGTAAGAATCATTTTTTAACACCCTGTAATTTCCTCCGAGCGACGCCGGATTACTCCAGCTAATAAATGCATAGGAAGTTTTATCATAGATTTCATTACTGATAAACAAGGAATAATTAATGTAGTGGTTTTCCGTTGCCTTCCGCATAGTTAGTAAAGGACAAACACAAACATCCATGCAACAGCGGGATTCGAACCCGCGACCTAAGGATCTCGACGAAACCTGCGCTTTTAGCTAATATACATACAGTAGAGGATATGAAAATATTCAATAAAGTTTGCTGTAGCAGAAAATTATATCTTTTCTTTCCTTAAGTTTAAGAAATATCAATTTTATAATTTCAGTTACCTTTATAATTTCAGTGTATTTTTCTTCTAAGAGAATTTTCGAAATTTTCGAAGTCTAATCTGTTTTTTCCGGTTAACGTTCAGCGCCACACATGACTGCCTTTGTAGCAGAGATTCCTTCTCATTTGAGGATTTCTTATTTTTCCATAATTTGTTTGTGCCATTCGTAAAAATAATGTTTATGAAGAAATCAGCGTCCTTTTACAGTTTCATTAGGAAACTAATAGGATTTAGCTTTCTTCCGCTCAAATCGAAAAACCTTTGAGCGGAAATGCTTTCTTCTCCCTACTGATAATGCATATGAGTAGAAATTTATAAAGGTACGAGAAATTAAAAAAACAAAACATTTGAACAAATTACAGCTGAAAAAGCGAATTTGATAAGAATTTGAAAAATATGAGATGAAAAATTTTTTAATGTGTTGCAGTATTTCAGCAAGTCTGAATATGATCCTTGTTTTGCAAATTAATTAGAAATTAAAGCTGGTTTTCGGAAATTTTGGCTGCACTGCGACAGTTGTTAATGTAGATAATTGCTATAGGCTAATTTCGAAAGAGAATTAACATGAGAAATATAAAAGAACCATAAGGAGGATATGTGATTCGTTGTCGAATTTGTTAAAATATTCATAAGATTGAAATTCAGTGCTAATTTTCAGATAAATCATTATGTTCTCCACTTTTTTTGCTTCTTTTATAATGCGTATTATATAATTTCTTAAAGGAGATATAAAAGTTTTAAAAAATACCAAAACAGTAATTGATAACACGATGAAAATTATGTAAATAGCTCGTATAAGGAACTCACTCACGGATATAATATTCAAAGTTTAACGACGCTGAAAAAGTGTAAAGAATCTGTTAAGAATCGGCTTTTCCGCAGACTTTTTAGCTTATGTCCGAATTCTACGACGTATTAGCTTAGAAAGCGTTTAAAAAGTAGTTGCAAAAGTCAACTTCAAAACGCCTCGGAGTTTGACTCTCATTGACATTCGAGAAAGTGAAGCGTAAAGTAACTTATACGTCGTATTATTCAGAGTGTTCACTACAAGTGAAAACGAGTTTGATAGAAAAATAGCTCTAACTCAAGAGTTGCGTGAAACGTTATTTCGGCGCCGTCACTAAAAGTTGCTGTGTGTTTCCGCTCTTTGCTGTTATTGGTCTGGAGGCAAGCACATAACGCTTCAACTGACAACCCAAGGGAGACAAAACGCTCATACATCAGCGAGAGCAAACTTAATTTCAAAACGGCAGCGGATTAATATTTATAACGGAGATTTACATATGCGACCGGAGAAAGAGTAAACCGATGGAGGAGAACCTGATCTCGGGGACTACGTCACGTGCGTTATTTGCGTTAGAAAAACCTGCATCACTTGGGCGATTGGTTCAGTTCATGGCTTCACTAAGCACATTAGGCCGAGGTTAACTAGTCGCGCATGACTGTTGGTGCGGAAAGTAAGCCGCCTTCGCTGGCAAAATGTTAGCGATTTTCGGATGGAAATTTTCCTGTTCTTAACCTGAGTTTCAATTGTGCATTGAGAAAAGAGGGGAAGAGGGAGGAATAACGTTTTCCTCCTCCTCCTCTTCCTCCTCATGTCACGTGACTCTTTTATGCTAACGAGACAAATCTTTCGTTATGCGAAAGAGACAAAATGTTTCACTAACAAAAGCCCCTCTTTTAATTGGACTGAGCTTTCCTCATAACCATGCATTAATTTTCATTAGAGGCGCCTCTCTCGCTCTCGGCGCTCACATTTGAACGCTTTTCCTCTTTAATACAATGGGAGCCAAGAGGCAGGAAAAGTCTTTGCAGCCGACTTGAAATATCTCCGAACTATGTGCAGCTAATAAGTTAAGGGGAGGTAAAAGCACCTCAGGCGCTAAGATTTCAGGCGAGTAATGTCTTAAAGGCAACATTCACCTTTTAAATTTTTAAAAATGAACTTAAATCACACAGATTTCGTGGAGGAAACTCATTTTTTCCTTTCTGTCCAACATCTCTCACGCTGCGAAAACGGAATTAAATAAAAATTAACGGGAAGAGTGAAGGAGGAGGAGGAGGAGGAGGAGGAGGAGGGAAATACGCTAGTGTTAAAAATTAGAAGGAGAAAGGCAATCACAAGATAACGGAGGAAAAAAAGTCCCTTACAAAATAAAGAGAGAGAGAGAGAGAGAGAGAGAGATGAGAAGAAGAAGAAACATAAAGGAAATCAAAGAAATACGGCGGCGAAATAATTGGACGAGAGAGAGTGAGAGAGACAGAGAGAGATTTGCAACGAGATAGGAAAATGCGCAGAAAAGGAAAATTTCCTTAGGACTTCAAAGAATAAAAAACAAACATCAAACGGATTAAGACAGTTGGAATGGGATTTAATTAAAAGAGGCATAATTCCTTACGCCTTGGTTTAATGAAACAAACAACTGGGATGGCTGGATGCCAAAGGAAAGAAAGTGGTAGGGGTGGAGGAGAAAAAGTCTGAATAAACAGGCCTCGGTTCTTCCCTTATTGCTCTATTAGCGTATTAGCCCACTTTAGCCCCATTTTATGCAGACCTCTTGGCTAACTCCAATTTGTTTAAATCATGGAACCATCACAAGGTCTAAAGTTTCTAATGCGGCTTTTTCGCGCGTGATGTGCACGCACGCATCGGGTTTGAGGTTCATGACCCCAGTCGCTCTCGCGAAGGGCGAGTGATATCCAATGTAAACCGCTTAACTGGGGATGAAGACTGACATGAGAAGTATTTTAAATGGCAGGAGACGTATTCACGAGTGACATCGAACCCTCTGACCAAACGAGTGGGTAAGTAATTTGAAAGGTTAACCGAGAGAGGATTGGGCGGAAAGAAGGGAGATAAAAAAATCTCGATCTTCAAACAATTGGATGACAGAAGAGTCATTCAAAAATGGAGAAATAAATTTAGGCAAAAAGGACATAAATATCAAGGGAAACATCCTGGAAATAAATTTTCGCTGATAAATTGGCCATTCAAACGTAAAAGAATTTTCAGTGAAATGACTTTCATCATCAGTCATTTCCTCGTAAGTTTAATGATCCTCGTAAGCTCTTTACCGACAATTGCAGCCATTTTGTTGCCTTGGATAATATTAATAAATAATTTGAATAAATATACATGTAATTTTCAATGTGCTAGGTATAGTGGCCTTTTCTAGCCCTTATAGTGTTAAATACACTTCACTAGCAAAATGACAAATGAGTCACTCCAGAAATAATTAGGCTATGTAAGAAACTAAAGCTTATGGTTTGTTTTACAAAACGTAAATAACAACCGATACTTTATTATTATTATCAGAATACCATTTATGTTGATTGATATTTTACTACTATTAACTCAATTATTCATAATTTTTGTATTTTTTGTGATCCCATCTGGCATGAGAAAACTCGTCATCATGAACTATCGTTCATCACCCTCATCGATCTTTGAAATAGAATATGTTATATAGATGAATTAGTCAAAATTATGTTAATATATAAACCATACATCATATTTATAAGATGATTTACGGGACGGTCTCGAGCTGTTCTCTAACATGTTCAACACACAAAAACAAGCGACCAACACGTTTCGCAAGGAACAATCCACATAATTTGGACTAATCCTATAGTTTTAGATAGAATATACGGGGCCTTTATCCAAGAACATAATTAATTTTAAGATTAATTTACAGTAAATTATTTGGAATTAATAAATTTGCGATAATGTCACAAGCTGACGTTAATCTGTTCAAAATCAATTTTTTTTTAATCAAGTCCCAACAAGTGATTTCAGCTCAGGAGACACATTACGCATCAAGAAGTTTCACATGCGCATGTTGATGATCGCATCAGTCTTTCAAAGGAGAAGTATGTATACGAAAGCTTTGTGGTCCTTAATCGTTTGAGTACGCAGGCAAAATTTTGAATAAACATTTGAACCGTATTTGTATAAAAGCGTCAAAAAACTAGTAGATAAATAGATTAAGCACAAATACTATTTCCATCATGGGATGGTTGAGATGGTATCATTGTGTCATCCACGTACGGCTTTCCTCGCTATATCTTGTTCTTGAGTAGGTCCTTAAATGATATATTTGTTAATACGTCTATGATAGCATGGCCCCTCCTTTGAAATCATTCAATTACTAATGCCCTATACTTCAACTCTATACTATAAATGCTCATTAAGCCAGATCGTATTCAAATGGTTAAAGTTACCTCGTTTGAATAAAAACTTTAGGATTCATGATACCCTTATGGCTCCAATTTGCACGAATTTTCAGTAAATTGGTCCAACTCTCTAGCAATATAGATAAAGCCAGGCAAATGATTGGTTGGTTGGTTCGTTAGGTTTTAAGTACGTCAACATCAAGGCCATTTTGCGTCCTTTCACATGACTGAACGCAACCCTGAAACTATTGCACATAACTATTATGTTTTCGCAATCCTCGGACAAACACCCGACGGATTCAAGAACTCAAAGTCTACGCCCCAGCCCTCTCGGTCACATGCAAATGAGCAGCAAGAATATTTAGCGCTCTGAGAGGCTTGATGAAAATGTTCCCCTATCATCCTCCCCCTCAAATTCGACTATTTAGATGTATTTTTGCTGTCGATTTTTCTGAATCATAAGCCATTAATATGTCGTTGGTTTGAGAACTTTACTGCTTTTGCTCTGCAACTTCACTGCTGAAACATTCATACAAACACAAATATGCACATCCATGCTCCTTTAAACGACTTAGTAATATCCTGAAAAAAAATCCACATATGGCATGGTTAAATAAAAAATAACTTCATGTAGAACTTGGTAATTTTAAATTATCATTCATTAAGCAGTGTGAATTGTTCTTATAATTTCATGGATTAAATGAACAAATATTAATTTTAATTTATCCGGATGTGGACGCGTATTTTGCTGCTGCCAAGTAAACGCCATAATTATGTTTATAACCGAGATGGACTCTAATTAAGTTTACAAGAGCTCCGTTTAATTTTCTACGTTATTACATTCTAGTTATCAACAAAATGGATCATTCACAATAGTTTTTAGGAGCCCCTTTACGACGGAAAAGTAGAAGGGAGATTTCTTGGCAACTCGATTTAATCATCAGTTCTCCAAGTGGCTCTTCAAAAGCCAAGAAGCCAGTTCGACTTTCGCCGATTGATTGATAAAAATCAGTATGATGTTGAATGGGTCAAGAGTGAAGGTCGGCATCGGAGGAAATCAATGTGGATAGCAGTGAAGCCTTAGAGTAGGGTGCCATGGATCTTCCTCCCTCGTCTCTTTTACCAATTGGTGAACGCCTTCAATGCAACCAAACAGACTTGGCACCCAACTGTCTGTGGCTATCGAAAATTAATTTAGATAGAATCTCGATATCCGAAACGACATCCGCGGCCAGCCAGAGGCTTGATTTCCTTTCCTCTTCTCAACATTCGGACTCCCCCTCCAACATTACTCTGTCCCTCTCTCTTGTTCTTTCTTTCCTCTGCTTGCTGCTTACTTGTATGTATTCATCTTCTACTTTTTTCCTCTTTGTCCAGCAGCATTTTCCTTCCTTCTGTCTCCCGCCCCCTCCTGGTTTCCTTTTATCTTATATATATTTTTTTATCTAAGAGAAAATTTGTTGTGTACCCAGAGCTTGGAGATACTCGCCTCTATCTATTTGTATGCCTTTGACGATCTACACGGATCTTTCCCCATCAATAAAAATCTATCATTGTGCTGCTTCCCTCAGGTGAAGGCAACGCTCTTATCGCGAGGGAAAGGAACCCAGCCCGGCTCATTGTACGGTCATCGCCCACAAAGAATCCTTCGTCTCCCCGAGCTTGTGTTTCACTCCCAGCCAATGCTGCTTTTCTTCTCCTCCTTCGCCTCTTGTTTTTCTTCCTAGCTACCAAAACGCAAAAAAAAGTAATCGGAAGCGTCTTCACTGCCGAGTATTTATAAAAATAAGAATCAAACGAAGAGAAAAGGAGAAAAAAAATGACGTAAAAAATCTCTTAATTCAACGAAACGAATCGCAAGAACATGAGCTGTAGCAAAACAAAAACAGAAAGCTAAATAAGAAAGGAATAATTAAAGATAACTACTAATGAGAAGCACTACACAAAGCGAAAAAGAAATCAATAAAATCGATATATAATGAAGGTTTGATTCGCAATTAATTTTAGAACACACCATTTAACCTGAGATAAAAGAAAATTTACAAAGTAACCAACTAATTGCAAAACATTGAGGGAGGGACCTCTATTTGAAAAACAGTCATTTCTCTTTTATTGATCTTGAAGATCGGATTAATATTTTTCCTTGAATTTCAGTTTGTCGCATAAACCTTAAAAATATTACATCGTGATTACATTACTTAATTTTGTTTAGATTCGCTATATCGATTGCAATTAACCTTGATGAACCTTTTTAAAACATTTCTTTTATTCAGAGTTGTTTTCTGAAGATTATTACAAATTTTAAGCTCCACTGAGCACATTGCACAATTCCTTACATAAGTATGGATCTTTTCTTTCCTGTTCAAATGTTCTTTATATAGCTTTCTAAGAGATACTGCGATAATAAATTGATAACACTGGTAGACAAAAGTCCGGACATTCGGTTTTAATGAATATGTTTGAGTTTTTCAAGTGGATCTGTATTTCCAGTTTTGTACTGGACTACACCTGCATCGCATTTTTCACTGGAGGCGTCTTTGAATTTCGTTCCATACCTCTTGGCATAGTTCCCAAAGTCCATCAAAGGTTCTGCGAAATACATCTTTATAAATGAAGACATTCTTGATATTCATTCTATACACAGCTGGAACTTTCTCCCGCTTCAAAGGTCCCAAAATGCACTCCTGATAATTATTCCCGAGCTTGCTCCTACTCGACGAATTTTCAGGTATCCTTTTGAACTTCCTTACCGTTGGAATCTTTTCATTCAGCACGGCCCTTTACATCGGCAGGGCGGGGACATCTTGCCATAATCAGTCAGGACCCATGGGTCATCAAGTAATGTGACGAACTTTCATTGGTCGTCGGTAAGGTGTGCATTGGCTTTCCTTTCAGTAATTTTGGAACCATGCGCACGGGCTTTATGGAACTTCCGAAGTCATTCTAGTTTGATAATTGCCACAAATATCCCTACATTTGGGTCATGGCCTTTCTACGTAGGTTGATTTTCTTGAAGTTGACTAGTTTGTCGGTAGTCGACTGGGAGAACTTATCAGAATCAGTATTTCTTTAAATATTCAAATATGCTATTCACTGTGGTAAAGCACTACCATAGAACACTATACTATTTTTTTAACCTATCTTGGCAGTGTTAGAAATGTTACGCGAATACGAGGCCGACTACTCACCACAGTTACCGTTGTGTAGTATAATAAGTTAGTATATACAGCTTAGTATATACGAAGCCGACTATGGAAAACGTGTAAACTGGAAACGAAGCAGGAAGTGCGTCGCCAAATAGCGCATGCGCGAGTCCAGTTATCTTTAAAATTTCATATTTTTCATTATCGTATTTGCCCGAATATAAGCCGACCTTTTCTTTCCAAAAAAAATGCTCTAAAATGTTTGAAAATGTAAGTCGGCTTAAATTCGGAGTCGGCTTATATTCGGGTAAATACGGTAATTATGCTTCTTAAAATTTCACAAATACTTGATATTGAATAAAAATAGTAATTTGATTCTTGGTTTAAAAATAATTTTTTAAGAAATCCTAGGCATTTATTCTTTTAGCGAGATAATACAATCTCAAAGAGGGGGTTATTAACCCTGTAATGCTTCCAACACTGCCAAGATAGATTGAAAAATAGTATAAATCCTACATTTTAATGATCTCTTATAATGAAGGTCATTTCTTTCCAGAAATCCATATTGGTTTGCTCATTTTCACAGAAACATCAAATATTTGCACATCTATAGCTCATTTGAATGTCGCTTTGCAGAAAAAGCAGATGGATATCGGACTCGTTCATTCCATTTGCGTAAGAGAATGAGAGGAAAGTCGACCAGGTTTATCTGAAATGACACTACATTCTAATGCAATCATTCATTGTCTGGTTCAGTCAATCTCTTTGCAGTCATAAAAGTTTATTTTCTATCAAGTTTGTTTATTTTCTTCCATTTCCTGAAATTACTGATACATTACCTGTATAATTTCCTGAAAGTACCTACATTATTTACAGTAAATAGATTTAAATACAAATGAAAGGATGTATTATGTTTGGAAAATTTTCTTATATCCTGATTCCAAACAAATTCATTTAGTTACTGAATTATTGCTTTGATAAAACATGAATTTCTTATATCATCCGAACCGTTGACATAAGTGACCTGAATTAGTAAGAAACCACTGGAAACTTAACTTAATCAGAAAGTTCATTAAAACGTGCTCACCCGTGTTATAATAACAGATTAGAATTTCGTACTCTTTTAGCCTTATAATCTAAAACATATTATATGAAGGAATCTGTGTAAATGTTCATTCTCCTTTTTTCGCAGAACAACACTAATCACGCGCGCTTTATTTATTATAGCTGCTAACTTAAAGGTTTTTTTTTAATAAAGACGTGTTTTAGGTAAACGATTGCCAGATGGTTAATTTCTTTTATCACATTTTTTTTCAGTTTGTCATCACTTTCTGTCCTCCATGAGACAAAACAAACATTTCCTCGCCATCGTTGTTATAACAGGTGTTGCTGTTTCTCTTGGGCCCACTGTTTATTTATGACACTCGCATCAATATTATACAAACCATTCCACGCAAAAGTGGATTTTTTTTAAGAAAGTTTGTTTTCGTCTGATATATATTTACGAGCCAACCAATTTATCTCTCAAATTAATTGTTTGAGCAAATGTATTTTGGAGAAAAAATATTTTGTTTGTGTCGTTACAGCCTGAATACAATCAGCAGTTTCCAATTTTGTTTTCATTTAATAGTGATGAATAGATAAATGGAAGCGATGAAAATTCGAATGGAACGCAATCTCGTTCCTAAAATAAATCAATTCTTGCCTTCACACTGTCCTAAGATGTAGGAATGCGAAATGGCTATTTTAACCTATTCCATGGTTTAAAATTCAATTTGGTTCTAAATTATTTCGAATTGAGAAAATGGATGCCAGAAAAAACTTTGCATTGGATAATTTCGAAGTATCGAAAGACAACGTAGCTGCTTTTAAAACTTTCAGAAAAAAAGTTTTAAATCGTGATCGAATTTATTGAAGCTTCTTAGATTCATTCCATATAAGTTAAGAAAACAGTTTTTTGAAAGCAAATCTATAAGGAATTGCGCGAGTTTTTAAATATGATAAAACTTTGTAAATAATAAAAGCCTCTTCGGGTTAGAGCATGAGGTATTTGACTGAACTTGACCGGTGTACTTCCCTATATTGCGGGAAAGCACTCATGGCACTCTACCTGAATAAACGACCCGATAAAATTAAAGTCTGTCTCACTATATGAAAAAAGCTGCAATGCAGTATGGGAAAGTCACGTTAACTATTGTCATCTAATTCAGATCAACGCGCAGCCAATAAAAAAGAAACTGAAACATAGAGGCCAAAATGAAACTGAAATAGTGCTTCATATTTTTGAGCACTACGCGTGCGCAGTCGGGGCAGAGGTGAAAAAGTAGTGGCGTGCTTTCCCACACTGCCTTGCAGCGTTTTTCATATAGTGAGACAGAGTATAGATAGTGAGCCTTTAGTTTTCTTCCACAAATTTTCTTACATTTTTTTGCAATTCAAATTGTGCATTATTTTATCTTACTGTAATTTTCTTATTTTGGAGACAAAAGCTTACATTAATAAATACATTGAAGAGCCAAACCATTATGACCACTGCAAAACAGCTGCAACTCGCCTTGGCATGGATGCCACAAGTTCTTGGCAGATGACTGGAGACAGGTTGTACCAAATGTCTAAGCAAAGGCCACACAAGGTCGAGATATTCTGACATGGTGATGTTTGAGCTCTGAGCTACCGCTCCATGACATCCCAAATGTGCTCTATTGGATTAAGATTCGGCGAGTTAGGTGGCCAGGACTTTAATTGGAATTCATCCTTATGCTCCTCGAACCACTCCAACACAATTCGAGCCTTGAGACATGGGGCGTCCTGCTGGAAGACTCCATTTCCAGTTGGGAAGACAGACACCAGAATTATGAGACCCGTTCTACCACAATTACGGGTCCCAGAGCCGCCCATAAGAACGTCCCCCAAAGCATAATACCGCCACCACCAGCCTGTGTGTGGTCTGCTGAACAGGAGGGGAGCAACTGTTAGCCTGGAAGTCGGCGTACTCAGACACGACCATTGACATGATGAATAAGAAATCGTGATTCATCCGACCAGGCAACTCTCTTCCACTTATCCCTGATCCAGTCTCGATGTTCCCGGGTCCACTGTAGGCGTAGTTGACAATGACGCTTCGTCCACACGAGTAGGACGTCTGCTGCGCAGTCCCATATCCAACAGTGTCCGATGAACTGTGTGTTCCGAAACATTTGTAATTGGACCTGCATTGTATTGGGCTGTCAGCCGAGCCACTGTCTGGCGCCGATCTTACTTTACCAAGCGGGACAGTCTCAGACATCCTTTTTCTTTGATGACGCGTGGACATCCAACACCTTGGCGTCTACTGCTGGTTTCACGGTCATTTATCCACTTTGCATAAATACTAACAACGGCAGATCGTGAACAACTTACCCGTCGTGCAGTTTCGGAGAAATTCGTTCCGAGTCTTCGGACTATTACAATCTGCCCTCTATCAAATTCGCTTAGATCAGCAGCCTTTCCCATCACTCGCAAAATTAAGTGCAAGACTGATTCCTCCGTACCTTCTCTAGCAGCAGTTAAATACCATTCCCACTTAATTACGTGCCTCCACGTGATCCAGACGAATTCATTCACCAACATTGTGAGGGTCATAATGTTTTGGCTCTTCAGTGTATGTCGCAAGTTAAATTTGGAAAAAAGTAATATACAGAATGTATCTAAACTTCTGTCACAAACTTCTGGTGGCGATTCCCCATAGCGAGATGAATTGCGGAGAAGCTACACCTACCATCCACAGAGTTCAAAACCAGCTGCAGAAACTTCAATTTTAACTGCGGAAATCTCATAAACGATTCGTTATCCGAACCATGTTTATATAAAACTTTTGTTTTCATCTCGCTGTGGGGAATCACCACCAGAAGTTTGTGGCAGGGGTTTACATACACCCTGTATTTAAAAAGTTGCAAACAATTCACGTTAATCTTCGAAAACCTAAATAGTACCTTTACTCTTAAATGGAGCGTTTATTTTAAAAATAGTGTATAACCATTTTTTCCCTTTGTTTTCAGAGACTTAAGGATTTGTATTTCAGTCGAATAAAACACACAGATTCGGCATTCATATCTCTTTTTTTTTTTTTTTTTTTTTTAAAGGAGCTTTTTCCATTACATACTTTCTTCTTATACAGGGTGTTCCACAAATGATTGTCCCGGTTTCATGATATTATTATAGATGTATTATTTAATATCATCACGAAACTTTGCAAATACATAGTGCAACTCGCCAAGTTTTTATTTGAAAAAAGTCCCGCAGATCTATGTTTCCGTTTGTGGCCGCTAGAGGGCTACAGCTGCAAAATTGATGGAGCGGTCGTGCCGGAAATGATGATCAAGAAAGCTGCCATGGCCTTCACGCTCCCCTGACCATTACCTGGCTCCTATCGCCGGATTTAGGCAGCTACAGGCCCCTAGGCTATTCCATTATGAGTAGTATGAATGTAGGCCCCTATTGATCTTGAATGTAGGCCCCTCTTGATCTTGAGGCCCTAGGCTGAAGCCTAGTTAGCCTATAGGAAAATCCGGCCCTGCTATCACCGATCTTTTGCTCAAATTGACAATCCCCATGTTTATATACCAGCAGCACAAATACTAAGTCCATCAAATACCCACATATAAACACGTCACAAGGGGTTAAGTCAGCGAGGAGGCCATGGCAGCTTTCTTGATCATCATTTCCGACACGACCGCTAGTGGGCTACAGCTGCAAAATTGATGGAGCGGTCGTGTCGGAAATGATGATCAAGAAAGCTGCCATGACCTCTTCGCTGACTTAACCCCTTGTGACGTGTTTATATGTGGTATTTGATGGACTTAGTATTTGTGCTGCTGGTATATAAACATGGGGATTGTCAATTTGAGTCAAAGATCGGTGATAGCAGGGCCGGATTTTCCTATAGGCTAACTAGGCTTCAGCCTAGGGCCTCAAGATCAAGAGGGGCCTACATTCAAGAACAAGAGGGGCCTACGTTCATACTACTCATAATGGAATAGCCTAGGGGCCTGTAGCTGCCTAAATCCGGCGATAGGAGCCAGGTAATGGTCAGGGGAGCGTGAAGGCCATGGCAGCTTTCTTGATCATCATTTCCGACACGACCGCTCCATCAATTTTGCAGCTGTAGCCCACTAGCGGTCGAAAACTAAGACATAGATCTGCCGGACATTTTTCAAAAAAATCTTGGCGAGTTGATCTATGTATTTGCAATAACTGCATCAAATCTTTTTATTTTTCGGATGTAACTTGTAAATATTCGTATTCTATGACAAAACTTCGTATTTTAAATTTCCAATTTGAATTGTAAATAAAATGAACAAATCTCAGAATTGGAATTGGAAATTAAATTGGATACCCCCAGCTTTTCTTCTTTGAACAGAGGACAGCTTACCCGATATTTTATTAGACTGCGGAAAATTGTCCTATACCAATTTCATGATGATATGTAACTTCGTATATCAACAAATTTTTGAATCAACGAATTAATATACCAGCAAATCATAAGAATACTTCAAAGTATAAACTGTAAATAAATAAAAATTTGTCACTAAACTGGACTTATGCCATTTTCATAATGAACAGTCGAATATGATAAATAATGTAATTTAATACTTTGTTATTTTGTAAGATAGACTATATTTAGAAATTGCAGCCATAAAACTTGCTTTTGTTTACCACATATTTAATGAGTATATCCACCTATACTAAAAATGAATTGAATTTTTTGTTTATATTTTAAAGCAATTTAAGTGTTCGAATACATTCAAAATGTAAATTCTCTAGAAGAATTTTTTTTCTTAATTTGCTCACAACGATAGGCTCCTTTGAAGTACCTCTAAGAAAACGAAAGTATTTTTTTTTCTCTTTTGTCTCTTTTTTTTTCTTCTCCCTTTGCGTTCATCCAATTAATTACTAGTCACGAGTTCTGGCCAAACTAGTCTCTTCCTTCTCCATTCGACCTGAGCGGAATTGAGGTGACTTCATTAATCCTGCTACATCATTATTAGAAATCCCTGTGGGAGGCTGAAAAGTTTTCAATTGAGACGTGTCTTATTTCCTTCTCTCATCCGAGAAAAAAAAGAAAGAAAGTAGGGAAGAAGCGGGTCGCAAGACGAGAAGTTGCTTAATTTTTTCTAAATTATGTCTTGTTAAAGGGATATTGCAAAGTCTTTATTTAAAGCGCCTTGGGTTACCGTTAAGCGACGAGCATATCCATTCGGTTGCCTTGATAAACCCAGTTGACCATCCACCTGATAAGTCTCACAAATGGGCATTCAAAAATTCGTTGTCCGCAGATAATGGACAAATGGATGCGACAGAGTAATCAGAGAGAGCAGTAAAAGCGACGTTGGGTTCTCTCACACACTTTCCTCGTCTGTCTCGTCGCCTTTCTTCTCCCTACCCCCTCGTCCCCCACCCTTTCGCCTCCCGTAATGCAAGCACCATACCCATGCTTTTAAATGAGCTTAGTCCGGAAACAAGACGGCGCCTTAAAAGTGGTGCACGAGCGAGTGGGAGAGGAAAAGAGTGCGCATGAGACCCCGAGAATGACTGAAAGTGGTAGAAGAAATGGCCTTCGTTATGGCGTTAATGCTTCTGCCGGATCTCCCCACCCAACTCAAGTGATCCTTCCCTCCCTTCTCCACACTCTCTGCTCTGCAACTTCCATCTTTTTTTTCCTCCTCTCCTTCTCTCTTTTGCTTCTTCTTTTGCTTGAGGAGGAGGAGGCAAAAATTTCCTACAGGAAAAACCACAGTTAATGATAGAAATGCTGTGAAGAGATGCATCGAGGAAATGGCACCTTCTTCCTTCCTCAACCGGCAATCTGGATGCGATGATTTGAAAATATTTCGCTGGTATTTGCTTTGCTAAAATAAGCGTTCAGCCATTAGTCATGGATCTTTAAGAAGGGTTGGATAATTAAAGGGAAAAGGGCGTCGTCATTCTCCTTCCCGCTTCTTCTTGCCTCCAAGTGTCACCGTGAAGATCGTTAAAGTTTTTTGTGCATGTATCTCTATGGGAAGAAGAGAAATATGGCGGGAATAAATTTTTATCGGTCACCACGAGCCCACAATTTCATTAAAAAGGCGCTGAAAGAAATAATATACGTCGTAGATTATAATAAGTCGATAACTGGTCAGAAATTACGGAACTGCTTATCACAATAGATTTATAAAGATATTGCTTTTAAGTAAAAATTTTAAAGGGTCGTTTTTATTGCACTTTGCAGGTGGTTGTAAAGTTCGTAACTCAAATTTTTTAGAAAGAAGTTTTAAAACTAAACTCTATTATTTGGAAACTATAGAAATATATCTATTCTCTCACCTCTGGGAAAATAAATTTAAAATTAACCGATATTTGCGTGGCAGTTAATGCCTCATGGCCAAGATTGCTAGTGAATGATTCATTCACTAATTCGATCACATTTGAAAATGGAGGGCGCTTCATAAAAATCTTAACATTTAAACCCGCACGATGCTTCCCTATGCTCATGTATGATTTTAAAGATGAAGTCAATCAAAATGCTTAAATAAACAAGTTTCAACAGAAATGTCTTCGTTATTTCAAATTTTTCTGGCTAGCGAGATCATTTATATGAGATTAGCATTTTATTTTTTAAAAATATAAACAGAGAAGATAAACACTGTAACATAACAACAAAAAATTTTAGTTCATAGCTTCAAAAGATTAAATTTATCTTTTGACATTTTAACTCATATAAGTACTAGGTGCTTTGATACCTACAAAAGACAGAAAAGAAATTTTCTCGGTTGTATACGATTACGTTCTCTTTAATTTAGAATTTTATCAGCGTGACAGTATATATCGTATTCTAAAGCAACTGAACGAATCGCTAATGTATGTTGCAATAAGCACGACAAATGGATATTGCTAGCAGTACTTGTAGTATTTTTATTCTATATTAACATATACATTTTTCTGTTCTGATTCTTGTAATATTTTGTGTATCAAAGCTCAAAACCGAAAACCTTATCTTTATACACAGGTGGTCCAGAATTCATGACTACCTCTTACACTTTTAATTTATTTGAGCAGACAAAGACTCTAGTTTTTAGAAAATTAATTCATTTGAATAAAGTAAGCTGCAGTTGATATTGTAATAACATAGAAAGATAGTAGAGTATATTCGTTAGCACGCAACAACTTTTTGTTATTGTATCACAATGGCGGAAGAACGTTTGTTCTTAGAAACACGCGTACATTGTGTAAGGCTTTTTCACTAATCAACAATGTTACAGAGGTATGTTGATGAATGTTAGCAACACAGAAGATGGTAGCACGAATTTTTATTATTCGTTGTTTATCAGAACTGAAGTTATCGTATATTCGTCAAGGCTTCAGGGCTCTCCTTCGGACTTTTTAAATGATCATCTAAAGAACCAAAAATATAAGCGCTCCATAGGGGATATTAATCAACTCAAGGACATCATTCTGCAGAAATTCGAAGCTATTAAAGGTGGACATTTATCGAAAACTTTATGAAAAATGTCTCCCTCCGCCTGCGTCGACATAAAGATTATTCTACACAACCATTGTTTAAAGAATGGATTGGACTGTCAACTCCCGTTTAGTTTTTTCCAAAAAGTTAATTTGTTAAAAAGTTATAATCTTATAAAATGTGAGTTGTCAAGTCTGGACCACCCTACACTTTGCCTTTTTATCTTAATGTAATTTTTATCTTTGGTATTATTTTTATCAGTAATAATACGTAGTGAAAGCATGGAACTGGTTAATGTTTTGTCATGTCCGTCCGTTTGTGTGTCTATCTACACTCTTCAAATTTCAAATCTTCTTTGTTCTAAACGAGTAAAATTTGGGATGTTCTAGTACATTCCTCTAGTCCAGTAGTGTTCAACCTTTTTATCACAAAGGGACACTCTCACCTTTAAAAATTAACTCGCGGGCCGCATTATTCTATCACGTGGCGTTAAACGTGTTGTCGCATTTCTGCACCCCCATACTACAGCTGGTAATAGACCAGTCGTTGAAATGCCATCAATATAGTGGCGATTCAAGCCAATGCGAACCTGGTGGCGAGCACTACTGTTCTAATCAATACTTACATCACTATGAAGTTTGACTGTATTGACCCATTGTGGTCGGAGCTATGCGCATCGGTCTGAATCATAAAATCTGTACCATGTCCTCGCAGCTTCTCGTACGGTCCACATCCTCCATCACCGATGACCAGTAGGTGCAATGGTCCGTCCGTCTGTCTGTCAACACTCTTCATATCTTCTTTGATCTAAACGAGTAAAATTTAGGATGTACCTTTAACAAGAATAACAATATGCCCAAGACTTTGTCCAAATGGTGCTAAACTGTTGTTGACAGCGCAACATTTCGCTCTGGTGTCTTTTGGGGAACATGTTATTATTATCGGTCTGTAAATAGGGAAAATAAATAAAATTTTATTTATTTGAAAACAAAGATGACATGGGCAAGCCAGCATACAATAAAGAACCTCAATCAAACGGGAATTGTCCATTTTCCCAGTTGTCAATTATAACACTCTGGATTAAACGACTCTCTCAGACGTTATTCCGCGCATTAACGATGCCGAAGGAAAGTTTAGAAGCCTACAGAACCATTAACGCTATCTATTGGAGACATAAACGTTAATCTTCAAAGAGGGGAAAGTTATCGGATTATTCAGCTCTTTGGAGCATATGATTATGTTTCAAAGCTTCCCTTCGAATTATCTTACAAATGTTCGACGAAATGATCAAATTTATGTTTGTTTTTGAACTGTGAGAGAGTAAAAACCGATTCTGTACGAATCCTGTTTAACTGTACATTATTATTTGCCCTCAGATTTTTAAGAACAATTTCGTAATCACTTATATTAATTATCAGTCATTGATGTAATATCAGTTACTTAAAAATTTTTCATTTTAATATTCGTTGTTATATTTCGGATTTCAATATTGTTTGGCGAATTAATAAAAATTCTATAGGTTCTTAAAACATAATATTTGCTCGACCTGTATTAAAACTGAAAGATTTGTTAAATTAATATCGTTCTCCAATATCAGTAAAAACCGAATTGGTTGTGAATTGAAATAAGCTTAGATATTTGCCAAAGAGGATGGAACAAAGTTAATAAAGTCGGAGGAGGGGGTATTATATTGTATTCACTTTATTTTTTTTAGCTATAACTAGTTAATTAGGTCCACCTTCTCATATAGTCTTCTTTTGGCTGTATGCACTTGCTCTACCTGTATGAAAGATTCTCCAAATCCTCCTGGAATCAATTTTTTTGCAGGGCGTCGCATCCAACTTGAACAGCTGCTTGCATCTCTTCGAAGTATGCGAAATGATGTCCTCTGTTAATAGTGCTGTTAATGGGGTTCCCCTGTTCAAGCCGTCGATAAGGATGATGTGCCCTCCGTGTCCTAAAATACTGTGGCCACATGCTGACCGAGGACGCTGTCCGGAATTTCTTTGGCGGGGGCTGTTGCTCTTATGTTCCATCGCATTGATTGGTCTTTGGTCTCCGGTTCATGGTAATGAAGCCATTATCACCTGTTCGAAGGCTTTGAGAAACCCCAGCGCGGATATCATTTCGCAGAATGCGACGCACTCGAAAAAAATGCTTCCAGGAAAACAAGGAGAGACTACCGTCGCTGAAGGGAGACCAAATTGAGAAAGTAGGCCTATCTATGGAGGTAAAACTGATCTATTTGTGCGTTAAAAAGAAGTTAATTCAGTATTTTATGCCCCTCGTAGAACTGAAAACCCAAATATTTCCTTTCTACTTTTCTTATACTTTTCTTGCAGGGATTTATTTATAGAATCATTGATGAAATTGTATCGTTTTGAAAAAAATTAGACTTTTTAAAATAATTATAAGCAATAGAGTGAGACAGTAAACGATTAGCGTTTTATTGGAACATCCAAAGTTTCACGTCCTCACTTTTATGCAGGTATATTTTGTTAATGTTTTAAAATTACCTTTTTTTACTGAACTTGCATAAAAAATTAATTCTTTAGTTGCATAAACCAGTTCTTCATTATGAGATGATCAGAGCGAAAAGAAGTAAATATTCAAGTGCCTCAATAATCCGTTCAAGCAAAAAAGCAATATGAAAATGAGAATGATATTGCATTATTAATGGGTGCGTTCATTCAAAAGAAAAACAGCCACAAAGTTTTTTTTCCTAATCTCCTAAGGAGATAAAGTTTTCTGTTTGACTAGAGGTTTTAAAACTTTTCAATCCACATTATCATACGCAGCCTTTCAATGCTTCACCAACGAAATTGCAATTGTAATAATTGATGGCAGAATTTCATTTTCTTTCCTTTAATTTTTCTAAAATTTCCGCGATGAAATGGTCTCTTTAAATCGAACCGAATTCCCTTTTGGCTATACGCGGTATTAAAGCGATAAGCGAAATAGGGTTTGGATATATTGAAACATTAAAGCGCTCTTTAAGATTCTCTCGCTTACTGCCTATTTACGGTGGATCAGACGCAGCTAATGAATTTTGAAACCTTCCTTTCGGAGGCTCGCATTGTTATTGCTGCTGCAACCGGAGCGTCGAAGAAGTGGCATTTAATATTAATTATTGCCATAAAACTTGTGATGTTCTTCGACAGAGTATTCCTATGCTTTTCAAGCCGAGTTCCTGATACGATCGGGCTTAGAGAGAGAGAGAGAGCGGAGATTCTTTAGGCGAAACATAATTTATAAAATTTCTTCTCAAACAAACACACACACCCTTCTGCCACCCATCCACCTACTCATTCACCCACAACACACACATATTCATGAAACCTACACCTCCTCCTTCCTTCTCCTTCGAAAGAACTTCCCTTAAACAAGATGAAGTGTGACATCCTCGAATTCGCGATTTTCATGGGTTGAAAGGGTTAAGAGCGCACTAATTCCACGAATTAGATTTGATGATGCACCTTAATGAAGATGAGAATGGTATCAGCACAGCAGTCAATGCTTTTTGTTTGTAGCTAAATCTAATAAGGCAGCCGAGCATAATGCCGAGGAGGAGGATTTGTCGTGAAGGCAAAGCGAGAACCTTGGCGAACCTTCATTGATTCATATTACGGGTTGTAGTCTCTCTCTTCCTTCTCTCGCTCCTTCTTCTTCTTCTTTTTCACGTTTCGTCTCGTTCTCACTCTATTCTATTGGCGGCCCCCTTTGCCTTACCCCTTTCTCCCATTATCATTCTCCATTCTCAGCATTATTACAGACGTAATCTACTAAGTCTAATGAAGAATCCATCTTTTGACTGCAAAGTGAAGCCCCCTAAATATAATTACTCGGATCACTGATTAATTTTTATACATTTTCCAGGAAATTGCACTTCTCTTATCATCTTCGCATAAAGTTGGATTTCGCGCTTAGGATTATTGCGTTTGGATGCTTTAGCTTAATTGTGTTTACTCACCAGTTAAAAATCGTTTATAATTGTTCTATTAATTTCTGTTCTGAATTTCAGTTATTACTTAAAATTTTAATATTAAAGGTTCGATTTAATTTGTTTGAACATATATTGAGTTTGAATAACCATAAAATGGTACGAATAGAAACAAATATTATTCAATTAATCTCCAAAGCAAATTTTATACTAATAAGTAATTTAAAATAAATTTTATAATTTTTTCGTTATTATTATAACTAGTGATGTCCGTTGGATTCGGATCTAGAAATATCCGGATCCGGGTCCGTATCCGGATCTCGGATATCGGATCCGGATTTCGGATCTCGGATATCGGATCCGGATTTTGGATATCGGATCCGGATTTCGGATTTCGGATCCTTTCGCCGATTGCGTATTAAGACTAATTAGGACTTAAGAGGACTAGGCTAACACTTAATAAAAGCTTTTATAAACTGCTTTCAGAAAAAGTTTGCATATACACAATTTCCTGATACAGGATCCGAATTTCGGATCTCGGATCCAAGATCCGGATCTCAGATTTCGGATCCAAGATCCAGATCTCAGATCCAAGATCCGGATCTCGGATCTAGGTCCGAAAAAAAGATCCGGATATCCGGATCTTGAATTATCCGGATCTTGACATCATTAATTATAACGTTGAGGATAATTTATTTGATAAAATATCAAACTTATATTTGATATAAACATTCAACTTAAATGTTCCTTCATAAAAATTTTTGAACATTTTGTTTCATAACACTTTTAAAAACAAGTTGAAAATCTACGTTGAACGTATTCCTTGAAGATTTGGATATTTGCAACGTTAAGAAAATTATTATTTTTTAAATGGTCACCAAAATTGGTGACACTAATGTATTAATATAGTTTATGTCCTTAGTCTCTAGTTCATTTTTTGCTGTTTGTTGACGTTTCCAAATAAAAGTTTGATATTCTGTAGCGTAAACTAAGCTGTTCAGATAACACAGGCCAACAAAAAATAACGTTAAGAGCTGATTCTTATGCTTTTTTCTTGTGGTGAATCCGTATCTGGCCTTAGTATTTTCTATCACCCAAATATTTCTTGTTTTTCAATGAAACATTTTATTATTCTGAGTTTGGGGCCTGATAAATTTCCTTGTGGCCCGAAAATATGGACACTCTAACATTGCAGCCGCTTCTCTTCACATCCATTACTTTAACATTGCAGTCTCTGTGTGCATAACTTGGAAACGTGACGTGATAGAAAAAAAACTAAAGCAGATTCGGATTCAGCAAGTTAAAAACCACAAAAATAAGCAAATTCATTGAAAACGTTTTTTCATCGTTGGCCTGTGTAATTAATTGAGGAGCTGACAAGTCACAAAACTAAAATATTACAGAAGATATAAACTGCTTTCAGAACTCTAAAATGGATATTTTTATTGCAACAACATCTCGAAAAGTACAATAAAATAGTTTGAGCGTAACATGGAATTGTATATGATAATTATTTTTTGTTAAAAATTAAAAATTCCAATTTTTGACTTATTACGTTTTCAATATCAATGTAAAATTATAAAAATTGAAAGACAGCTATGAATAATACGTAGAAAATATCTCTGGAATTAATTTAAAAAATTAATTTACGTCTTGAGTACATAATTAATTTTCAAAGTATTTTTATATTAACTAACTGCATTATCTCGTTTACATAAACTTAAAGTTAGAATTAGACACTAACAGTGAATTTAGATCAATGGTAGACATAATGAAACATCTTGTCCACATCCAAGGAGTAATTTTTTATGTGAACAAAAGATTTCATTATTTCTACAGTCAAATTAACGGCATTAGCAAAATCAGGATCATAATAATAAGTTATAAAGGTTTCTTTGAAACCATATTTTCAGTTGAGCATAGGATAATCTGTTGTCTATGCGGAATAATTTGCTCTGTGAATATAAAACATTCTTCAATTAATGTTCCGGTGCACTTGTAATAATTTACAGTGAGCAACAAAATCTGTAGGGCCAAATAACCATGTTGAGAACTAATTCAATGCAATACAGACGTCTGATAAACCAAAGCCTTTTTTGAATATTCTCAAGCGGGTAATTTATAGCGTCCTCAGACTCTCATTTGCTATTTGCATACTATACTAAATTTGTCGATAATATTTTGATAGTTGGAAGAGAATTTTCTTCATTTGTACAAATCTAAAAAAGAATTTTATTTACAGTTATTTCTAATTTATGACTTCTTAGACTCTCTTTGCTATTTATAGACTATGAGAGCTTATGTTTGTTGATAACATTTAGATAGTTGGAAAGAGAATTTTCTTCATTTGCACAAATCTAAAAAAGAAATTTACTCAGTTATTCCGTTACAACGACTAGACTTTGTTCAAATATAGCCGACGAACATCTTCGCTTATTCATATTTGTGGGATTCCTTTTGCGGATAAAATATGCACTCACTTTCGACGTCTGTTTACATGAAATAAACAGGCTATCGTTCTGACGTTCTGCTGCTGGTTAATTTTTGATTGTTTATACGTTTCTCCGTTTTGATGGATTCCAAGATTCAGCTTTCTGTTATATTTGAACTTGTACTCCGAAAAGGTTGCGATTTTCCAACTTGAATTTTTATTGGCACCTGTAAAAGGGGTTCGTTAACGTTACAAAACTTGATAGAATGTTCGTTTCGTTTAATTTAGCAGGCAACTTACAGCAAATACTGTTAATAGGTGATAATATAAAAGATGACTTTGTGATTACTTTAACACTGTAGTTAATTATTCTTATTGGCTGACCATCATGTAAAGGTGCCGGCCTGTTTTCGTCCACTGAAAACTTTTTTTCACTGAAATCGACCTCATGATTTGAGAAGGTTTGTTGAAATTTCACAAAAAATAAATAAACAAAAAATAAATAAATAAAAAATTAAAAAAAAATTCCACCTGTACAAATGTGACTCTTTTTTTCCGGGAAGTGAGGGAACAGCAGCGGTCAGCGTAGGTCGGATACACAAGTCATTTCGAAAATTTTGTGCAATTAACTTCTCCGAACCGGCAAACAGCAGAATCAAATAATATTAACACACACTTAGAGGCTTCCTTAAAATGTGACTTGACTTATTTTTATGATAATTGGTTAAACCTTTTAAGAGATATTAATTTTTTTTGAACAAAAAGTCAATAAATCCGTCCTCTATCTCCCATTGAGACGAATAATGTTTGTAAATAAACTGTTTGGCTCTGATGAGCTATTTGGGAATTATTAAGATTTTTATTGTGGCCCCCCCCCCCCCAACTAAAAACTTTTCCATAATTCGTGAAGACAGGTTGCTATTTGACGAAAAAAAATCTATCTGTAAATATTATGTATGCACTTATGTGACTAAATTTTATGCAGCTAACTCCTCCGAGACGGGCTCTCATTGTAATTAATAATATTTAAATATGTAGGGTGAACTGAAACAATAGGGACTAACTTCAGGTGGTGATTCCCGACCAGAAAAGGAACAAAAATTTTTATAATGAAATATAATAGAGCAATTAGTACAGAACATAACATTATTATGGCAGTAATTATGTCAACAATTATGTTACAAAAGATGTTCAAAGTGGCCTCCTTGGGATGCAATGCAAGAGTTCGAATTTCCAGCAAGTACCCGAATAGCGTCACAGACTGCATTGACACGCTGTTCAAGTATCTCCACATCAAGAACTGGCGCTGCATAAACAACCCATTGAGGTACCCGTACAAGTAAAAGTCAAGGGGGTTTTAAGTCCGATGAGCGAGCGAGCTATGCAAGAGGACCTGCTCGTTCTATCCATCGCCCAGGGAAGATCTTGTTGAAATTTCGGCGAACATTAATGCGGAAGTGGGCTGGCGCTGCATCATGTGCTTCTCCATATGTGGAGACCATCTTGGCTTTTTTCTGATATGAATACGGACCATTGAACCTCCGCTGCAGACGATCACTCAAAAGTACCTCTGCATCAGGAAAAAATATGCTTCTGTATTATTATGGGTTTATGATGTCGTGCATACAATTACTGCCATTTTCATAAAAACTATGCATTTTCGGACGTATACTTGTATGAACTTTTTTATACTTTGCTTGTGAGGAATCACCCCCTGAAGTTTGTCCCTATTGGTTTAGTTCACCCTATATATTGATGGGAGATGACTGAACCCTTTGGGAGATATATTTTTAAAAATTAAATAAAATGTTGACACTGCAAAATTGGACCTAGAATATATAAGATGAAATAATTTTAGATCATAGTGGGAGGCCTATGCGAGTGTACTATTTTAATTTATTTGTAACGACGGATTTTGCTCTAATTTGGAAAAGACATTGGCAACATTTTCCACAGAACCATGGAAAAAGAAGGTCCCCCCCCCTTTCAGAAGGCATGAATGAATCATGGAAACATTAAATAGAGGGTGGGTAGGGAGGGGGCGATTGAGTCCTTATTTAAGACCCTCCATTAACGCCAAGCCATTCACTGTTCGATTGGAGCGAGTGCATTTCAAGAGGAATCGAACGGGTCGTAACAACTCGTCATTAATTCGGCTTCATTAACCAGAGGTGAGGGGAAGCGACTACATTGCACTACAAGAACCCTTCAGTAGTCGGAGTTAAAGGAAAAATAAGGGGAAACCTATATAGGGAGAGGAGAAGTTGGAAGCTTTCGATAGAGTTATATCCAAGTCAGTTATTTCTCCCTTGATTCAATTTTTGACCGTGATGTCGATTTAGGAAAAATTACCCCCCCCCCCCTTTGAACGTCCTGGTTTTATGATTCTTTCCCCCTCTGTAGTTTTCTTGATATATTCATAAGTTCAAAATAATGAATTAAATATTGCTCTTTTTAATACCGATATTTCCCCCTTTCAATACACGTTATCACGTTAAGTGCATTTCGTAATTATGTAGCCAACGGCTTATCACCCATTTTTAATTTGAGAAAGAGGGTTCAACACACTGAATCTTCCTACTTAATGCGATGAAAGACTAGACAAAAATCAATTGACGTTGGGGTTTAAAATTTCCTGATAGTTTTGCGCTTCTTATCTAGCTAGGCTTTTCCTCGTTACTAACGCAGGAGACGAGTGAGCGCGGAAAAAAAAGTCAAAGGGAAACGATAAAGCAATCAGAGAAATCGAAAAGTTTTCAAACAGATAATCATCACTGAGCATACGATAAGGAAGATTATTATTATTATTATTATTATTATTATTATTATTATTATTATTAAATGAACTAATTAAAATTAAACTATATATACATAATTGACAATGGTGCTTTTGAAAATGAAGTGGAAAATTATTTAATAAGAATTTTAGCATGCAAATTTTTTTAATGGACAAATGAATTTTTTGAATGAAGAGGTAGCGCAGAGAGTTGAACAAGAATAAATATCTATGAGGTGAGTTTACTTGAAGAATTAAAATAGGGATGAGATACTTTTTAACGGTTTTTGATGTTAATACAGTATTAAGCGAATGTTTGTTGCTATCTTAAAATATAAATGAGTAATTATTAAAATGATGACCGCTACAAGAGAACAACTTGTTAGCCCCATTATTTTGGTCTTCTTAACATGTGAGTTTCTCGTTTTTATCTTTCTTGACGTTTTATCCTTAAGCAAGACGCATTTAGGAGTTGGTATTTTTACGTGTTAAGTGCTGATATTCATTTCTGTAGAAAATAATACATTAAAGCTTTATTTAGCATAAGCTGCAATTTAGGCATTTTATATAATATAAACATTCTTTCTTACAACGTGAGTTAATTTCTTTAGTATCAAACGAATAAACATTATTAGAGGTGTATTGAAAGAAATGTTGTTTTTAAAAATTAATAGGCTTAGAATTTTTTTTGCTAATTTCTAAAAAAAATTTCATATAAAACCTTTTAATTAGTACACTGCTTTGTTATTCGAAATTAAATTTTCATTTCGCGGTATGATTTTGTGTAAGAATTCCTTCAGGCTTCTTTCTTATCGATCAGAGCCGAGGAAAGAGAGTTCCGTTGTTCGGAGGGCCACTGTCTTGCTTTATTTCTCTTAAGTATTCGATATAAAGATAAAATGATTCTGATGCTAAAGATTGAAACTTGGCCTTTGTGGCTTTAACCTTATTAGCAAAATTTCAACCCATTTAGATTAACGTTAACACTTTGTTCTGATATAACGTCCTCTTAAATCAGTATAAAATAATTTTATTCACTCGGAAGTTTATTGAATTAAATTACATGTCGTCAAAACATATACCCATGCGTAATTGGGAGGCTGATATCATAGAAGATTCTGAAAAAGCGACGATGATTTACTTTAAAATAAGGCGCATTTACTTTAAAGTCTTCATATTCATTTATCATAAAAATAAGTTTTGAAAAGGTATTTCATTTCAATGCTTTTCCGGTTTTTTTTTCTCCGAAAAACCACTGAAATTTTTTCTTACATGTATATCTAGAGACTATTAGTAAATTTTTTATGCTTTGAAAAGAATCTTCCATTGCACGAAAGTTACTATCTGTAGAGTAACTTTTTCTTTTCTATGCTCTTCTTTCTTCTTTTTCCCCTTTTGCTTGATAAGCAGCTACTTCTGCCATTAGAGGAGTTAACGTATATCGAAAGAAAACTTCTGCAGACTTCATTACTTGGATGAAAAGACATGAAAATAGTGCACTGCTTCTCGTAGAAAACTCCTCTTGACAAAAAAGATGGATTTCTTATACGTTTCCTTTCGCATTTTTACAAGAAATAAATACGGAGACTTTATAGTATATTCTAGGGACTTCCAGGTAGCAGTGAAAGATAGGAGTATTACTATAGAGTATATACAATTTAAATTAATGCAATGTAATCTAAGGGGCATTAAACAATGTTTTTCCTTCACCTAGGTTGATTTGTTTTATTTCACTTCTTACTGGTCTTATTTTTGAACTTTTCAGTGTAAATTGTTATGGCTTGAAAAGCCTTGAAGTGTTTATCTTACAAGGGGACCGCACGGACATGTAATCACGGATTTGGTTGAAATTTTAGGAGGTCAATCAACAATATTAGTGTACTTTCTGTATAAAAGGATTTGACTCAATGGCTATTCATTACGGAGCAAAAAAATAAAATATTTTACATTTATTATTGAAGCGCCAGATAAGCCAAATGGGAAGAAAGGTATACAAGTTAACAGCGGTAGCGCACTGGTTAACATCAGGTTTTGAGGATATACTGGTCCGGGTTCGATTCCTGTAGTATTGAAATTTTTTTTCATTTTTTTCCCATTATTTTCCAATTTTTTTCTATTTTTTTTTTTTTGTTTTTCGCCATTATTATTTGTTTTCACTTTGTATAATAACATTCACATACATGTACATAAGCAACGTCACAGGTAAAAAAAATGCAAATTACGTTGTATAATATTTTCACGGACGGTCATTGCGGTGGTGTGTGAAATAAAGAGGAAACTATAAAGATCTCTTCGCACGATCGTCGGTCTATGCGCAATCGTCACCACCAAATCACGGATCGCCAATGACCATCCGTGAAAATATTGTACAAAATTTTTCAATATTAACTGTATTGTATAATATTGAAAAAAATTTGCTTATGTATGTGAATGTTATTATGCAAAGCGCAAACAAATAATAATGGCGAAAAAAAAATGGAAAATGATGAAAAAAAAATTTCAATATTACCGAAATCGAACCCGGATCAGCAAATCCGCAGAACCTGACGTTAACCACTGCGCCACCGCTGTTAAGCTGTATAATTTTGTCCCCACTTGGCTTATCTGGCACTACAATAATAAACGTAAAATATCTTATTTTTTTCTCCGAAATGAAAGGCCATTGAGTCAAATCCTTTTACACAGAAGGTATATTAATGTTGTAGAGTGACCTCCTAAAATTTCAACCAAATCCGTGATTACATGTCCGTCCGGTCCCCTTGTTAGGATAATATAATTTAAAAATCTCTAAGAAATTACTTTGAACCCGACACAAAAAACAATCTATACCTATAATAAAACTGTAGCCGAGCCTGTGTCTGTATACAGGGTGTCCGGAAATAAATGGTAAATATTCATACACGTGAGAGAACATGTATAAAGAAGCATTTTTATTCCTATGAACATGGTGTCGCAAGCCAACCCCCACAAAGATACAGGGGGATTAAAGTATGTTGGCTTCCCGCGAGCGACTAGGCAATGTGGTGCAGCCCACATCTGTTCAAGAGATGTCAATATATGCTCGAATGGCTGCCCCTGTCAGGTCACTCCACAAACCTTTAATACCTTAAATGTCACCGGAGGCCGTGGCACACGTACTGATTTGCATACATTTACACAATCAGGACCATTTCACAAATAAGCTTACTACCTGAACCCTCACAAATGGGATCGTTGATGCAGTTATTAAGAGCCCGTGAGTACTAAGGTCTGTAGACTCCTGACGGTTGTCTGCTGACAGGATGGGTCCATGGCCTCGTGCTGTCTGCACCAGATGCGCAGTCTGCCGTCTGCATAATGAAGTAGGAACCGCGATTCGTCGGACCAGGCGACCTTCTTCCACTCATCCAGTGTCCAGTGGCGATGCCTGTGTGCCCTTAGCAGGCGCGCTTTCCTATTTTGCGGTGACAGCGACGGTACCCGTACTGGCCGCCTGTTGTTAAACCCAGCTCGGTGCAAGGTGCGCCGCACCGTGTGCTCCGAAATGGGTTGGGATGCTCCTTAATAACATCTGCCGAAAATTAACAATTGTAGCTACTGTGACATCTTCCATACGGCTATATTGGCAAGATATGGCCAACGAGATGGCTTTACGAAGTGAAAGACCCAAATCACCGGACCTTATCTCCTGTGACTTTTTTTCTTGGGGGGGGGGTTCGTGAAGGACGCTTTTTGTTTTGCCTCTATGCAACAAAATCTGAATTACGATCGAATATTACGCCATCGAAGTGGACATACTTGCTTCGTGTATGGCAAGAATTAGACTATGCAGGTAAATTTTGAGTTTTTCCTATTCCTTGATCGGCCTCGGTGGCTCAGGGGTTGCGTGATCGCCTCTGATGCCCGAGGACGCGGGTTCGACCCCGGCCGAGGACGACGAGGATTTTTTTCAGGCACTTCCTTCGGAAGGGAAGTAAAGCCGTTGGTCCCGTGTAGTCGTTTGCCGGTTGCATGTTGAAGAACCCTTGCGAGGCAAAATTTGTGGCCCCTATAACGCCGTCCTGAAATGACCATGGCACTTGAAAAAGACGTTAATACCAAACAAACCAAACCAAACCAAACCTATTCCTTGATACTTGACAGTTTGTTCCGAAATAAACTAAACACGTAGTTTCATTTCATTATGTATAAATATTCTGTATAGAGTTGTTTGCAGTTTATTATATGCAAATATTTTGCTTTATTAATGGTTTTGCGGAGCGATCGCCTTTAAGCTTCTATCAAATATATAACAGCATTACTGTAGGAATGTACAAGTATTTTGTGAAAGCGGAACTTTTATAAAAGCGATTTAGCTAAGTAAATGTACGGCTTCAAAAACAAAGCGGGAATATTGCTTTAGTGGGTTTTGCCCATTTTGTCGGTGGTTATTAAAAATTTTTATTAAATGCTTTTGTGTATAAATTTTAATTTTCTCGGCTGTTCCAGCCGCCTACGAAGAAAAGGAAAGAGAAGACGACGAGGACTTTTTCCTTCCTAAAACACACAGTTATTCATTCTGCTAAGTCTTCCACACGAGTTTTGTATTCTTTTATAATGGGACCGAAAAGTGTATATGAATTAGAGTCCGCACGAGTGTTTGCATGTCTTGTCGGTCGATGGAGCGGTGGAGCAAGGTTTAATAAACGGTGACCGCTGGCTGCGAAGGTGAGGGGGTTTCATCACGGATGGGGTCCGAGCTGTACGAGCTTCTAATTCATTCGCGACGATATTGAGGCGGCTAATTTCAGCGCAGTCGGCTTGAGGTTGCAAAGGGTTTCAGATTCATAAATTCACCGACCAAAGCCCCTAGTTGGAGGAGCGTGGGGGGAAAACTTTTCCACAGAGACCTCGGCAAAAGGAAAGAGAAAGAGGGGGTTGGGAGTTATGTGTAACGCGAGAAGAGCGGAAGCGAATCGGGTCGGGATGAATTTCCCATTATCTCGCTCAAGTCACAATCACTCTCAAAGGGTTAAGCTGAGAGTGGCTGTCAGAGACAGCTGTCATCTCAGAGGCACTGCAGGGGAGGAAAAATCATGAATATGAAAGTCCGGATGTTAGGGTTGGTGGGGGAGGGCTATATAAAAAAAAAGGGAAGGAAGGAAGGAAGAGGTAAAAGGAGAGACGAAGAAAACGAATGGAATAAATAAGAAAAGTTAAAAAGTCTCGCCGGACTCGCTAACATATCGAATTATTCTTCCGCCAGTTTATTAAACAAGAAAGCCAATAGGGGAAAGAGAAGTCTCGTCCTTTTTTCTTTTTCTCTTTGGGGATGAAGCCGCCGAATCTTCTTCCGATTGTTACCAGCATTTATTACAGGCTGCTGTCAAAAACTGTCCAGTTTTACGTTAGGAACTCCGAGATCAAAGCCCTGTCACGTCGAATGCATCGGCGATTTATTTCCTTTTTACCATCCCTCCTTTCCCTTCTTTTATTTTTTTTTCCTCTTCTTCTTCCTCCCAATTTTTGATGAAGTGGGCAAGGAAGACGGTTGACAAGGAGCAGCACAATCTCATCCGTCTCCGAGAACCACTGATTACATTCAGTGGAGGGGTCGCTCAGAGTGGAGCGGAGCAACTCGTGATGAGCTCCGTTTTTAACCCTGTCTCATCTTTCCGCAAGCTTTGGCCCGGACAACACCAATGAAATCCCCGAGGTTACAAGAGGTCATCTTATAACAGGGCGTAACACAAAATGAAAGAGAGAGAAAGTTGGACGTAATTTACTTTATGCTCGAAACTGTGGGGAGGGGCGAGGAAAGAGGAAATATCTATTTAAACGAGAAATTGATTTGGTATTTCTAATAGTTACTTCCTTTAATAATAACAATTTATTTCATCTTTTGAAATGTTACTCGATGAAAAAATGAGACCTTGTTGGGGGGGGGGGGGTGAAGGAGAAAAAGAGAAAACCGTTTTCTTCGGTAAACATTTTTTAAAAAAGAAACCCTCAAATAACTCGGTGCAATTCTTTCCTAATAAAAAAATTCTTGGGTCCCCGCAATTTCTTCGCTACTGAATTTTTTATAACAAGTTGCTGGAGGTTGGAATTAAAAAGTGGAGAAAAGATTTATTTTGGCGTTTTGTTATGGAATGTATAGTATCCAAGTGGTTCTACTTTGAAATATAAAAGTTTTATATCTTTTTCACACTCTGATTGCTTATATTCTCATTTACTTATTAAGTATACCTTCAATGAGTTTATTTTAAAACTCTGTCAATTCAGATTCATATATGTTCTAATTCTTATTTTTTTTCTTTCTTCTAGGTAAGTTGAAGATTTTTTAATTTTGCTCGCGTAATGCCCTCTGAAATGTAAATGTTGAAGCCCTTCACGTAAGTACCCCATTTATTTTATTCAAATTTCATTTTATATGCCCTATTCCTTTTTATGAAGCTACATCTAGGAAATATCAAAGTTAAACAAACTTTGTATATTAACCGACTAAACACTTGAGGTTTAGCGTAAGAAAGTTCACATAACTGAAGTACAACGTTCATAACGCCCGTTACATAGTTTAGGGTGATAATAGCGTAATTTACTGAATACTTGATGTAGGCCGTGTGTTTTGAATAAACCGGTTACAGCACGTTCTTGAAATAACACGTGTAACATTATCCGTCATATCTAAGCGGAATTTCCTTTCGAAACCCCTTGCTGAGAGAGCAAGTGAAAATTGAAAATTTGCTAGGACTTGAAATACTCGTACGATGAACTGTAATGAACCGTTTGCATTACATTAACCTTTTCGGAGAGCAACTAAAAATGTTCATATTATAGGAGGAGTGCTTTTATTGACAATTCAAGGCGAGCTTGCTTCATTCGTTCGTTCGGTCGGTCGCTGATTCTTCAACGCCGGCTGACTTTAAAACCCCCCTCATCTTTTTTCTGCACTGTTAGGCAATTTTTATCTCCTCCTTTTCTCTTCTTTAATTTGTTTTCTTAACTGGTAAAGAAAAGTTTGCGGAAAAAATAGTTCTACATTAGTCTCGGCGAGTGATATTCGACAACGTCTCCGGAGAATTTTGCGGCGGGGAGAGAAATCGGGAACCGAATGCCGAAAATCTCCTTAGGGTCCAGTGGGAGGGAAAAATGCCTCCGATACTGGCGATGGTGCCGTCTATGCCTATGCACATATTATTTACTGAAAGATTACGCGAGTTGTGGCACACGACCGAGAGCGCATTCCAATACACGAGCGAAAGTGAACGTTTGCTTTTCCCCGAGAAAAACCGAAAAGAAAACAGGAAGCGGCAATGTGAGCACGAGGAGAGGCGCTTTTTCGGTCAAGATCAAAGAAAGCTTTAACGGAGGAGGGGGGTCCGCAATCCCCTCTCCTACTATCACTGCTTGTTTTCTTCCCCCCCTCCATCCCTCCCCCCCTTTTTTTATAAAGATTTTGAGAACTTGGAATGCCTGTGACGATGGAACGTTCTCCAATGTTCGTACAATATCCTCGAGGTTTAATTAGTCATACCGTAGATTAAATATTATTAAAATTTAGTCTTTGGACATCAGAATTTCTCATTAACGGCGCTTTTCATTATACTTTCGCTTTATATTCTGTTTCATTTAACACTATAAAACGAAATAAATTTTCTGTTCTCAATATGTGCATTGTCGATGCTTGCTTAGGTTGCAATCACAAGAAGAGCTGTGTGTCCAGTAACAAGTTATGTCCATCAATTAAGGAATAGGGTAAGAAATCTTAAAGGATTAAAACTGTGTCATTGTTCGAATTCAGTAAATGTCTCTTTGCTAGAAAAACAGCTCTTGCTATGGACGCAGAGGCCATTTTGCATATTGGATATGAGATTTATTGTTTTTGCATAAACCAACGTGCACGTTCTAATTTCTGCATATGTAGGAAAGTAGATGCAAAGATTTTGCGGCGACCCTTCCTTTTTTACTTTATCGTATACAGGTTGTATATAAACCCCTGTCACAAATTTCTGGTGGTGATTCCCTACAGCGAGATGAAAACAAAAGTTCATATAAACATGGTTCGGATAACGAACCGTTTATGAGATTTCCGCAGTTAAAAGTGAAACGTCAGCAGCTGGTTTTGCTGGTTTTGTGGATGGCAGGTGACATGCGGAGAAGCTACAACAAATTCTTGAAATAACGTTCCATTTATTGGTTATTAACAGGTGCGCCTGAAACTCTGATATTTGTTTTACAAGTTGAGACCAGAAAGTTTGGTGAATGACTCGGAAAAACAAATAGGGACAGATATTTCAGAGACGATACTTTATTCTCCATCAAAGTAAGGCTCCATGGCCACAATACACTTTTGACATCGTTCGTACAACTGCTGATAGCGTGTGAAAAAATCACGATCGAGAATAGGAGGAACCAAGCCAGTTATCAGTCAGTGCATTTTTAAAGAAATTTTTTACTAAGAATGTGAATTTCGAAGAAGAAAATCCTTGCGGTGAAGTGGATGAAAAAGTTACGTTAATCGATAACATTTGGTTGCATAACACATAGGCACAATCAGGTTTGACCATATTTTATAAGTGACATCCATATGTGGTAGTATACTAAAAACTCGAAGGAAGAACAGTCCCGAATTTACACTTTTTGTTTTACTTTCTTATATGCGAAATATAACGGGTGGTTATAATTAAAGTTCCCCACTTCTGGGCAGGCTGCAGACCGCGGATAGTAGTAAAACTTTCCGTATAGGCTATGCAGAGCATGGGGAAGAGAATTCCAGCGGAAAATTTATCAGTGCATACGGTTGCCATCAGGAGAAAAAGTGACGCTGCAAGATCATACTCAGACATTAGTAATGCCTTACTAGAATGCTGTTAGAGGGACTCTTCAATATGTGCACCCTCTGCGTCGATGACATGCTGGAAGCGCAGGACAGCTTGCTCAACAGTAACACAAAGTGTCTCCTCTGGGGGAGGCCGTGGCCTGGTGGGCTTTCATCGAACACAACTTCTGTGAAGTTAAGCAACAGCAGGCACTGCTAGTCACTGGATAGGCGACCATCAGTGACACACGATCTTCACCCCCCCCCCCCGGCTGCTGCGACCATCATACAGCAGTCTTCAATCCAGGTCCATCCAGGGACCCAATTCGTCGGCCTCTGGTCATACAGGCCCTGGATGGACGTATTGGATGTCATTGAATAAATAATTAAAAAAATTGACGAATGATGGCTTCCAGTTCAGGCAAGGTCCGTACCCCTCCATGGTAGACACGATCCTTCAGGGTTCCCCACAGATAGAAGTCCCATGGATTAAGGTCTGCTGAACGGGCAGGCTACGCATCTGGAAAGTGTCTCGACAGAACGCGTTCATTGCCGAAGTGGGTACGAAGGAGTTCCTTTAATGGGCGACCCATATGCGGTGCTGCACCAACTTGCATGAAGACTATTGCGTGTAAACGCCCGCGTTTCTGCAATGCTGAAACCACATGCCATGTCAAGAGTTTCATGAGATTGGTTGTTTACAGACACATGGCGCTTTTGCATACGGCGCCACTATTTCCCCTGGTAAGTCAAAAATGTAACGATTTAGATGAATGAAATTAGTTTGTGATCTTTACACCAAAATTGTAGACGTGTGTCAACTTTTGGATATAATCTTTCAACCGGAAGTGCCACTTTACCTAAACACATACTGAACTTTCTTCATATAAACTAGCACTTTAAATAACGGTAAACAAATAAAAATTTTTATAGGTTTTTAAGATGGCGAAAGATAATTAGAAATAAAAATTCACTCGAATCGTGCTAGCGGTACTGGTACTTTACTTGAACATCCTGTCAGATTTTTTCATGTAAAACACAGTTTTAAATAAAAATAAATGATTGGAATTCTTTTTAATCTCGAAAAATGTGAGAGAATCCGAGAAAGTCAGAATACCCCCGATTTTAAAGAACAAATATAACGCACTGAATATGACCATTTTTACCGCTGTGGCATATCTTAAACATGACGTTCTCTATTAGTTGCTATATGTAAAAACTATAACAACCATGAAAAAAATGTTCTCTAAAAATGTCTTTAATGATTTCTCCTTAAGGTTGCGAGAATATTAAAATGAGCTGACCCGTCGTGGCCAGAAGAGGCTTAGATGCCAAGCCTCTGATGCGCAAAGTCCTGGGTTAGAATTCTGCCGCAGGCTTTCTAGTTTATATTTGACTTTTGCGAGGCTGTGGAAGAAAAATAGGCGTGAGAAAAAAATAAAAAAACAAACTCGCTTGTCGTTTGCTCTTCGCTCGTGGATAAAGTGCAAACGACATCTGTTCAAATCTTCATTTCATTTTTTAAAGAGTATTTTTATTTTATTTCTTTTGTATTATCAAGGAACTGAAATTTAGAATTTTTATTTTGTATTTTCATTTAAAAATTGTAACGATACGCTTTAACATAAAATTTGGTTACAACTCCTATATCTATTCACATTAAACTTGTGAGAAACAGTGGACTGGGTTGTTATTCCAAAATCATGGTAGAGATTCTTTATAAAATAAAGTAAGAAATTTAAGTTGAATATGATTACCTGCTTCCGATACAAACTACTAAAACAGTTAAATAAATGATATGGTATTATTCCATCAACCAAGCTAAACGCAGCCAAAGATAGGCGTCATAAAGGAATATCCTTCTATTAATCGTTTGTTCATTAGATAAAAGTGTTGCAAGGTGATCCATAGAAAATGTTACAAAGATCATTCAACTGAAAACGAAACGCAGTGCTTATTATAACGTATCTTAAACATAATCACCTAACTGTGATACCAGGCATTCTTTTGTTGTGCGAAGAAGATAGGATACTGATGGAATGATGCTTTTCGCAGATGCTTCTTCAGGTCCAGGAAAATGCGAAAGCCACGTAGAGACATTTGAGAGTATTTCCGATCTGAATTTGGAAAAGCAATCCCTGACTTTTGTGGAGGCGGGCTTTATCGTGAGGAAGGGTGACTTCCTCGGTGGGCAGTCACAGCCACTTGAACTTAATCGATGCTCAGAGATTTGATGTTTCAGCGTACTTCCGGCATCATAGACGATCTCGATAACGGTGTGCCCATTCTCAATGTTAATTACAAGTTAGCGGTAAGTGCTTCCACCGTGATTCCTGTGTCTTTCCAAACGAGACTGTCAGATTCTTTTGCGAAATCCTCGGTGATCGTACATTTTGCTTACCCTTGCTTAAGTTCAGCAGTCAACGATGGTCGTTCTTCTCGGATTCGCTTTAACATCGGACAAAAAATGCAAATAACTGGTTCCAAATAATGAGGCAAGGCACCCATTTCGCACACTCTTTGCGGTACTGCAATGTTTCTGTGATAATGGTGTAAACAATTCCTTAAGTCACATCAACCTCTGCAGCGATTTTGGACTGGGTTCCTTTGCTTAAATTCTCACCACACCCCTGGGCGCGATATCTATACCTAGCGGCATACGCATGTGTACAATACCTTCACATATACTTACTTGTGTCCTTCATAAAGTTCGCTAAGATCCTGTACAAGCCTGCATCCTGAAACTTATTGCATACGCCTCATAAATTACACTAGTGTTTTATCTTCTTATTCATTTAGGTTAATTGAAATTACGGTATATTATGTTCGACGATGCCGGCATTTTACATTGTCCTTTGTTTCGTTTTCGTTTTAATGACTTTTATACATCTTTATATAAAAAACTGACAGCGATATTCGACTATTGTGTAATTGAAAAATCATCTCAAGCTGTTATTTTCTGGCCTGCCAGACTTTTAGGTTGAGAAAGATCTCGCGTAGCCTATCATGCGAAACATAAGCGATCAACATTAATACACTACGACTACTCTTGGTACATACGAAATAACAAGTCCGCTTTAAGAAATCTAGGCTTCTTCTGAAGATAGTATTGTAGTCAAGAACTCCAAATTGGTGGTTATCAACTTTAATATCATTATCAATCTTGATATTGAATTTAAACAGGATGTTCCTTGAAATAAATATACAATGTCATAAATTAATAATTCACAAACAAAACATATAGCTTGCATTGTGGTTGACAACTCTGAGCTTTTTCCAAATTTTTCAGAAAATCTCTACTTGTGCTCTCTTCGTTACAAGGATGACATCTAACCGCCAGTTTACTTCAAGCCAATTATGGCGAACCGTGTCGGTAGTTACAAGTAACTTAGTAATTCTGGTTATTAATTTTTGCTTGAAATATGAAAGCGACCTATTCAGCTCTCTAAGACATCTATCGCACAATGGAAAAACATGTAAAAAAGTTCTAAAGAGTTACCAAGAACGGGACAACTAATTCAACTTCCTGTCCTTTTGTAGTTTATGTATTATGAAATTTTGAAGTTGCATAGTAATTTTATGGACACCCTGTCTTTAAGAGAACATATTGACACATAATGACATCAAAATCTATCAAAAATATATAAAGCCCTTCTTACAGCTGCCAGAATCCCCAAGCCTACATGCTTTATTGATATATCGTTTCCTCAAATTGCGTAGAAAAACTGGAAAAAATAAATTCTTCCATCGTGCGTAAACCCTTTAATTGGAGAACTTAAATATAAATTCCCCACCTTGAAAATTATAATGTACAGTATTAATTATTTTGTTTGTTTTCAGTTTTACCTCTTTTTTTGAGTGCGTGAATGATCTGTGGCCGTTATTGATTACCCTAAGCAACAAAAAGTTATGTGCTACTGAATAAATTTCATATGCTTAGAATAAATCGATGCTGCTGATTCTAATTTTACTATTAGGACTTATATATCTAGTTAAAACTTAATAATTAACATATGAAGATGTATTGGTATTTTAAGCTATAAAACCTTTATTTCCAAATAAATTCAGTAAAATTTTACGTAAATAGAATTTTAACAAAATATAACAAAATTTTCAAAAGTGCTTTAAGCACTTCTTCGGCGCTCATGAGAAATGTCAGTTTCTTTGCAAAAATCAAAAGTACTTTCCCCTTCATGTTAGGGTTGAAGTGGCCCTGATATCTTGATTTGATCACAGAAATGTCCGGATGAATTTTCGCACCATGCTCATCACTTATGTCGCCAAGGTAAGGTGGGAAAGTACATTTGGCTGTGGAGAAAACGTATTTTTAAAAACGTGCGGACACCTATTTTTTTTTTGTTTCAACTTGCTGTCAAATAGTTCAGCATAATTTTCTGTTTTGTGGTTGTCTGGAAGCTCTATTTTTTTTTTACAATTACGACAAATAAATTCCAAACTTCTAATTCGAAATTGTTTAGTTGAGTTTAAAATGTTGGATCAACAAAATGGCCTCATAATGAATAATGATTGATTTCCAAAACAGTTTAAAATTCAGATACAATAAATATTCCATGTTTTCCCCTCTTTTGATTTTGTTCCAAACTTTATTTGAAATCAGCGCCGTTCTTATCTATTGCAGTAATAGAACTTCATTAAGCCTAGTTTGATATGAGATTTTTGTGAATCAATGAATGGTTTGTGCAGAATATTAAAGTTACTAATAAGTTGTTCTGTCTTTACTTCGCCACTGTTTGGTTTCATAACGATTTATGTTATTTCGGCTGTTCCATAGACACAGGAAACCCATAATGTTGATTTTAGATAGAAGCCACTGCATGGTTATATTCTATAATATGAATACTAAATTTTTCATTTTTTCTTTGAAAAACCTTTGAAAAATCTGCAGCACTTCATCACACTACCCATTGGCTTTGTATGACTATGGGGTCTTAATATGGTTTGTGCGCTCAATTTTTTTCGTTTTCGCGGTTTATTTTGAATATCGCGATTTCTTATTTTGTAAACATCAATAGTAGTTTTAGGTGAGTAACATATTTCAATTTGGTGTGAAACTGTGAGGTACACTTCGTATGGTTCCCAGTTTGCTTTCATGTAACTGCATAGATAAAAGAAAATTTTGATTAAAAATTAAAAAAAACTTTCGGATTTGCCCTCGTAGTAACAGGTGTTTTTTTTTTCTCTTCGGTAACAAAATTATTGTTGCCTATAATTACTAAATTGGCCTAAAGCACGGAAAACAAGAACAGCCAGCAGTCTGAAATAGCATAAGGTAGCTTGATGAATTCGCTTTCAATTTAAAAATTGCCATGAAGTTAGGTATAAGAACCCCAAGATGCTCTAGTCCAAACTCGTTTTACCAAATGCGCACTGTGGACCACTGCGTGAATAGACCGACCACATTTCTTTCATTGTCTGTTTTTTTTTCCTACTGTGACGAATTTCATTATGTCCAGTAATGAAATTGGACCTTTAGAGACGAGATCATCAAGACCTTCGAATATGGAAAGGGAAGGTGAAACAAACTCACACGATGAAATATTAGCTGTTTTTGCGGAGCCTAACAGTTGATAACAATTTCGTTTTTGGTTCCTATGTGTTTCCTATCAATAATTTTTTGATTTTTTTTTCTTGCTGAAATGACAAATGTGCACTGTAATTCACCTCTTAACCACAATTATGGTCAAAACTGTTGAAGCAAATAGAAACTTCCTAATATATTTAAAGCATGCTATCCTGTATTCTTTATCGATTAGTTAATAGAAAAATGGAGCTCTATGTAAACTATGGAAGCGCAAATTTAAAATCCAAGAAACATTTAAAAAATTTAAATCTGTTCTCTATTACTTCTAACGGTCGTTACCCTAATATAAATGTTTAAATATTAAAGCACTTGTATTTATTTCTTCGTGATTTAATCGAAAAAGGAACATTTTCTTGGATTAAATTTGACATTTGCCAAAAAAAGCTCCTCTCTTTTTCTTTCTTTTTTTTTTAATATGTGGTAGTTGAGTGCTTTTTTTTTCCTTGTCTGGTATGCGTAAGTAATGTATTTTTGATTCACTGCAAATAAAGCCATGAAATTTTTACGGCACCCCTCTTCTACCCGTGGGAAATCATTTGGCCAAAATCGTTGGTTAGGTCCCTCCAAAAGGCCAGGAAGCTTCAGTCGGTAGCGGTGGGAATCCCCTTGGTCTCTGCGCAAAGAAAAATTTCATGAATGCTAGCTTCGAAACTCGGTGGACTTTCCTCACAAATTTTTTTTTTAGTTTTTAGGCCTAAGATTAATCCTTACAGTGTTGGAGTTCTCTGTGTGTTTTTTTTTCATTGTGTTCAATATAGTATATAAAGGCGTATGTAGAATAGTCTAAATATATTAGGTGCCAGCGATTATTCTGTCGATTTGTTATTAAAATGTACCATGCGAATTTAAGCTGTGAGTCCCTAAGTGCCTTTAATAGATTTACGCGAGCTAAAGCAAAAGTTATATTTTCATTAAATTTATTTTGTCTGCAATCAACAACGGTTTTACCCAAAGTACTTTGCAATTATCATGGTAATAAAATATCTAAGTTTTTCTGGAAAGTTCGCAAAACCAGCCAATCACTATATTCTGGGTAAATCACAATTAATAGTTTGGCATATTATTTTAACCATAATATCTTTCTAGACAGTGCTCAAGCCACGCGTGTTTTCTGTGCCTTTGCAGTGGGTAGATATTATTCTTTGATCGAATTTTAATATTTGATGGAAAAGGGGGTGGGGGGGGGGTCCAAAGTCTTGACGAACACTGGAAAAGCGTGATTCAGGTAGTTTGTGAACAATTGTGTCAAAAAGGAGTGGTAAGAATACTATTCCATCAAACATCAACTGGGGCTCCAAAAATTGTTCCAACATATCAAAATATGGGCTTCCAGTAATTCTTTGTTCTGCGAACATGAAGAATCCGTAGATCTTTGTCCTCGTTATCCCCAAGCATTATTCTTGTATTGTTAGCATTCTTTTACATTGCCTGCAATTAAATGTCTTTTATTAGTATACCACAAGAATGTATAGGGACTTAACTATAAGCACTGTAATCTGGTCGCCCTAAGCATTGACCATGATCTCCTGATGTATGCACATGCATGTAAATTGGATTGATTAAAAGCGTGTTAATAAAGTGTAAATAAGATATAAAAATAAGGCAGTATTTTTTATGAAATACAACTGTAGTATAAGTGTATAATATATGTAATAAAACATGAAATTTTGATATCCTAAATATTTATATAATTAAAAGTGTTTTTATTTCAAAAGTCACAAAAACGTTGACCATTACAAAGAAAAAATAAAACTGTTCATTCTAAAGATTTTAAAGCTTAAAGAAAAACATTAATTTAGATTTTCTTTATTTTACGAACTGCTTTCATGTTTCAAACACAAACAAATACGAAAAGTCTGAACTAATTAAACTTTCGTCACTTTCAAATTTAAAAAAAAAATTAAAAAAAAATAAAGAAAAGAAAACCCGTAGGAATGCGTGGCAGTCTCTCTTTAATTAAAAAGTAATGAATGATCCGCTTGTTCCTTGTGTTTTAAAACCTGTGCTTCGAGTTAAGGGATTTATTTTGGCCAGGAATGCTGCGATGTGTGTAATTTTAATATTTCTAATGACTGGGCATGGAAAACCGAGGAGGGGGGGGATGGGGTTTCGAGGGGTAATGGTGGTGTGGAAGTGGGGAGAATTGTAATTCAGCGAGAAGAGAGCATGGCGCCGCTAATCTCTCCGATGAAAATTTAAGAGAGCATTAAATAAGCGCACTTTGTAATCGCATCATTGCAGAACGAATCAAGAATATTCGGCATTGCCACATTGCAAGTTATGTGCTTGGTTCTGACGTTCATCATTACAATAAAATATAATAGGGAAATCGATGGCGTTCATAAACTAACACTGGCTGGAGGGGAAAGTGCAACTTTTAACGCCGCCGCTCTCGACGACTCCTCTCCTCCCTCCGTCCATCGCCTCCCTCTCTATCCGAGACTGAATGGATGGATGGTTAGATGAATGGATTGCTTACTTTCAATCAAATATAACCCTGTTTTCAAAACGTCAGCTTAAAAATATAGAGAAATAATCTAATATTAGATTCTCCTGATTTATAAAATTTGCGATTATAATTTTTTTTGTGTGTAGACTGTAAGCAGTATTACTCTGGCTGTCCAAATAATCTGCCTTTACTAAGCTGTTAAGGTAATCAAAGTGCGTTTTGAAGCGTAAATGTATGACAGCTAATAAAGAAGGAAGCTTCGAAGTGATATATTATTAAATTATAAATTATCGACTGTCATTCATATACTGTTGTTACGAAGGCTGAAATCATGCAGTGTAGAGGAAATGTTTGAGAGTAGCGAATATTGGATCATTATTCTTGAATGATATAGAAATGTAAAGAGAAAATTCTGATTGATGCAGTTGTTGATTCTGAGATGGTGTAGTCAAATAAAACAAAGGTTCAATGTTTGAAAAGTGAATGCGGAAGAGAGAATCCACGGAAAATACGGAGGGAATAATGGCTGGATATATGGGAATGAGAAGACTATGCGGGAAGCAAAGAAAGCTTGAAAATTCTATGCATTATTAATAAAATTTTTGACGGTATCAAATCAGGAATTAGTTTCGTTGTTATTTCAGCATTTTGTCCACCCTCTTACGGGAAGATATAGCATTAAGTAGTAAGGAAATATAAAAAATCCCTTAAAATTGAAATAAGAAATCCCCTAAAGGTGGTGTAGGGTTGCAATACATACAGAGTATTGAATGATACAATAAATACATCGTTGCTGACAGCATATGGTTATAATTTGCCTAAGGAACTGTTAGAAGAATTGATTATTCTTTTTCTACTTTTCGACACGTTTTTTTACGATCATATCAGTTATGTTTTTAAAGATGTAGTTACACTTAGTGAAAAAAATGGGGAAATTATTATTTACGTACATCGAACCATATGCAGTGAGATTATTATATGCAATTTTTGTTCAATCTCGTTAATATTAAAAAAAGAATATTTGGAAAACAAAGGTCCTTTTTTCATAGAAAATATTAAAATATTAGAAACAGAAACCTTTTTCTTCCTATTTATAAATCAAAGAAAATCATTTGAAAATTGAAAAAAATCGTTAGAAAAAACATTGTAATAACAAATTAATTATGTTCGCGTAAATTATAACATCAGGTTGAAGTTGTATTTTTTAAGAACAATATACAGGGTGTTTCAAAAGGTATAATCCAAACTTATCAATTCCCAAGGTAACGTTAAAGTAGGGAGCAGTAATCAGAGTGCATGAAAACGCATGAATAAGTATATTCTGTGCACATTTTTATTATGGAACCGCGAATCCACTGAAGCTTTACAAAAGACGCTCAAAATGTGAGCCAGCCATGGCCTCACATGCACGGTATCGGTGCAACATAGACTCTCGTATTCGGCCAAAGATTCCGGGCATTTCTCTGATATCGTCTGAAACAACTGCGATGCAAACTCTCAGATCTTCAATGCTTGTCACAGGTATTCAATACACAGCTGATTTCATGTGGCCCCCAAAAAAAGAAATCCTTGGCCAAAGAATTGCGTTGTGCCACCATTTGCATGCTTTATCACTTGTCATTTGCTCCCCCAATAACTTGACAATGGTTGAGTTCCGACCCATCATGTATTAACAGAATCTGTTCACCTTCATGCCTCCTATTTGTATGTGAAGTTTGGAATATACCTTTTGAAGCACCCTGTGTAATAAATCTGTATATCGTATCCGTATTCTTACCTGACACTTAAGATTTTATTGTTCGACAAATTACCAGGCATCTCAACCAATTACCAGGTATCTTAACCAAAGATCAGGTATCTCAACAAATTTGTTTGCACATTTCTGTTTATTCTACCATGGAAATTTCATAAGAAAAATTTGTTTGACATTCCTGCCAAGAAGACATGGTAACTGCACATGATATAAATGTCTTTCAAAGGAAGCATAGATTAACCGCTGTGGTGCCCAAATATTTGACGCGGTAGACGATAGATGGTAGTAACGTAGGGGAGAATCAATGCCGCACCTAGCTACTCAGTTGACACGCAGCTACGCTATTGTAAAGGAGACAGTTTTCCAACAGCATTTGAACATGGACACCTCCAAGTATGCTCAGGAGGAATCCATGGGCATGTAACCAGTGAAAATCTTTCGGCGCATGCAAAGAGATTATGGGGATGCCTGTTTGAAACGCAGCACGGTCTTTAAACGATTTGCACCGAAGGGAAACGCACGGAGGGCCATCCGAGATGCGGGCAGGCTCATACCGTGATTACAGATCGGAGAAATAGCGGCAATAGAAAGGTCCCTTCTACCATCCATGAGCTCGTTGAGAAGATCAACGTGAGCGTCAGGCCCAAGCGCAGCATTTTGCACCGTTTAGGTTTATGAGAAGATGTGTGCTCAATGGTTATCTAACGACCTAACGAAACAATAAACTTCGCGCCTTGCAAAAATCTCTTTCGTTACCATGAGCAGGGACCAGCATTTCTGTTCCAAAACATAGCAGGTAGTGCCACCATTTTGACTTGGTGCCACCATTTTGACGCAAAAAACATACAAAAGAGCATGAAATGGCAACATCCATCCTCATCCTCCCTACAGTCCATATCTAACCCCCGTGACTTTTTTAATCTTCTGACCACTAAAAAGGGCACTAAAAGGACGGTGTTTTACCACCAATCATATGGTGCTTAGTGCCGTGGAGGAATGGTTTCGGTTTCACTTGACTAGCTTCTTTGCGAAAGATATACAACAACTTGTCGACCACGGAACCACTGTCTAAACAATATAACACTAACCCACAAAGAGAAAAATAGATATACCTGATACGTATTTCGGAGACCTATGTCCCCACCCTCAAGCGGCGAAAGAGGCACAACCGAGCGACCGCAGCTGCAAATCTGTGATAAGTACAGGTATTGGACATTGAAACTGAAACACCTGGTAGAAATCCAAAATCTTTATTTAATAAGGTGTTGGGGCACCGTGGGCAGCCAGCACAGCAGCAACACGTCTTGGGAAGGATCGGTAGAGGTCCTGCACAGTTTGCACCCCAAACCATTACTGATCCACCCATTACTGATCCACCTCCGTGTTTGACTGTGGCTGCCAAGCAGTCTGGGTTGTAGGCATCAGAGGGGCTCCTCCAGACGAATACCCTCCCTGTTGTTTGGAAGACAGTGTAGCTGGACTCATCCGAGAATATGACGCGTTTGAGGTCATCCAACGTCCAGGTTTTATGCGTCCGGTGCCACTGAACCCGCTTGGAGGCATTTGTACTACTGATGAAAGGCTTCGGTATAGCAACCCTGCCATGGATGTTGGATTTATGCAAGTAAAGACGGATTGTCTTCGTGCACACAGGTTCCTGGAGGTGTGTATTCATTTCTGCGGTGATTTCTGCTGCGGTGGTTTTCCGCTTTCGTGCAACAATCCTGGTCAATGTCCTGACGTCTCTTTCCGACAACTTCCGTTTTCTCCTGCAGTTGCTCCTCCTGGACGTGGTTCGTCCTTCCTGTTCATATGCACACATCACCCTGGATACTGTAGCACGTGAGACATCACAAAGTGTGGCAGTTTTGGACACAGATGCACCTGCTAGACGCGCGCCAACAATCTGCCCTCTTTTGAAGTCGGATATGTCTCCCATTATAGCGCTCTGCACAGACAATTTGAAGCTTACTATCGAACTTTTCTACTGGAGTGACTACCAAGAACTCTGACACGTAATTCATTGATATGCATACGATTAATTACCTAGCAGAAGGTTCTATTCAGCCCTGGGGGTATCCAGTGCTATTTGCGAAGGTGTTTCAGTTTCAATGTCCAATACCTGTATATCGCTATTGCCAAACTAAACGGTTATCAGCAGCCTGTTTTCATTTGAATTAGCCTTATAAAAAAGTTAAAATATGATCGTTTGCTAAGCTGAAATTTTAGAAATATTTTCTGATTTGCAAAAAAACATTCTATAAATCTTTGCCTGGAAATACGGAATTTTGGACAAAGATTTGTAGCTTTGAGAAGGTTAACTATGATAATCAGTATTCTAAATTTGGAATATCTCGTTTTAGAGGATTGGTTTCTCAACATTTTTCCTGCTGTAGTGTTGCTAAAATCGGCAGTGTGTTTTGCAAAAAAATATTTTGAGACTGCGCTTGTCTCTCTTGTGTCTGTTTACGTCTTTGGTCTGGCGCTGTTATTTCATTCTTGCAATTGTTGCCATTGGAGATGATGTGATTGGTGGGAGTCGTGTTCTCCATGTGTTCTTGGTGGCACTTCCTCCTCTCCATCTCCTGTAGTAATGTCGTGAATGTCACACACAAGAGAAAAGTTCGAAGAGCGATCAAATCGAATTAGAACATCCGACGTTCGACTGTCGTTCGTTCATTGACGCTGACTTGATAATCGTAGCCTCGCTTTTTTTTTTCCTCCTACCTCCTCCTTCCTTTCCTCCCCAGCGCCTTTCCTAGTTATGACGTCGTCTTGTTGTGAGCAATCACTCTCCTCTTGACGAAATGAAGGAAGAGGAAGCAAGAGGAGAAAGAAAAAAAATATATTTATACAAAAAAAAAATAGAAAAAAAAGAAACACTTTTGTACTTGTCGTGAGTTTAAAAAAAAAATAAAGCAAAAGCGGGTTTCTCTTCTCGATCGCTGCAAAAACCGCACAAGAAGCTCAGACTTTTTTATTTTGATGACATCAGCAGTTGATTTTCACTGACACAACAGAGCAAACAATGTTATTCTCTCGGATACGTTAAGGAAAGACCCTTCCTCCCCTTTTCCCTCTTTCCAAATCTACTATCAAATTCAGGGGAAAAAATTGCTTTTTTTCCCTGGATTTCAGATTGTACTTTCTTCCAGAAGTAAACTGCGTAATTCTATCCATCTTTAAAATTTAAAATTAGGCATTGAAAAATTTCCCCTGACGCTGGTCATTTTTTTTCGTTTTTCCTTTGGCTTTGTAGTCCTCGGTCATTTTTCAAAGGATTTTCATTTATTTATTTTTGTAATTTAGCAAAAATCTTTTCAATAGCTTCAGAATGATAAATAATAAATGTATAATTCTAAATTCTTTGTAAAATCTTAATGAAGCTCGGTGAACTTATAAATGACGCATGTGTCAAGAACTTCGCCGGAAGAGTTGTTGCTTCTATTATTTAGGTTCAAAGTTTCTTATTTTCACTTTAAATGTAATATCTCTGAAAAGTAATGCATCCTTTTCAAAATGATAAACTTTGTTAGTTTGGAATTTAAGAGAAAAATTGTTAGGGAAAAATTAACGCATATGAAAGCCTTTAAATTTTAAACATATAAAAAGAATCTCATTTGGCATTTAGTATTTGTGAATTAACTTTCCCAAAACAGCAAATTAGAGCCTGACAGGATATCTAAGCGGTATTTTTCATTCAATTATACAGATCACAAAATATTTTCATTTTCCACCATCTTTATTTGTTCACTCAGAGCGTTCGAAAATTCAGTTGAAACTTTCTTTGAAGTAATTGCAACGGCATCTTTGTTTGAAACCAGCAAAAATTGTTCTCAATTCAATGCAAAAGGAAGCTTCTTTGGCATCGCTGATGTTCTAATGATTTTAGTCATTATAACTAAACGTTTAATCAATATGGATAAAAGCATTACAAAGATCTATTAAAGCATATAATGTCTGTCAATCAAAATTATACTGATATATAATTTATTCTTAAATTCTATTATTGCTTAAATAGGCGATACAGCATATTTTTTGCAAATTGGTAGCCAAATAGGCAAATAAATAATTTTCAGCAAAAATTCTCAAAACGAATGGCTTCTTTTTCCCCTCTATCTTGACAACTACACTTTTAACAGAAATGTTCGAACATAGCAGTTGTGAGGGTAGCAGGAGGATCATGGCAATTTTTCGGTTCACTTTTGCTCGTAGCGACAAATCGTGGAAGCATACTTTCAGCAAATTTCAACAGGAATTGTTCCAACAGCTTTCTTCCCATTCTTTGCACGTTGGCAAATTCTGTTGATAATTCGGTATATTTGCGTAAGTTTATTTAATTTCAGTAGATTGAACAAGCTTATAATTGGTCATTGTTTAAGGTTTCAGAAACGCAGGGTGTTTACAAATGATTGCAGCAGTTTGGCGACAGAAATGTGGCGGAACACATTCATGTTGAGAGATGAAGTCGTCACTGGCGGTTTGCAATTTGACATGGGCAAAGCTTTTTTTTTTGAAAATTTATACTGAATACATAGTTTTCCGGGTTGCTGAATTCGAAAATGATTTCCATTTTTCACTATCACACTATCACTATTTTTTCACAATTCATAGATATTTTAACTACATGAATGAAGTAGCTATTGCATACACTGCCCTTCCAAAAGTATCCGGACATCGCACTCCACGTGCCCTCTATGGAAATACTGTCGTCAGTAAAGCGAAGGGTCAACTTTAGCTGCAATTACTGCCTCAACACGACGAGGAAGGCGGTCCACAAATTGTTTACACTTCAGTGGTGTGATACGGTGCCATTCGGTCGTCAAACGGCCCAGCAACTTATGACGATTCATGACCGAGGGCATCTGCATTCGTACACAGCGCTCCAGCACATCCCACAATGCTTCGATTGGGTTCAAGTCTGGATTCTGCCCACGCCAGGGCAATAACCCAGGATGTCCACACGGGCGAACCATCGTTCCAGGAAGGTGCGTTTCCAACATCTCTTGGTACCGTGGGGCATTCGGTCGCATTCGGTATTACAGAACGTGCCCCAAATCAAGTTCCTACTGCCAGAGTCCTTCACTGGGTACGAGGGACTCGGGATCGTATTACTCGTTGGGCCGTCTCCAAACCTACACACGACCGTCAGATTGTTGGAGGGTGAAGCGGCTTTCATCGCTCCACATGATCTTTGCCCAATCCTCACTAGTCCACTAACGACGCTCCGTTGCACCATCGTAGACGACAAACAGCATTCACCCTTGAGACGAATGGCTTCCTCTTTCCAACTCTCCCACAGAAACCAATCTCAAGGAGGGCACGTTGCACGGTGCGCACTGATAGGCCACGGGCTGCGACTGGTGAGTACGCGTCTGGGTCCCCTACAAAGACGGCACTGATGTCCCGCAGGGTATCTCTGCGATGCCTCACCACCACCCGAGAAAGAGCACGTTTGTCTCTCGGCGACTTGAGTAGAAGTCGCCCGGAACGTTTTACTGTCGTTATTGCACCTGTCTGTTCGTATTTGTGCACAACATCGTGTACAGTGGAGCGAGAATGCCCAGTCAAAGCGCTGTTTTCGCGAAGTGACTTCCCGCTAATGCGGCACCCCACAATCATTCCGCTCTCAAAGTCGGATAATTCTCGGACTTTTGGCATGCTGACTGGTATTGTCACTGCTGTACCACCTGAGGAGTCGGGTCTTTAATAAGCATACTGTCACGTGCATCCTACATTGTGAGACCACATGAACATCACGAATATAGGGGTGTTAGGATACTTTTGGCAGGACAGTGTATATTAAAATAATGTGAACATATAAAACTTATATACTGTGTTAAGTATTCGATAAGTTTTGCATAAAGAATATAGCTTACATTAATTGTCGTCTTTTACCTTGTTGCCAACTTTTTCTCTTGCTTTTGCTGCGACTGCTACTCGTCCTCTTTCTGAGACGTTTCTGAAATATAAAGGTGCAGTATCTGGGTGGGGATGTAAAATGTGAAGTTTCAACTCAATTTACATCCAACATTTTTAAGTTCGTCCACTTATCCTCCACAATGGTAACATAGTCGGGGTCCTTATTTTTTCTGAGGAAATTATGGACGACACTGTTAAAGGCAGTCGAAGCCTCTCTTTTCATTTTCTTTAAACTTGGCTGCTGGCATGTGTGGGAATTTCTTGCAGAGATATGTAGAACAGCTTCTAGATTTTGCTTTGACAAACTGTTTCAAGACATCACATGTTATTTCAAGGCTCGCAAAATATTCTTGATTCGTGGCTGCATATTATTTCTGTTTTTGTTCCCAAGGTTTATCTTGCTCTACTCTCTCATTCACAATGGGTTCATAATATATCTAATCTGCTGGAGTTGCTTGGGGCGCTGCAGTGCTGCCACTTGCCCGGTTTTGACCCGAACAATCCGGTATTTTGACCCGTTGTTTGGTAATACTCGTAATAGTAAAACGTATTCTTTTTACTTATTTTTTGAGAGCGTCCGGGATTTTTGCATCATCCAGGTAGCAACACTGGGGTGCTTGTTTGCCAAATGAAAGCAAAGAAGTAATTTTACAATGAATAATACATAATTATACGTATTATTATATACTGTGTGTATCTGAATGGTCTGTACAAACTTACAGCATGAGTTCCTTGTAGCCAGAGAAGCAATATATGGCCCATGAACATAGGCTCACAAACGCTTCCGTCTGGAGATACAACCGTGCGAAGTTGTCCTGCAATAGCTGGCGCAATTGTCACATCAAATCCGTTCAGCGTTACAAACAAGGTTTATATTCGGCTTGTACAGTAGCAGACGTGCTTATACAGTCCAGACGTGCTAAAGTAATGCTCTAAATGACCTCCGTTATATTCCACGCAGGCCTACACACGTCGTTGCATTGACTGGCGAACCCGTTGGGAAACACCGGGTGTGTTACGGATGGCATCGCAATTGTCCACTATCCACTGGCGAAGAGTATCAACATCTGGTACGGGGGTGGATTAAACAAGGGTTTTTAAGTGGCCACACAAAAAAAAGTCTAACGGATTCATATCCTCGATTATCGGCATACGTGTCCAGTTGACGTGTAGGACAACGTCGCACGGTTGCATCTCCAGAAGGAGCGTTTGTGACCCTATGTTCATGGAACATACGGGGTTGTGCATAACCTTTTGCTAGGGGGCTGCGACTTAAACCGCAGCGTTGTAGCACACTCTTATGACGCTTCGGCAGAGAGTAGTTCATTGTGCGTTTATTTGTATCAAACAAATATGGCTGGTTTAATAAATGACAGTGAAGAGCAGCGTTTCATGGATAGAGTTCGTGCAAATGCATATCGAGAGGCAATGGAAGCAGGTGCGTCTTTTATTAATCGCAAATGGGTTGCGAACAAGTTAAATCGATCGGATAGATGGGTGACGGACAATTGGAAGAAAGGTTATGATAACTGCCATGCCGAATTTGCTGAGGGTAGTCCCGAGAAATTATCACAGGAAAGCAAAAACATCATTGCTAATAACAGTGGCAAAAGACGTCGCAGCTGTGTCAACGTTGCACAAGAAATTAAAGCCGAAACGGATGCGTGCTGTTCGAGAAGCAGGTGGTGGCCACACTAAATATTGATGTGATAAAAGCAGAAATAAACGTACTTTTTGATTATCAACCGCAGAACATTCCACTTAGTTTTGTTTATTTTCCAGACCCCTAGCAAAAGGTTATGCACAACCCTGTATATTGCTTCTCTGACTACAAGGAACTCATGCTGTAAGTTTGTACAGACCGTTCAGATACATCCTGTATATGAAGTGTTTGGACGTAAAAGATAACTCACATGGAAACGTTTTAGTTTAAAAATTACTGTCTTTCCTATAAGCAAGTGAACATTTTGGTTTGCTTAAAGCACGTGGAGATATAGGCCAATACTATATCTCCACCGTGGCCTAAAGTATTGTGATGAGTTGCCTAAAAATGACAACAACTGGGAGCCATCTATGAAGCACTGCACAGACTACATATTGTCGGAACCAAAAACGACTTATAAGCTACAATTTTAAGGGTTTTCATGTTTTATATCCGAACCCTAATTTGTGAAAGAATAATATGTAATGAGACTTTTTTATTTTCATTTGTAATTCAGCACATTGAAATTCATTAAAGACACGTGATATTAAGAATAAAGTTTTTTTTCAATTTTAGTCTTTGTTATTTCTCATTTTTCAAATGAAGTTCATGGAATTAAAAATAGGCATATAAGTTATTAATTAATATGATTAAAGCCATATCTCATCTTACGATAGATTTTAAAGATTAAAAAAAAGCAAAATGTACACTTTAATATTAATTTTTAAAACTGAATATATTTCATTAGTTTTGCTAATTAATTTTTTTCTTTTAAGTATACAACTCGCTCTCTCTCTCTCTCTCTCTCTCTCTCTCTCGTTTTAAAGAGATTCTTCACTATTGGAAGCTGTTCATTTCACTCTCCTTTTTAAAGGATCAACCGACACCGCATTTTTCGTCAACCCCCTTAGAGCAGATTCCAGTGAAACAGAAGAAGCAGTAAAGAGAGGAGGGGAACTAGCTGTAAAAGATGTGGATGGAGAGGGGGGAGGAAGAGTAAAAGCAGAGGTGTTGGAAGGAAAAGAACTCGGAAGAGAAATACTACAAAACTCCCAGCTAAGACGACTGTCGCTGAATCATTCGTCAAGTGCTGAAAGCTCTTTCTGTTTCCTTCATTTTCTTTCTTTCTTTCCCCTTCGCCCTTCCCCCTAACTCTACCCTGGCTTTGACCGGCCACGGATTCCTCCACAAGGCATGAAATGAAAATGCGGGCGAAGAAAGTTCGCGAATGTCTCGAGTTGAGCTTCACTGTAGTTAAAGCTTCTCAGAGTAATTTATGGCTGGAAGCTGTGCAGATGAGCTTCTTTCAAAGGAAGACACGTTTTTTTTTCTCTTTTAAAACTCCTTTTCTCTCTTTCCTCGCTTACACCACAGTGGAAGCGAGATCATTTAACTTACACAGAAAGAGTTTAAAGGAACCAAAGAGGCCGAACTTGCAGGGACCTATCGATATATGATATTATCGATTTTTCCATCATCGTGATTAGGATAGTGGAAACGTTACCCCCATCTTCTGCCTACGTTCAATTTTTTAAAGATAGTTATAGAGTTCTCCTTTTACACGCTCATTTTGTCCTTTTCTTACTTTTTTCTGCCTTTTCACGAGCAATTTCTTGCCATTGAAGGTGTTTAATCGCCATAAGTGGACTTGTGAGGCAACGAATGCCTTCGCTTAAAGATGAATCGTAAAGATTTCGCCTTCTTTTTTTCAAAAAATTTTGAGCCTGCTCTTCCGTCCTTTAATTGGTATCGCACCGAAAAATTGTGTTTGCATTAAAAAGAAATATTTCGCCTAATTTTTACAGGAATTGTTTTCCAATTTTTCTTTAATTTCCTAATGAATGAGGCCGAGTGTGGAGACGCTATGGCTGTTTAATTAAATCTTTTAAGCCTCCGGTTAGGAATTGTTGAAATGCTATTGGATTCATCTTCAAAAGCAGAGCATTCTTCCTTCCCTTAATTTCTTATGCCGTAAATATTGCCTCAAGTTTCGTTTGAAAACGATCGAACGAAACATTATGCAGGGAGGGAGAAACATTGATTGTCTTCGCTGGTTTTGTCACGAGGGTGGATGGAGAAAAAAGCTCGGTCCTACTAAAACCCTCGCGGAAATTAATTCTTCTAGTAATTTAACCTCAATAATCATTTAACAAAGCCATCAAAATAAATATTCCCCTTCGCCATTTTACTTCGCATTATTTCATCTTCCTCCCCTTTGTCTCCCTTGACACTTTACGTTTCATTCGCTCTTTTCATACTCAACCGCTGGAATTGGGTTAATGTTTAATCGGGGTGAAATTTTAATTTCAATCAAAAAAGTGCATCTTTCCAAGATAAAAATTTTTTTTCTACGTTTTGTAAAATAAGACGAAATTTGAAAAACGCCGCCTCAGAAATACCTTTGCTCATTATTTTCGAAAAAGCACGACTCGCGTTCTACTTTGACTTTTCCAGCCGAATCCGTTCGTATTTGGTGTGCGCGGTGCTCTATGAAAGGCGAATTTTTGCCAACTTTAATTCAAAACTCGGACCGATCGACGTAATACATGCACCCATAAAAATTCACTACAAAATGAAAATCCTAGGCGATCAATCAAACGCCATGTGTTTCTAACGCCATGAAAACATTCATCTCGCAAACGACGCTCTTTTGTAGCTTTCGCTTTTTCTCCCTCGTCCCCTATTCCTTTTATTTTTCTCACAATGTTTTGCCCTTTTCATATTTTTCTTCCCCCTCTCTCTCTTGAATCACCTTTTCTATCTTACGTGTTTTGTTTCTTTTTTTTTTTTTTTTAATCTTCCCTTTTCTCCTTTTTTTTCTCCCCGTCCTCTCGTACTATTTATCTCCCTATCTATCTGTCCGTGGCTCTAATTTCAATCTTTTTTTCCTCCGTGATGTTCTTATCGACACTATCTTGGCTTCTGTTTCCAATCTCCACAGCCAACACATTTCTCCTTAGATTTCTGATCTGAAACAGCCACACCTACGACCAACCTCATAAAATCGAGACCATTAACAAGCTGGCATCTTAGATAATGAACCTCAACTCTTCCAGGCTCCACGTGCTGAATAATGCTTCCTTTTTTTACGACTTGCTTAGCATTTATGGCGTGTCTTTGTGTTGTGACGTCAGACTCGTAACGCTGGGCCGAGTCCACCCTTCCCCACCCCCGCTTTCCCTCCTTCAGCTCCCGAGAGAATAAAGGAGAAGAACGGTGAGAGGAAATGAAAGCCTCCGCTTCGCTTTAAGAATATGAGGAACTGATTTTCATATATCTAATGCAGTGCCACTTTCCCCGAAGTCATTAGATTAATGATTTCTTTATAATATTATAAACGATAACTATTCTTACTTTGTAAATGGAATTTATTTGATATCCAACCCATATTAAATGGAGATTCGCTACCATAATCAATGGCGGATAGCAGATATAATAAAAAAAAAATTAACATTAATTTACCGCATAAAATGTTGCCTATATTTTAGAATTAATTAATTAAATTTTTAAGTCTTACATTTTGCGATGAAGAATCAATATCTAGATTACAGTGAAGAATCAATTTTTTAGGAACACCCAACAATGATCAAACATTCGCTAGTCTCACCTTAATTATGACGTAAGCAGCTATGAAAACAAGGTTGCCGAAAAGGAGCTCTACTTGTCTGTTTGATTGTTGTAAAAATAGGAAAGAGGCACATTTAAGTGATTTTGAAAGGTGGTCCAAAAAATAAAAACAAAAAGCGAGAGAGCATCTTGCGGACGAAAATATCTGATCAATGATGGCGGGCAACATCGACTAAAGAGGATCAGAAAAGAGAACAGATGTGCAACCATTCGTCAAATAATCGCCGAGTACAATAGCGGTAAACAGGTAAGTTTTTCTACTGATCTACTCGCCGCACAAAGTCACGAAAAAGAGCAGATAAACCGCAAAATTCGTCGCGCTTTTTCGAAAGCTCATTTCTTCATGATGCATCAGAATTGGGCAGTTTAAAAATTTTAACACGTTATCAGGTAGTGTTCCTAATGATTTGTCATATCAGGGTACATGGAAGCTCTGATTTTCCCCCCCAGTGAATTAGATGACAAAAATACTTTCGCGTAAACCGTGAAGCTTGAAGAAACTGAACATTTACGCATATTCTTTGCTTTCTGAAGGGGACAGAATGAGTCATCAGTTTAAAGATCGCAGAAGTGAGAAATATGGTCAAACGGTAAGGTTTTGCTGAGGTCAAATCCCTATTTTCAAGGCTCTGTTGTTCCGTAATAGAGATGGGTATATAACACCTTCTGTTTAGCAGTGTCTTTCCGGGAAATTAATTTCATTCTCTTCCCGCAAAATAAGTTCATAATGACTGCTGCACTTGACTTTCATCAGAAGCAACATGCTTTAATTCAATGAGGAAAATTTATACGAGACATGCTTCTGTGTATGCTGTCGATCGTAATACTCGTAGTCGCTGACGTTGCTAAGACGTTCTGAGTGGTAATAGTGATTACTTTCACTAAAGCAGGTATACGTGCCCTTATTCAAAGATGGCGCACGGCTTTTTTTAAGAGTTGGAGATTATATTCATGTGGAAAAATAACGGGTAGCCATTTAGGACGGTAGCTATCTCTCACCCTTAAATTTTAGTTTATCAAATGTGACTTCCCTAATTGTTTAAAACATATTCGTAGGCCTTTTGGTATCTTCAACATGTGTCTTCATGATGATCAGGTCTTAAGATAGAGACAAATCACTTCCATGCGGGGTTTTCTACATGTATAATAATAAATTGATTATTAACAATGCGGTTCGTCATTTTTGGAGTGATCTTCATGCTTGTATATACGAAGAATATTGATACGAAAAATTCTGCTACTTTTTTTTTGTAGATGACGCAAAAACCAACACTATTCCATAACTGGTCAGCCGTCGCTTAAAAGGCAGGAAGTGTGTTTAGAAAGATTGACGACATTACACTATCTCCTTTAGCAACCTAATAACTATTCAAAATAGAAAACCGTTAGAAGGTGGTTTTTGCCAATTGTCATGAACTCCAGCTATTTAAATTTAAGGATACAACATTTCTTTTAATGTTTAGTAAAAAAAAACAGCACAGTAGATTGCGTTTATTTTTCTACGTGTCTCATGGCGACACTCTTATTATGATAATACCCATGCACACGTCTTGCAGTGTATCTTTGCCACTAACATCACATTAAAATCCTTAAACAAGGTCTTAGATAAAACAAGGTTTTTGTTCTATTCTTCGATTTTATCAGATTCAAGAAGCACAGCTTATTGCAGTGGCGGTGTAGTGGTTCTGCTGGTAAACTAGGTAGCGAGAATTTCATTTGAATACTATTTTTAGAACAAACATTTTTTGTTCTTATATGTCTGGCATAAGGCAAACAACGTTTACGCCTACATTGTCGGGGTTGGATTCTTTTGGGGAACAATATTTTGGTCCATTTTGATCAATTTCTTAATGAACATTGAATGACGAATAATGATAATTAATGATTTCTAATGAATTTAATTAAAAATTTTTATAAATAAGTTTGTTTTGCTAAAAGAGATTTGGGGTTTAAAAAACAAATATCGGTGTTAAAAATTTTGACCTACTTAAGATTTTCACCCATTTGGAGTATGTGCAATTCGTTGGGACCATTCCAAAATCTACTTGAATTGAATAAAAATGCCTTAAATTTTGATGTTAATTTCAAATTTTCATTAATGTTCGTGATTAGTTACAGATATAGGTCACTGCCTGTCACAGTTCTCTTTTACTGTTAAGTCAAATCAATCTAAACTCAAATTTAAAATTATTACAAATATTAATTCTGTAAAATGTTACCTATTTGCCTACATTAATATCTTGTGAGTAAACCTTTGTATGATTGCTAATACCTTCTCCTTGTTGTAAATTGATAGTTGACTAATGAGTGAAGTGTAATGAATTGAAATTCTTCATTAATCAGATTAAATCCAGATTAAACTAAGCTTCGTTGTATTTAGTGATAGCTCTTATCTTAATATTCAGTTATGCCCAACGGTTTCGGATAAAATATTACTGTCGTTCTAAAGTCTTTACAGCGTTTTATAAACCAATAAAAAAAGCGTTTGCCAATGGATGAATTTTTGCATGCAAAAGCAATTCCTCTTGTGCTGTGGGGATTTTTTTCTTTCATGGGGTTGTGCACTGACATAGAAGAGCGTTCAACATGTGTGCATAATGTCCGCACCGTCTAGCACTTTATCCAGATTAATTTGCGATTGGTTGTCGAACACGGCGACCAGGAAGCCAAGTGCAAATAATCTCAATGCAGTCGGTGGAAAGGCGTTGAGGTTTGGAATAAATGCGGCGCCCATAACTAACATCGGTTATTTTTGCTTTACGTTCGCTTCCATCAAGATTAGATCGTAATGTATGGCTTAAAATGATAAAACTCAACGGCTTGACAGAACAAACAACAAAATAAATTACATAAGCATACAGTTCAAAGTCCTAGAGGTGTCGTTGTGTCGCCCAGCGAATTCCCCGATGTGACAACGGTGGAACTCATTTATTTTGTTGCTTATACAGGCGAGCTGCTAAGTTTTGCCATTTTAAGTCACACATTACTATCTGTACCCAGCGTAATAAAACTCAGTTGGATTAAAGTCATTTTACACCAAAGTGCATCTATGTTCATTGCTTTAGCTTGTACAAGAGAGAAAATTCCTTTTTATTGCATTTTTGAATGCTCTTGTGACAACAAAATTCATAAACTCCTCGGAAAGAAAAATTACAATTTTTTATTACTATCACAAATAAAATATGGTGGTGCTACAGATCATAATTCCTTCTCGTTTCTTTGTTTTTAATTTTCCTACTTACTCTCCCTCTCTCACTTTATTAGATAGAACTTTTTCAAAAAAAATAACTAATGGTCATCTTAAATTCGAGCATTTCGTAATGGTTGTAAAGGTTTAATATATAATAATGGTATGTTTAATATCCATATTAACCCTTAATAAACCTAGAAACGTAAACTCCTTTTTACGATCTGAGGCCAAGGGAAATTTGCAAAAAAAAGCCATAATGCTAATGAGTGAACATTTCTTGAATACAAGTTTATCCTATCAGAAAAATGATCAGAATTAAATATTTATTGACTAACGAATAAACGCGGCGCCCATAACGAATAAATAGAATATTAAACAACATCGAGTGAATAATTTTATCTACTGCTTCTTTGTAAATAATATTTATCGTTATTTCCGAGTAATTTTTTATGAACTTTCATTTATGCTACTTATAACTTCATTAAAGCTTTTTGCATGTGAAAGCAAATAGTCTTGTGGGGGAAAAAACTGAATTCAGGAAAAAAATGGCTATTTTTTTACGAAAGCTTACCCGTCATCTTTGTTGATTACACTGGCTAATGATGAAAAAACCTTTTGAATGAATTTGCCTTTTCTTGTGGCTTTTATTGTGCTGCTTTCTATGTTTTTTCTGTCATGTCACGTTTCCAATCTGTGCACAGAGACTGCAATGTTAAAGTAATGAATGTGTAGATAAGCGACTGCAGTATTAAAGTATCCATATTTTGGGGCTATAAGGAAATTTATCAGGCCCCAGACTCTGAATAATTTAAGTGTTTCTTTGAAAGACAAGAAATCTGTAAGTGATAGAAAAAAAAAACTGATGTCAGACATGGAATCAGCTCTTAACGTTAAAGTTTTTAAAAAAATTTTTTTGTTGGCCTGTGTTATCATTTTGATATGTTACTATAAAGAGAATTGTTTTTGTTGTAAAGTTAATGCTACCATTGGATCGGTTAACATGAAGATAATTCATGGTAAAACAATTGTCATATCTATACCAATTGAAAGGTAATTTTTATCTTTGGTAATTCAGCATTCTGGATTTTTTGTTTATTTAATAATATTATTTTTGCTGTTTATTTACAATCTTTTTTGTATTATATACTTACTTTGATTTTTTTTCTTATTAACATACACTGACTGCTCAATTGAAAGCGGACACTTTCGATTTTAGACGTTTTGTCGAATACTAGAAAAATACTTGAGGAATTATCCTGAAACTTCAGGGATGTAAAGAGCATGTATATTTCAGCGAAGGTTTTGTCCCGAAGGCAAATAGGGGACCAGCAACAAATTAAACAAAAAATAATGTTTGGGATCACCCTGTAAATAATAATGCTTGAAATTCGTTGTAGCTGTAGCATGTGATTATAAGGCTTCTTTTACTGATCTGTGTTCATTCTTTATGAATTATATATTCAAATTTTACCATGTGATTAAACGAATATTTATTGGTGATATAATTATTCAACACTATGATTAAAAGGTTCGGATTGAGAAATTCGGATTTTGACTGTTTTCTCTCTGTTCGAAATTTTAACTTTTAAAATAGAAATACAAGACAGCCAAAACAGTGGACAATAGGATAACTACAAAGGAAGAAAAGAAAGCACTATTCTACATAAATGAATTTTATAAAATAAAAAGGCGTATGTACATTTCGGAGTTTCGTCTCTTTCATCAGTGAGAAACAACAAGATGAAGGAGACGGAAAGCTCCGAAATATATGTGGAATTTTTAATTTATAAAATTCATTTATGTGGAATAGTGCTTTCTTTTCTTCTTTTGTTGTTAACTTTAAAACGTTTAACTCTTATTAAATCCTAGTTTTCAGGATTGTGTTGACTTCTTGATTTCTTAATCTTTACAAGATTTAAATTAATTACTCAAAATGTTACAAGAGTTTTATGCATGAAATTCAAGCTATTTAGGAGGAATCGGCCTATGTGAACGTGTTTCAAATGTACATATTATTGTAAAAACAACTTTGGCCATATTAAGCTAAAATTTTGAAGAAACGTTGAATTTAATCGTGAATATTTTATTGATATATGGTTTTTTAACATAATTATGAAAAAGTTTAAGGCTGAAACATTTAAAAATAACTTTAGCAGAAATGCCATTTTTAAATTTCTGTAGTTTGAGTTTTAAAAGAATGAAGACAGTCACTATAACGTAATTTACGTTAAGTGAAAGCACTTTAAAGGCCATGATCAACTTGAGGTATTTATCGGCATTCTTTACTGAATGTATTCGTTAAACTTTATTTTCTTTTTGCCTTAATTTTGGATTAGGAGAATTTTTTAAAAGAAAGTCTATTTTAAATTCAGGCTTCAAAACTGAATTTGCTCTACCTAGAATGACTAGTCATTTGCCTAGAATGATGTCTGTGAAGTTAATGTTATCATTTCGCAGAAACATTTTTTTATATCAATGTTAGAAAATAAATATTATTAAATTTTTAGACGGTCCTGTTTTTTGATTGTGTGATATTTTTGATGTATATTTTATAAGCAACTGGAATCGAATCAATAAATACGATTTCATTTTGAGAAACTTTTTATATAATTTGTTTTATAAAAGGACATTAAAAACACAATCGAATAACGAGAGGAGGGGCAAGTGAAATTCTTATTTTTAACTAAGTTAAAAAAAAACATTCAATGGTTAACCAACGCATTTAAAATTCCTCTTTTTTGGGACGTTATTTACATTTCCATATCTTTAGTGTGGAAATGGTGGGCCGGATTTCTCTTGGGCATTCAGCTGGGCGCGTCAAGTACTTTCGATATTCTATCCACAGACTGGAGGCGGCGGTAGGCAGCGAAAGTGCTAAGGAGCTTTTCTCTCGTCGGAGGTTCGCTTGCATTCAATACAACCTTAACCCATCGAAGGGGGCTACAACGGAAAAATACAGTCTCAATGCAAGGGGGAGAAAAATTCAATTTGAGCGTCCATCTCCCAAACTACAATCTCAAATATAAGTCGCCAGAATCGCACATAAAGTGACCAAAGACTTCGCTATAGCGACACTGCGTCTTCTTACAATAACAAACGCAGAGAGAACTGAAGGTTTTCATCCACTGGTTTTAAATTGATTCTATCGTTCGTTATATTGCGAGTAGCTTCGCCAGGCAATTGAAATCTTCACTGTGGATTACGCAAAACTTCTATGACTTCTACGGAGGAGAGAGAGCGAAAAAAAGTTATATCCGCTTTTCCTTTGTTTGAAGGTATGCGAGAAAGAAAATAGCCCATGCAATCTTATTATATTTTTTTGAATGAAGGAGGAGAAAAAGCTCATATTAGGAATATAGATGATTCGTCCTTTGTTTTCCTTTTATATCAACTTTAGATATTTTTCATATCAACCGAAGTAAAATGAGTCACTGAAAAACACCGTTAAAAGAACCGAGTGGGAAAAAAAATAACCTAAAGGGCAACCAATGAAATGCTAATGGATGAAACCGGCACAAAGAGTGATGAAGTTATTTAGCCCATGTATTATTCAGTAGGGTTGTGCGTTGTGTGTACTAAATAAATGCGCCACCCAATTATCGTCGCGCAGCTCAAGAGGATTGCGAAGGTCCGCACATGGCTTCGCGGGTGGCTTCTGAACGTTCACAGAGCAACGACAGAAAAGAAAAGAGATTAAAGAGACCGAGGGGTGAGTGTATTTCTGTGTGGGTGTGTTATAGAGTAGAAAGTTGGGAAAGAAGAAATGAAGAAAAGCCACCTACAAACTATTTTTTGTTCATTTCTTTCTTATTTTTCCTCGACTTGAAATCAGATTTCAACAACTAAATAAATAAAAAGAAATTCGACAAGAAACTGAAGGCGTTTTTGGATCAAGTGTAAAAATGGCTACACTCTTTTTTTGGCCGATTAAAAACTGTTTATTGCGCAGGTAATCTCGCTTATTCTCTGTAATTAACAACGCTTTCCAGGTGTTATTAAAGAGAGAGAGAGAGATGAAAAACCGTTTCCGACTCTTCCTGCACTCCCTTCACTCCCGTAAACGATGGAAATTGAAACCTTCGAAAATAATGACGGCGATTATCTCTGATTCGTTTTATTGCACCGACCACAGCGCCATTGGACTTCGTGTCCCTCACGCCTAATTGGAAGTCCCTTCATTTATTGAAGGCCATGCATTTCTACGTGATCGAACAGCCGCATTGCAACTGCAAGGTGTATAAGGCAGTCGTCCGCCGCCGCCACCGCCATCGCCGACTCCGCTACCATTCTCATTTTCCCTGACCGTTTGGTGGAGAGTGACGAGTCCATTTGATATGTTTGAGGGTAGAATCGAAATGGAGAAAAAAAGACTTCGCCCTCAGTATCTAAACTCACATTCTCACAAAGATAAATAAAAGCTTCGCTTAAAAGAAATTTCGATTTAAACAAAACCGTGAAATTTCGATTCACGTGGTTTTCATAGCTTCCATAAGCATGAAGTGACTTAAACGTAAGAAGTGTACATGATTTGATAGTATGAAACTTTTATGAAACATTAATTAGGGACAAGATAAATAATTTTGATTCACTTCCTAATCCTCAAGCTGTTTTAAAATGTAAACTGGCCACCAGTAAATCAGAAACTTTATATTACGCTCTTTCGAATGTCTTATTCTTTTACACAACTAAATATTTGCACGTAAGAACAGCTCGTAAGGCAATATTTACCTCAGTGTACAATGCAGCCTTTTCTAAGTGAGTTATCTGGCCCGACGTCTCTAACAGGCTTAATTAAAAGTAAATACAAATCCTTTGTTGAGTTCTAATAAAGCTGAAATTTACTTAAGTGTTTAATAAAATAGTTTTAATTACCGCGTTAATTATTCATCAATAATTAAGTAAATAGCTATTACTTAGAAAATCTTAGAGGTGGCAGCCAATTACCTCCAACTATAATTGTAGCCAATTTTATGTGAAAATATTCTATGCTTTTCGTCTAAAATCTTGAGTTTCCAAGAATATTAGTGAATTTCATTTTGCATGAATACGCTATAAATTACTAAGTTACTCTATATTAACAATCGTAAAATTATATTGTTTGAGAGATTTAACACTTCAAGATAAATAATCAAAATAAAGTTATAAGAATAACAGGTTTATTATAATTAATTTTAAATTCATTGAGAAAGCCAATTTAATAATTTTGAAACATAAGGCCAAAAATTAGAGTTTTTTTAACGATTTTGCAAGCCTAATAACCATTTATTTTGTATTTTTGAACTTGAATGATTGAATGTTTTGGGGCCGAAAACATTACTTAGCTGACAAGCAAACATTACTTAGTTGCACAAAGGATTTTTGATGAAATTTTGGGTATTTACAGTTTATGGTGCACATAATTCAATGTAAAAGAGAATTTTGTTGAGAAGTATTGTTATTAAAATTGCATATTTTGGGGCTTATTTAGGATTTTTTTAATGAGAGGGATCAAAAATTTTATTGTCAGAGTTTTTGTTATTTTTTTTTATAATGTCATACAGAAAAAAACAATCAAAAGTATTTTGTATTTGATGAAATATAAATAAGCCCATTGAATACTTATTTTAACTCATCATATGGTATACATACAATATAATAAAACATTACGTGCATTTAAAAGGTAGACTTTTTAGAAGTTTTAAAAATTTCGTTTTTCGGTTTGTGATTTTACTTCCATTAAACTCTGATTTGAATGTGTTTTCAAGCCTCAAAATCTGTTAAAGTATCATATCTCTAGCAAACATTAATTGTTAATATTTACACTTTCACTTTGAATAGTGTACTGGTCAATAAAGACTCACATTAAAAAAGTAATGGTTAGCAATTATCTTGTGCACTACACTTCTCACATCCTAAAAACTTTGATACTTTTCATGTAAAAAATCCTAAATAAACCCTAAAATATGCAATTTTAACAATAATGCCTTTTATATCTCTTCAAAAGTATACAGTTAGGAAAAATTTCTCTTTTGTATTAAATTATATGCATCATAAACTATACATACACAAAATGTTATCATAATCCCTTTGTGCAACTATCAGGTTGTTGCAAAATTTTCTTCCGGTTCTAGAACCCGTGCCAAGAAGGGCTCATTTTCCGAGGGTGTGTTCATATGTTTTCAAACAAATTATTGCATTCGATTCCTGAATATCTTTGCTATATTACATCCAAGAATCAACTTTCTGACTATACATCTGTGAGTGCCATCAACGGTCTGAAATGGACCTTTCACGCGAGCATATTCGAGCAATAATCTTATACGAGTATTCTGGAAAGATCAGTACTGCGCAATGTCACCGAAACATTTGCCAACGTTTAGGTGATGGCACTGTTAGTTTACGTACAATAGAAGAATGGTATCGGCGGTTCAGACGCGGAAATAGCACTCTTCAAGATGCACCTTCTCTGGTCGGCCAATCATGATTTCAGATGGTGATCTACGCCAAGCAATTGATGAAGATCACAATGTAACAATGAGGGAACTCGCAGAACAATTCAAGGTTCACTTTTCAACCATTGCCCGGCATCTGCATGAGCTGAATCTGTCATTCAATAAAATGAGGTTTTTGTGTTGGAATAAAAATCCGGAAAAAAACTTTTGCAACAACCTGATATGTAATGTTTCCTTGTAAGCACGAGAAATTTCTTGAAATAGAACAGTCATTGATGCTTAAACAGGTCCTTAACGCCAATCTTCATCATGAAATTTTGTAGATAAGGCAATGGCGCTTGAAGAATGCCGGTAAGACTCCAAGACTATGCTTCGAGATCTTGTAAGTTGATAGAAAGCAATAAAGTCTCAAATGAATTATAATACTATTGTAGTGGATGCATCCATAAAGAAATTGTTATAACATAAATTTTAGAATAACTGAAATGTTGAATAATTCCTTTGGGGATTCGTTAAAAGTTGTCATTTTTAGAATTTGTTTTGATTATTTATCTTGTTGAAGTGTTAAGTCTTACACAATTAATTATTATATATTGTCATATAATTTGCTGTCATTTTTGGAAAAAGTAGCAAGCAATGCTTGTAGAGGGCAAATTTATATAATTTCCAGAAACGGATTTTAGGACAAGTTGGAAAAATCTCAGAATGTGCATTATCATATCCTGTGTAGTAACATTTTACGCTACACAAACTTTCAAGGCAACGGCTGGGCATTTTTTAAGTCCTTCGAATATCATATTTCATCAATTTCCATCGACTGGCTGGCGAGGAGGATCTTTGACACTGCAGATGGGCAGAAAACACGATTTATCCATAATATATTCTGCGATATTTTCATATTAAAAAAATTGGAGAGGCGCCCCCAATAGTGATCTTCCTCTTTTAAGTTCTTTGCTTGTTCAGAGTTATTTCGGAAATTGATACGAAAACTGAAGATCATCTTTTTATTTTGCAATCTGGATAATGCATCATAACTTTGGGCGAGAAAGTAATTCGATATCTGGAAATTAATAAACAATGCGTCGTCGTGTAAAAGTGAAGAGGGTTGTATTTGATAGCGACGAAAATTTCATTCTGCTTGGGCAGCGGTGACACAACAAGCAGCGTTCGTTGCACTCGGCACCAATCGGTGCTTGAGCCTCGGGGCGGATGTGTGCTTTCCCCAGTGGACCGAACCGATTGAACCCCTTGTCACCAAAGGCAAATTTATATTGGTAACGACAGCAACAGAAATTTAAAGCTCACTAAACATTTGAAAACCAAACCGATATTTACACCAAATTGATTCGAGCAAATTTGTGAATTTAAGCATTCGTGAACAACCTTCATTAGAGTTTGCGCAGAGAAAGGGAGGCAGGGGGTGGGGGGGAAAGTCATACAATAGTTTCTTCCCTCGAGCGACGGGAGAGGCAAAGAGTGCAAATCAGAATGATCAAATTTAATTGTATTGGGTATATCGAACGGTTCCGAATAACAAATCCGTGCGGAGATTTCGCTAGAGGCGATTGGTGGCTTTTTTACTCCCCTCCTTCTACTTCTCCTTTTTATGTCCCTATATCAGTGAAAAAAGAAGAAAGACGGGAAGTCCTCGAAGAAGTAGAGAGGGAGAAGAAGAACAATGCGGAATAGAAAGGGAATGAAACAAAGGGAAGAGGGAGGTTAAAGTAGGTGAGAAGCGGACGGAAACGCTTTTGCAAATTCATCACGTTGAAGAGATGAAGGGCAGAGGGATCTTGGGGCTAGTTTCAATGTCAGACGGTCATGCCCACTTTTCTCTTTACGAACGTCGATACGAAGAAAAAGCTGGGGAGTGAAGCTGAAGCTTTTAGCGAGACAGAGAAAATCCATTCGGCGATGGCCGATCCTGGATTCCCACTTGTATATGTATAAAGTTTCATGGAATGCGGCCAGTTGCTTATAAACATATCATTCATAAAAAAAGAAATAAAGGGGGAAAAAACGAAATAAAAAAGTCTTGGGTAGCAAGAGAATTTTTCTGACTATCATTCAGTCATTCTATTTGAATACATTTCTATTCTTCGACCGATGTTGCTGCCATCTTGGTTTTTTGCTTTTTTGGTAAAAGAATCCTCCCGTCAAGGATCGCAACATCTGCACCTAAAGTTTTGGAGGGGAGAGGAAGAAGGGGCTTTGCTTGCTTCTTCATCTTCACCACCTCTCCTCCTGTTTTCATTTTTTTGTGCATTGAAATAATCATTTTTGAGAAATCCAAGAGCACGGATTCAGAGGAAAGAAAGGATTGCCAACCAACCAACTTCCCACCAGCTGCCATTGCCTTCCATTTCATACATGCAGACAATGTGAGACTTCAAAATGTACGATGTTTTATTCCTCCTTCCCTCACACTTTACGATCCTCTCTCTTACTCATTTTTTTCTCTTTTTTTAATATTTAAGCTCGTGGAAGAATTTTTCTCCCTTCTCTAAATTTTCCATTTTCTATATAAAAAAAACCCTTCTTTCATTTACATGGATTCAATTTTCAATAAGCCAATAAAAATATTCACAGGTTTCACAGTCGCATGTCTTTATGACAACCAGAATATCATTCGATGATGTTTTCTTTATATCTCAGTAACACTCTTCTTTATAACTTACTTTTATTGGTCGATGTTTGTTGTTATTCTGTAAATTAAACTTTCTTCCAACAGCGTGAAGCTCGCGATTTCTTCCGCAAGTACAGACATCTAGAATATCATGTGTTAAATGGCTAAATTAACAAAAAAGTTCTTTCCAGGTGTCAGCATAAAATGTATGTGTAGATTTTGATAGCTTTTTCTTAAGTTATCAGTCTTATTTTTGTCTTTCAAATTCTAATTTTCTTTCTTTACCGGGTAATCCAAAAGTGTGTTACATTCCTTCCATTGTTAACGACATTTTCAGTGTTTGCTTTCCAGCAATTCAAGGCTTTCATAAGAATCACGAGGCACGCGCAAAACAATGTAAAGGACAAGAATTCGTCACGGCAAAACAATTATTAGTTTCATGAAAAAATGTAACACACTTTTGGATCACCCGGTATATGTCAAAAATGTCGCGTTTGTACATGCGACCGTCAAAGAATTAAAAATTTTAAAATACGACGTCGTAAAATTGGAAATAATGATCAATTCGAGGAGAGAACGCGCGAGGCACATAATAATGGTTTTCTATTGATTGGAATTTTTACAAGACAGAAGGTCGTAGATGGAAACAAACTGCTACGTAAACACGTCAATTTCCATTAAAGTCTAAGAGAAAACTGTTCTGTTGCAAAAAACAAAGTAAAAAAAAAGTACAGTTCGAGGAAAGAAATAAACGGCAGACTCTTGAAGTAGTGGAACTTAAGACTATTTATTATCTATTTAATTTCCAGACATGTTTTTAGGATTCTATACAGGGTTCATAAAAATTTTCGATTTGAGATATGTATTTTAGGGCCCCAGAAGTAAAAATTACTGAAATCGCGGTTTTATACTTTCGGTGTGCTTATCGGCAAGATCTGCCATTAATTAAAAAAAAATTAGCGCAAAACAACCCTGACAGAGCAAAATAAATTTGCTAAAAGAGATAAAAGCAAAATTAATTTTGCGTAAAATAGGCCGGAAACGACCCTTTGACATTTATGAACTAGTTAAAAAATTTATATCTCGCTATCTTGATAAAAATTTATATATGAGGCTAATTTTTCCGTAAGTTTTGTTTAAAAGCTATTTTCCACTGAACTTGCTGTGCTGCGAAGTTTATAATTTTGCATATCCGAATTTCTGGCTTTTTCGATAATCGTAAATTATTGCGGAAATGCAGATAAACCTTTGCGTTTAATATTCTCTCGATTTAATTGATCGAAGTCTGTCTTTGTCCATTTTTTCCAGTATTTCTCACGCTATGAAAATTTGTCATTTGGTCGTGATTTATGAGTGAAAGACCAAAATAGGTAATACTCAGCTGACAAAGTCTATTAGGTTTGATGGGCGAAGAAAAGCCACTACGGCTTTCAAAGTTTTCTGCTTCTAACTTCATAAGATTTCAGAAAACAGTGACTTAGTTCTCGTAAAAGTGTCGACAAACCATTAAAACTGTCTCTCGTTAAATTAGCAATTTTCGGAAATAATGTTGTACTAAAGACCATGGCGGTAAAGTAAATTTGTCTATTTTGTGTAACCAAAACAATAAGGAAGACTATAGAATGGAATGAACTCGTTTCTATTTTCTCTTTTTTTTTTGATTAGAGATTCTCACTTTTGTAATTTTTTAATAATGTGCTATAAATAAAGTAAAATTAAATAATAAAAAAAGCTTAAAGTATTTTAAGAGGACCATTGTATTCATTTTAATAGTTTAATCGGCCCTAAAGCAAACATGATACTTAACTAGCTGTTTATTAAGGGAAAAAAGAAAATATTTAAGAAAATTGTTTTTTTCGTATAAAGTCTATCTTAGTATTCAGCATAGATTTATCGATATTTTCTAGCTAGTATATTTAGAGAAAGAGCGCATGTGCTTCTCTTACCGAGCAAATAAATAAGAAAGATGAGGAAAAGAGCGTTTTTTGCGTTGCCTACATCTAAGTTGCTGAAGCCGTTCATTTTGTGAAACTTTTTTTCTTTCTTTGACGCAACTGTATTAATTAATCGCTGCATGACTTTCCTTCTCTCGAAAACTCAACGAGAGAGAAAGGTTATAAACGAGTGTTGGGATTGTACTTGGCATATTGAACAAGTGGAACTCCTCCAGTCGCCATTTCGAGAACCCTGACCGATAATTACGAGTCGAGCCAAGTGAATAACAGGCGGTGCAGCTTCTCAGCTCCGAAATGGAATTTTCAATCACCCCTGATTTAATTATGCGTGACCTCATCAATGTAACCAATGGATTTAACTAAAATTGTAGATAATTATGATTCATTTGATGGTCCTCGCAGCTGTGATGGACACGGCACATGAAATATAAACCTAGAATCGCCCACAACCCCAACACCAGCCAGCGCAACGAAGAAAGGGGGGGATGGAGATTGGTGTGGAGGTGGGAGGAGGGGGGGGGGGCTTTTAATGGATCTGTCGGCACGTTCTGCAATCCTGTGTGCGCATGAGCAGTTGGAGAAGTTGTACAGCCCGTATTAAATGTGCCAGTTAACGGATGATCATATTTCTTTCGGGGGTACAATGAGGCCGCCGGGCCTTCAATTATCAAACACATTAGTTCTCAATTTAATTCCAAAGCAGATGCTTGTACGGAATAATACAGGTTAATTTCCTGTACACCGTCATCACTTTGTTTGTTAATAAGTTCGTAATTCGCACGATCACAATGGACTCCGTCACGTTGTACATTATGAGCCGACAAAATTTCTGACGCTTAAACCACGGAAAATGGCGGATCCAACTTCATTCCTCAAACCGAAACGTTTGCAAAAGGTCAAAAGCCAATTCGAAATTGTCCACTGGTGAAAGGGTTTAGAATTGAATGGGACGAAGTGTTAAATATATATGGCCAAACTTTTCTATTTTAAAAGCATTTAAAGTTTTCTTTTTTAACTTAAGCGGAAATACGGTTTAGTTCGTCTTCCCTGCAGTGTTCTTGAGTATCAACAGAAGTGACAAGACTATTTACTTTCAATTTATGTTTTGCCGAAAATAATTTCTCCCCACCACGATCTCCTATTTTAAGTTTTTAAGAATAACATGCTATTTTTTTCGATCACCATAATGTGGATTAATAAAAAAGCTTCTGTGATTAATGTTATGAAACTTTGAAATTGAACAGAATTGTTTATTTTTACTTTCCCGTATGTTTTCATTTCTGTCAAACACATCGTAAAAGTTCTGTAATTGAAGAAATTTAATTGAAATTAATTCTTATTTCATCCTCCCCACAGAAAAAAAGTCAAATAATTTAGAAATTAAATTTTCGATTCCTTAAAGAAACATTTTGAAATTTTCTTTTAATTTCATGTAGGCATAGAATAATGAAATTAATTAATTCTCATATTGGTTAAAAATAGCTTAAAAACGAAGAAATAAATTTTTTTAAATGCAAAAAATATTGAGGAAGAAAAAAAAAAGAAACATAATTTTAAAAGCAAAGATTTTAATCAAAGATTTTACTTATTTTTCAAAATAATTATTATTTTTTTGTTTAATTTCTAAGAAATGAATCTCATAATTTCTCGATCACTTATTTGTATGAATTTCATTTGGATTCAGTCAAATAAGTTTTCAAAACTTATATTTAAAAAATTTTAAACCAATATTTTTTTAGATATTTTTTTAGAAATGATTAAAATGGTCTTGTCTATTCTCAATGTTATTATTCAAACTCTCTGACTTTTCTCAATGATATTTTTATAAACTATCACTCTTACATTTTGCTTTCAAAGGATCTTTAAATTCATGTTTGCTAAATTTAATAATTTTTCATTATTTAAATAGTTTTTATATTAAATAATAAGCTTTAGAATATTCATTTAAATTTCATTTAATTTATTTTGATCACTTGGGAATAACGGCGGCACTTGCAATTTTTAAAATGGCACTTTGCATTGCCAACAGCCGAGCATTTTGAAACTCATTCAGATAATGAATCATTAACTGAACATTTTACAAATAATCCTTCAATAAGCATGCTATACAAATTTTAGTGAAAACAATTAATTCATACTGTTTCATGTAATGCAGAAAGCACTGTGCAATTTAGAATATTACATCTTCCCAATTTCGGAGCTTTTTACGTTCATGTAATTTAGGATATAGTCATGTAGAATCTAACATGTAGAGTATAACGAAAGATTAAAACTGAAATATTAATATTGTAAATTACCAGGAAAAACTGCTGCAAAATTGCAGCGAAATTGAAAACAATTAAGATGGTATGCATTTAAGGCTAAAACCCAACAACGCACTTAAAATTTAATTTAACCCGCCTTATGAGTTCTCAAAACATGATGTTCAGTTTGAAAGAAGCAGCTCTTAATTATTATTTTCTCAAGAATTAAAATTCTTGGAAAACCCCAAAAACAAGAATAAAATGAGACTAAGGACTTGCTTCCTCCCTTGGCCTTTTGATGCCAAAGTAATTTCCCATCCTAATTTGTGGCCCATACTAAAAAAAATAACTCTTAATAAAATAATAATTTGCTTTTATTCTACTTATAGCCTATCCAAGGAAAGTTGAAGTGGGCGTGTCCAATTAAACTTAAAATTTTAATTGTTAGACATAATTAATTTTACTTAGAGTAATGTCTAACAATTAAAATCAGCAGTTTAACTGGACACGCCCATCCAACTTTCGTTGGACAGAGTATAGCAATTACAATAGGCGACGAACAAAACGTACAAAGTAATCATTTCTAAATGCAAAGCCAACTATACCTGCGTTCCGGTAACTAGCAACTAAAGTCAAAATTGCCATGTGTTGGTTTAACCGTTTCCAGTGTCGCCCCAATTCACCATAAGAAATGAACCCTTTCCCTTCGGATATTTGTTTTGTAGAAAACCATGAAATTACTACTTGAGTGCTATTGAAAATTAACTTGTTATCTAGAAGTTTGGATTACAATCTTTGGTAACGATTTATTGAGTGAATGCTGCGTATCACGTGCACGTTCGCATGACAGAAAGCACGTGAAATGACGCTATTACATCCGCATCGTTGTGTTTCATTTGAAAGCAGTAAATGGAATGAAAAAATGTCTCCGAAAATCGGATCTTACTGGGAAGGATTACTGCTCCTTACGACGCCAATTACAGCTATTCTGCTATAATTAGCGCATGTAAAATACGAAATTTCTCTGCTTCGAAAGCAGTACTAGAAAGGAAAATCCCGGTAGGGGTTCCAACTAACCAGAAACAGCAAAATCTTCGAGTTCCCACAAGCCGAACACCACAGTTCTTTCAAAATATCAAGCAGCTTATCCATTGTGAAAATCCAGAAACCTAAAGAGGGATCGCAAACATTGCAGGAACTTCACACTCTACCAATAAAATACTACAAAAAGATTTTCAACTGGAAAAGCGTCACAAGAGTCGTCTTCTTAAGCTACTGCCACGACATGTGGCAGGAAGTAAGTACATTGTCACTACTGCCACGACACGTCGTGACTCTGAGGTTTACCTCGTAGCAGAACGATGGAAGTACGTTGTCATTTTGGGTGAAGCCTATGTCTACCCCGCGCGATTTTCTACTGTCCACGTGGAGAAAAGTCGTATCAAAAGTAGTCCAAAGAAAGTTTTTCAAAAGGATTTATTGTGATTGCAGGATACGCGTACAATGGCAACCTCACAACCAGAAGAGTGGACAGAAGACTAAGGTTGTTATTATTTTATTAGCAGCATGTTTTCAGTCCAATTTTCCACGAGAAAATCCCAGCTTTGTATGGAGAGGACAAAAGCAACTGAGGTATTTGGCTGCATCAAGATCAAGCCTCCAGCCATACGTCTAACTGTAACGTTCAATTTATGTTGGATTTGGAAGATGAAACTGAGATTCACTGATTGCCCTTTCACGATATCCCTGTAAAGTCACCAGATGCATTCTCGATGGATTTCTGTGGATTTTGATTATTGAAACGAACCCTTGCTCGACGCCGTCCAACAACCATTGAGGGTCTCTGGAAAGCCTGCATATGGTTTGGTTTGGTTTGTTTGGTATTAGCGTCCTTTTCAACTGCTATGGTCATTTCAGGACGGCGTTATAGGGGCCGAAAATTTTGCCTCACAAGGGTTCTTTAACGTGCAGCTAGCAAATAACTACACGGGATCAACGGCTTTACTTCCCTTCCGAAGGAAGTGTGTGATCTCAGGATTTTCCCCCTGAAAAAATTCTCGTCGTCCTCGGCCGGGGTCGAATCCGCGTCCTCGGGCATCAGAGGTGATCACACAACCACTAAGCCACCAAGGCCGATAAAGCCTACAGACAGGAATGGAACATCAGCCTCGCCGTTCTGCATACATCATTTCTACAGTGAAGATTTGGTGTCTACAACCATGGTCACCAAATAGAACACGATCGTTGGTGGAAAAAGGGTGTTTCTTTGTAAACTTTCTCCTCCAAATCTTTACTATAATAAGTAATCAACCTTCTGTAAATTAACCTCATTTATGTTTCTTAATAAAATAATGGTTTGCTTTTTTTCTATCTATCTAGCAATTACAATAGGCGACGAACAAAACATACAATGTATTCTCTTCTAAATATGAGTGACGTACCAATTCCACCCGCACAAAAGTACAATAGATTTACGTTTAATTAATAATTTTTATATATCCAAATATATTTCCAATTTCATTTATTCGAGTACTTTTTGCTACAGTTGAAATTGGAAATTTATGAAATCTACACGTCCAGTTTTTCTTTTGTTGAAGAGACTAATAATAATAATGGACGACGTACCAGAGCCATTATCTTAAAAGCTCAATAAAACTTCGGATCCATTTAAATAAATAAACATGACAAGGGGAAAAACATAAAGGACTAGATACTAATCTTAAATGTTAAATTTCACTCTCAACTGTTTTCAGAAAGCTATTTACTATGAAATGTTTTCAGAAAACCAGTCTCGTAACGACATCCATCCACCATTTTGATTTAAACCCATTTAAAACATCATTATTTCTAGAAGGGAACGTGGAAGTTTTCTGTCTTGGTCTTAGGGGAGTCAAATGGCACGTCCAAAATTCTGATAGATTTTCTTCGACGAACGAATATAAAACTATTGAAAAATGGAAGGTCAACAATTTTTTCCCTCCTTCTCCCCGAAGTTGCGATTTTCTGTAGGAAAAAAAAGGGTATCGATAGCATTACCACTCTATTAAAGGTCTCAGGTAAAGAAGCTTGTGATCAATGAGTGGCTAGAGGCAAGAGGCTTATCGCTCTCATTTTGGATGAGTGATTGTTTCTTAAGCAGCGAACACGTGTCATCAGTTGGCTACGCATCGTCAATCTCGGCTTCTTGGCACAGGTTTTATCATCGGCCGAATCAATGGAGAAAAATGAGAACGAACGAGAAAGCGAGATAGAGTGAGAGCATTCTTACCCTGATAAAGTGAGAAAAACATTCGATCTACACTGTTTAAAACGATATAACAAAGTTTAAAGTTTTCTTTCACTGTTGAAAGATCAATCATTTTATTATGCGAGGGCTATGAATAAATAAGTAAATAAAAAATGATAGGAAAATATAACGAACCATAAATTAGACGGAAATTCTGCATCGTGCTCAAAGGTTTTTTCCACCCACTCCTTCTTCTTACCTTCAATGACATAAAAAGAAAAAAGAAAATCAACGTTAAAAGTTAAAAGCCCTTAAGGAAAGAAAAAGAGAGTTAAAAAAAAGACGCCAATTTCAAGTCGTAAGAAATCCGATCCTCTAACCGCTAAAAAAAAAAAGAACAGAAAACAAGGCTTAAGAAAAAGAGTGCCTCCTGTCAAGTCTTGGAAAGAAGTTTTGTCTCTTGAGGGGGAGAATAGTTTCCTTCTTATCCACTCGTCTATGGTGGCATTTTAGACGTCACCGATCATCATGTCCGAACAGCTCATTTTACGAACTTAATTAAATGAACATACATTGTCATTGCCTATAAATAAACCTAATTATATCAACCCTTTAGGGAATCTCCATTACTTGCAATGGAGAGAAAATTTTGGAGAAAATCTACCCTATCTCATAGGGAATATAAATAGTTTTGCGCAGCTTATCTAAGCATTTGAACTATTTAACTTTTTTTTTAATTCTTTTCTTTTTTTTTTTTTTTACATCCGCTACCCCGACATATCCCCTCGCTCTTTTCTTATTAATTTGGTTTTTGTTGTATCCTGTTAAGGTAACTTTCTCGGTAATGGGAAGCATGATACTAATTAAGACCGAGCTGATTGGATTTTTCCCACTGTAACACCACTGAGTGCAGACATCAAAGGCGGGAAGAAATGAGGGAGATGGGGAAGAGAAAGCCACTGTTCTCAACAGGACTCATTCCTTATTCGCCATCGATCTAAGAAGATTAAAAGGAATCTCCGTTGACCATCACCAGTCGAAGTGCTACAGGGAGAGAAGAGGGATGCGAAGGAGGAGGGTATTCTTTTGCGAACGACCAAAGTAAGATGGAAGACGAAGAAGAGATGTCGGATGGCGACTCTGAGAACAGTGACAGTTAACTAAAGGATCTCGGAACAAAAGCGAAGAAGCCACATACTGACAATCATTAGCCGTGTTCAAAACTACTCACTTGTCATCTCTCAAATACCCGATCGAAACTCTTGCTCGTTCTATTTTTTTTTCGACCCTTTTATTTCAGTTGCTGCGTTCGTTTTAAAATCGACGACTTCAACAGAGAATCTTGTGTAGTATAGAAAAGAATTCAATAAATGAAAAGAAGTTGAACAACATACTTAAAACGGCATACCTTGTAAAGTGTGGAAAATTAAAATTTTATTTTATATTATAAACTAAATTAATTACAGTAAAATCCCGTTACAACGTACTTCATTTTAACGTACATTTCAAAATAACGTTCAAATTTAAGGTAGGGCTTAAGGCAAAAAAAAATCGAATTTTTCTCGATAAATAAAAAAAAATTCTTTTGCTTATTTCTATTCTAGTTTCTTGTATACTTATATAGATTTTTATTTATTTCTGGAAATTCTATGGCTCTCAAAAATGTTTTGTACGCCTATATATCACGCAATATTTACTGAAAATTTGGTTATTCGTAAATTTATATTTTCTTTTCTATTTATCAGAAGAGACTGGATCTTGTTTATTATAAACGTTCTTTTTATCGTTTTCCCCCTCATTTATTTTCATTTCTCAATGCTAGATGTCACTTATCTTTCACAAATAGGCGCTAAGTTTTAAAATAATAAATGTTGAAGCTTCAAAATAACTTCCATAAGCTTGTGCGTTTTGAATACGTTATTGATTGAATTTACAATAGAAAATAATGAGAAATAGTATATTTCTCACAAAACATGCATTTGTGTGTAAAAAGAAAAACAAATTACGATATAGGTAAAAATACAGGAAAATAACCGTGTATCTAAAATATCCTATTCTCAATATATATTATTATACAGGGTCGAGTCAATTATTATGACCATCCCTACGTTTGTCTTCGGGGTTACCCAGCCGAGGAACTATGCCACGTGTTTGGAATTGGTTAGGTGACTATATAAGGTAGGTTTCCACTACGTTAAAAACACATCACTCATTGCTGTAATGGGTAAGAGACGTGATTTATCAGATCTGGAAAAGGGGATGATAATTGGCTTTCGGGCCAAAGGTGGCAGTATTTCGGAAACCGCGCAGTTTGTGAACTGTTCTCGTGCTGCTGTAGTTAAAGTGTATCATGACTGGGAAAATGGGACCGTTCAGAATAAACTGTATGGGAATTGTGGAGCATCAGGTGCCATTGATGAGAGAGGTGAACGTCGGCTGCGAAGGCGTGTGAAGGCCAACCGAAGAGCTACAGTGGACCAACTTACCGCTCAAACCAACGAGGGTGCTACCAGACATGTCTCTAAAACCACAGTACAGAGGAACCTGCTGCGTATGGGCCTCCGCAGCACATGGATGGTCACCGCACCCATGCTGACGAAGGTTCATCGCCAAAAATGGCTTCAATTTGCCCAACAGTATAGAAACTGGACCATTTCTGACTGGAAAAAGGTTGCCTTTTCCGATGACTCACGATTTCTGCTCCACAGAAGTGACGGCCGTTGGTGGGTGAGGCGAGAAACCTCCGAGAACAAGCATTCCGCTACCATTGTTGGACGAATCCAGGCTGGTGGCGGCAGCGTCATGGTGTGGGGCATGTTCTCATGACATTGTCTGGGCCCACTGATACCTGTGGAGGGCACTCTCAATACATTCTCAGTTATTTATCCATAATTGCTGATCACGTATATCCATACATGGCGACTGTCTTCCTAGAGGGGGATAGTACGTTCCAGCAAGACAATGCGACGTGTCATAAGGCTGCACTTGTTCGGGGGTGGTTTGAGGAACACGACCAAGAGTTCCAAGTACTACTATGGCCCCCTAATTACCAGAACTTAACCCAATCGAGAACCTTTGGGATCACCTCGATCATCATGTGCGTGCTATGGAACCACCACCACGTACCCTTCAGCAGCTATCGGGTTCTTTACAGCTTGCATGGCAACTGCTACCAGTAGAAACCTTCCAGAACCTTATTGAGTCACTCCCACGCCATCTAGCTGCTGTCCGTGCCGCTAAAGGCTGTTTGTCATAATAATGTGACTCGACTCTGTACATTTACTTTTAATACTAAATGGATATAATAATAGTAACTTATTAGTTCTACATAACTCCAATTAATATAAATAAAAATTATTAAACATTTCTAACATGTGTTTTTGTTTGATTTCAATTTCAAAACGTTCAAAGCATTTTTCTCAATGTTAATTTTGTTCAATATCATGAGTTTTTCCAGTATTTAATGATGTCATTAAATAAAGATATGTTAATAAATATTTGTATACTAAATGACAGACATATGAGGAATTGTATAGCAATAAGAAAAATCTATTTTATTTTTAATCATAAATATTTATAAAAATTATTTTCTTCGTAAAACTGTGAAAAAAAATGTTTTTTAATTTTTTTATTTTTTCCAAGAAACGCTATTAACAAATTAATAACTATCTCATTGTCCTCTAGAAAAATAAATATACGGATTCCCATTATAGAAATAAAAATGAAAAAATTTTAAATATTCATGTATTTATTTTAATGAATTTTATAAGAAAGGTCCAAAAACTCACAAAAATGGCTGTAACTTAGAAATTATTGAAAATAGAACGATGAAACGTAGTATTTTATATGCTTTTTAAATTACTATTTTGTACAGGAAAAATGAGGGGATTTAAGTTAATAATAATTTTTTTGCTTAAGAGTCCCCTCTTAAAATCTCCTGCAGTTAAGGTACCTCAAATTAATGTACATTACTGATTAAAGTTCTAATTTAACGTTCCTTAGGTAATCTATGCCCTCGTTACAATGATCACAGGTCGCAAGCCTTGCTGTACTTGGACAACGCCTGTAATCGTCATTGTTTACAAAGGCACTGTTTCCTCATCGCGTTTGTACAAGAACAACTCCAAGGCATGGATGACAAGAATAGCTTCTGAAGTTTGATTCTGGTATGGGCAAAGAGAAGAGAAAAAAAATGTAGTTGAAAAACAGTTGTTCAGTGCATTTTGTTAATGTACGCTTAAGCAACATCTCGTTAGTATTCCTTCCACTGAAATGCATTTCCAATAACATTTCTTGCAGAAAATTTTGCTTATTGAACGGCTGCAAATTACAGAAACAAAAGGCAAACATTAAGGGATGAAATTGAAATGCTTCCATGGGCCTGGAACGTGTATTCGTGTGGTCTGTATTCGTATTGTACTCACTTTACCCACTCGATAAAGAGCAGGGCATGAGATTTTTCACCGGTTTTTTTGCTAAACCCACATTTTACAACTTTCTAAATAAGACATGGGGTCTAACCCCTACCCCTACAAAATTAAAATTTTCAAAATTTACCCCTTCACCCCCAGGGACGCGAAATGTTTTTATTCTGAATTAAGGGACATTAAAACCAAATAATCAGTATTCAGTTTCCCCCCAATCTGTTCCCCTGGAGTCCGTATTTGGACCTAAAGACGGGACACCAATTATGAAACACCCTGTACATGTTTTCTATTGTTTTTCTGTGTATATGTCTCGTATCTTACTCAACAGTACTGTACTGTATTAGGTAATTTATATAGCTCCTCTCCCCTGTTTCTTTGGAGTACGTTAAAACCATGTTTTGCTGTATAGGGTTTTAGTTTCAAATCACATAAGCAATATTTACATTCTGTGTACATCGTGGATATTAGTTAGTAAAATAAAAAGTTGAAAAACGGCAGAAACCGATAATAATGATACGCTATACAATCAAAAATATTCGGGCACCACCTCTACAATTTTATTTCTGAAGCAAAGAAGTAAAAAATTAATATGGCGTTGGTCACCATAAGCTGCGATAACAGCTGCCATCCTTATCATGAAGCTAACCCCAATTTTTGAAATGTTGCAGTTAGAAGTACACGCCATTCTTTTAAAAAGCATTGGTCAGTGTTTTATTTTTTTTTTCCATCAGTGTACGGTGAAGTGATCTATCTCGTATCCGACGTTTCAATTCATCTCAAGTGTTCTGAAGGATAGAGATCCGGACTTTGAGCAGGCTAATCGAATTCCTGAACATTCAGATCAGCAAGCCACCACTCTACATTGATTACGATTTTATAATAAAATGCGAGATCGTGTTGAAACAAGAATAGACCCTCACCACACTGCTGACGCAATGCGGGTAGCACGGAGTTGTTTAAAACACCGAGATCAGCTTTTATGTTCATAGCTTTTCCTTCACGAACCATGAGAAACTGGCGCAAACCATTGCGACACATTGCAGTCGGGTAGGTACCGTTCATATAACATTCTCCACACCTTTACCCTCTGACGGGACGGCCAGATAGTGTTGCGTGATTTGTCGTTCCATAAAACGTGTCGCTATGGCTCAAGGGTCCAATTTGATTTCTACATTGCTGTAAGCAACGCTTTAGCTTTGGTGACGTTAATGTTCGGTTTATATGCGCTTGCCCGGCCACGAAAGCCCAAGCTTCAGAGCTCTCGAGGAATTGTCTTGATGCTGACGTTGCATCCGGAGGCATCTTGAAATTCGTTGCGAAAGTTTTCTGCCCATTCAATGCAGATACCATCTTCAGCAGTGGCATTTGATTACAATGCTCTCGAGGTAGGTAGCCCAAGCGCATAGTTAGTGGAGTGAAAGACTGGCCAGAAGAATGCTCTTTACTGGAGACTGTCTTAACCGCACATTCCTACGCAAAATAACTGCACAAAATACTTAAGAAGGTTAGCACTTGCCTTCTTCTGAAATTTAGTTAAGAAAGTTAGCAAGCACACTTTTAGAAACTGAATTTGGACATTTTGAACACCTACTGTAAAGAAATATGATATTACTATTAAAGACAGGATATTGATAAAAAAGGGTTGCATGATAAAAGGATCATCCTGTATAATAGAATTCAATAATTTCATCCTATTAGATCTTTTTATCAAGGTTTATGGAATTTTAAACCCATGTTTAATCCGAAAATCACACTATTTTAAAATTATAGCTGCGTTAATCCAAAAATGCTCTTGTTGTATTTAACATATTTGTGTTATTTTATCTATACATTTTGTATGTTATTACTTTGAGGAATCGTATGCCAAATCGGTCGATGCTGATCCAATGTTATTTTTATCACCCTTTTCGCGTTTTATATCTCATTAATTTAAATATTTCTTCGACAGTTGAGTACAATGAGCCATAAATATTGGAAATCCATTTGCAATTCATAATCTGTCCTCTTAAATCTCATTGCAGTTCCTTTCGAGTGAAATAAACGATGATTAATAAGGTCACCATGTTTACCTACTTAAAGTTCTATTAAAAATTTTCTTTTTTAAGAAAGGAAAAAAAAATCTTTAATATGTTCCGCGAGGAATAAAGCTTTACTTACGTGTGAAATTTATTGGCAGTTTCATATCTTTAAATCGTAGCTCTTCAGTAAATGTCAGAGATGCAATAATGAAAGCAAAAAAAAAATCATCAAAATTTGGCTTGCTTTAAACAAACGTTACGAAGAAAAAAAAACTTGACAGAAAATCTTTAGCAGTACAAAAAAATCGTTGCACAAGGTTTATTTGATAAATTTATAAGGATAAGAATTGACTGCTTCATCATATTGGAAACCTTAATTTGAAATTTTTGTCTTGTACTTGAATCGTGACAATCATGTCAGGCAATTACTCAATTCCAGTTTATAACATTTTTATTAAGAGTAAATTTTCAATATAAAGCCATTGTGCAAAAACTGTCATTCCCCGGGCCCCCGCCCTTTGCTTTATTTTATTGGAAATATTTCCTTTGTTTTATTTCATTTCCTCCCAGCAATTTTTCTTTCTCATAGCATAATGGTCATAAATGATAAGACATGCTTAGGAAAATATACGACATAATATTTTACAGAATGTTGGTTTAAACTAACCTCTCTGTTATGATCACTTATTTGTAACTGTCACTGTTACATATTATTTTTATATTCACATTGCTTTTATGTAAAGGGCATTGTTTAAACAGAATCGCTGAATCATGGTAATCATAAATCCCCGAACAAATATGAAACATTCTCTAAGACATACATAGTAAAAAGCTATTTGCAATGCATGATGTCTTGTTTATGCTGAATAAGGAGCGCTATAAAGCAGATATATAAAAATTATGCATAAGTAGCCTATTAGCATCGTCATTTATAAACCGTATAATAATCAGAATGTCCACGTTCTGCTTCGAACACCTGTGAAAGAAGTGCAACCTGCATAAAAATAAAAAATTAAATTACCTTAACTGTGGATAAATAGCATCAATGGTAGCGCAACTAGCCAAAATACGTATCCAGGCTCCGAAATACGTATCCAGGCTTAATAAATATTTTGTTGTGGAAAGGCGGTTTGGCTCCTTGTGCTAGCATTGAAGTGCAACCTGTGTTTGAAAGCGTGATTTCGAAATATCTGTGGCCACTTTCCACTCCTGGCTTAACCTTGTCCACTATTCTGGGCTCTAAGAAATGGTGTATGCAATAACTCCTAAACTTTAAAAGATTTAAATTAATAATATAAGACCAAATAGACTGCCTTTTTGCAGACGTGTTACTACATGTAGCCTCATTTATGTGTCAAACGTAGTGTTCAAGGAGAATATTTTGGGCATCTTCTGTTAACTCTTCCGTTAAGCTTAATATAGAATACTACACAAATACTTCATTAAAATTGTATATATGCATTCTGAGTTATTAAAATCTTTCAAGGGAGTTTAGAATCACCCTGTATCATTGGGTCCCTTGTACTTTAACGCATTTGTATTCTCTATTATCGATTAGATGTTGTCTAAGCATCTAACTTTGTTGAAACTGTGTAAAAAAATTATGTATATTTATATTAAAAATAAAGTGTTAGTGAAATTCTAGCAAAGAAATTGACTTATCTTGAAAGTTTTGCAAGCAAATGAGCTTAAGTGCAAGGGTGGAGATGTTACAAAGCGATCAATGCCGATGTCTACCAAGACGTAATGAAAGAGATGAGGTGTAATGGATACACGAATTTATTTCTAATAGGCTGCGTTATACTTAGAAGTGTTAGAAAGGTTTAGATAGTTAACTAGATGTTGGGTTTGGGCTACAACTATTGATTAATAAAGCTCCATAAAATGGAGAAAAAGAAAGAGAGTAACAATTGTTAATGTGCATTTTCATAAGAACAGTACATGGAACCCTTAATTTTATGAAAAGAGGAAAGAGGAACTGTTGTTACTGATTTCCAAAATCTTCCCCCAAATCTTAAGCCTTCTTTTATTGTTCAGCACTGACCAAATAATACGCATTGGAAGCAATTTAAGAAGAAGGATTTAATTTTACGACAGCTCAATGAAAGGCAGAGTTTCTTTCCTTTTTTTTTCTCCTCCTCACCCGTTTCTTCCTCAGTGTTATCTTCAATTTTCTTTTGTTTGCCTTCATTGTCTTTCTCTTTCTTTCGTTCCCTTTTTCTTTTCTTCCTCTTCTTTTTCGCCCATTCTGAATAAAGTTAGAGAGTTATTTAAAGTGACGGGGTGGCATTATGAGAAAAGTGACGATAAATTGCATGCGCATCATTGGCACCGGAAAAACAACAGCGCCACCCTTTTCTCACACGTTGTAGACCCCCCCCCCTACTTCGACTTATCTTAGCGGCGAAGTGTTAAATTACGTCATGCCTTGCTTTCCTAGGTCTTATCCTATTCTTTGCCGATGTTGCCACTTGATAAGATTGGGAAAGATAAAAAACACTCAAAAATTCTATAAGAAAAAATGAGAGAGAGAGAGAGAGAGAGAGAGAGAGAGAGAGAGAGAGAGAAAGAGAGAAAAGCGAGGGAGGAAGGAGAGGAGGAATGTTTTCAAAAGGATGACATCAACCAATCCACCTTTGTCATTTATTGCATGTGACTGTAATGTAGCTCTGTAAATTGACTGTTTGTGAACGTCAAATCTGTTCATCATCCGCGTAAATATCGGTCGAATGCGAGAACAGGAACTGACGAAAGAAGATGACAACGGTGGAGAAGATGAGAATATGAAATCCTTTCTTGATTTCCTTTTCTGAAAGACATTTTTCCCTTCCAAATTCAGTAATATCGTAATATTGTCAATAAAATAAAACCGAAGCATTCTTCAAAAATTTAGCAGAAAGAAACAGCTAATTTTCCGGATGCTTTAAAGAAACACTTGGAAGTCGCTGTATAATCTTCCAATCTGTATAAAAGATCTTTCATTAGTTTTTCAAATCAAAGTAGCCTCCATATATAAAATACTTACTGTTATATTATTTTTTGCAAACCTCGTATTCATGCAAATCATTTCTGAAGGGATTAAATTCACCAAACTCTGTTCATTTTTTATATTGATGTCACTTTCTTTTATATCACTGCTAAAATCTACACAATGGAAATAGCAACATAACTTTATCATCATTATAATTACTTCCCAGAACAAACTGCTTATCAACATCTTGATATGGATATAGCGAAGACAGTGTGGCCATTCTGTTTATAGCCAACATCCAGTCTACATTGTCTGTAGCATCCATACCGTAGCATTCTGTGCGGCCGAATTTTATCACTATATGGCGCATTAGAGTGAAGATAAGACAGCATATGATCAAGAGCTCTGTAGATTGCCATATTCTTTCGCGTCTGAATCTTGTAAGTAGTACGAAGCATTCCTGAATGGAAATACGCTCTGTGAATTTTAAGTTAACGCTGCCTTATGCACCCGTTTTATGTTAAATTTTATAAACAAAATAAAGATAACGTTTGAAATTTAAAAAAAAAATCTAAATTATGGAAAGCCGAATTTGATTGCTGTAATACGATAATGAGCGTCCCAACACCTCACCTCCAGGCATTAATATAATATTTAACCATACGAACGACTGCCTTTGATCAGTTTTTAAGTACCCATACTTTGGGCTAATTTAATAAAAATTAACTATACGAACTGCCGCAGTATAGCGAACTGAAAAGGTACAACTGCGTTTACGAAATAAACTTTCAGCCAGTATTCGATTATCAAAGCTTCAGAATTTTTCGGGATGGCTTCACAGTTTTGTAATAGGATTTTATATAAAATTTTACTAAGAAGAAGCGATTTGTCCAACCGATTGACGGATAGACCTTCCAAAGAGATTTGATGACAAAAGAATTTTAGCAATATTTTTAGAACATGCTAAATTAGTTTTAAATATGAAAAGGTATATTTTTAAATCTTCCAACAGCCGATTCACTCTTTAAATGAGAAAGATTTACGAAGTTCTTCAACGGGTATAGCGTCTACCAGTATGCATCTGAAAGGTTATATACACTGCCCTACCAAAGTATCCAGACACCCCTTTTTTCGTGTGGTCTCACATACAGGATGCATGTGACAGTACACAAATTAAAGACACGACTCATCAGGTGGTACAGCAGTGACAACACCAATCAGCATGCCAAAGGTCCGAGAATAATTCGATTTTGAGAGGGGAATAATTGTGAAGTGCCGCATTAGCGGGAAGTCACGTCGGAAAATCAGCGCTTTGACTGGGCATCCTCGCTCCACTATGCACGATGTTGTGCACAAATTCGAACAGACAGGTGCAACAACGAGAGCGAAACGTTCCGGGGGATCTCCACTCCTGTCGCCGAGACACAAACCTGCTCTGTCTCGGGTGGGTGATGAGGCATCGCAAAGACACCCTGCGGGACATCACTGCTACCTTTGTAGGGGACTCAGACGCCTATTCACTAGCCGCAGCTCGTGGCCCACCAGTGCGCACAGTTCAATGTGCCCTCCATGAGATTGCCTCCTGTGGGAGAGCTGGAATGAGGAAGCTATTCGTCTCAAAGGTGAATGCTCTTCGTCGTCTACGATGGTGCACGGAGCGTCGTCAGTGGACTAGAGGTGATTAGGCAAAAATCACGTGGAGCGATGAAAGCCGCTTCACCCTCCAACAATCTGAAGGTCGTGTGTGGGTCTGGAGACGGCCAAACGAGAAGGACTTTGGCAGTGGGTCATTGTGTGGGCCACGTTCTGTACAGCAGGCGTAGGATCTATCATCGGTGTCGACATGCAACTGAATGCCCCACAGTATCAAGAGATGTTGGAAACGCACCTTCCTGAAGCGGTGGTTGAGTTCTGTGACACCTCATCGGGCTGCTTCTTCCAGCAGGACAATACCCCATGCCACGCCGCTCGTTCAACACAGGCATGGTTCGCCCGTGCGGATATCCGGTTATTGCCCTGGCCTGCGCAGAGTCCAGACTTGAACCCAATCAAAGCCTTGTAGCGTGTGCTGGAGCGCCTTGTACGAATGCCCATGTCCCCGGTCACAAATCGCCATCAGTTGCTGGACCATTTGACGACCAAATGACACCGTATCACACCAGCGGAATGTAAACAACTTGTGGACAGCCTTCCTTACTGACGACAGCATTTCTATAGAGGGCACGTGGAGCGGGGTGTCCGTTTACCTTTAGCAGGGCAGAGTATAAGCAAACGACGAATGGCACTGTGAGAATTGTGAAGGTTACTCTAAGCACTGTAAATATAAGTCCTAATCAAGGAAAGGGGATACAAGCATCTTGTCCACAATAGAAAGTTTAATAAATGTAAGCGCATTTCGGTAGGGACGGAAGCAATGCTTCCATAAAATTCGCCTAGCACAGCAGATATAAAGGAAATACATTGAGATAGCTAAGAAGCTTAATGAACCCAAGAGGTCATCCACAAAGTGCAGAATAAAAAGAAAATAAAATTGACGGTTGTCAGCCAATTAAAAAAGACACTAAAATAGGCAAAAAAAAATTAGTTAAGGCATCGTTATCCAACGATATAAGGGTTTTAGCATCAAAATGTTACGAGCAGTACCGAGAGTATTCGCTATACTTCAAATAGAGTTCTTTAAATTTTGACGTCAAACGTCAAACTCTGACATCACAAATTGCTCCACGCCATCAAAACTCCGTAGACATGAAAGGAAGTCATTTAGGGAAACCACAAAAAACACATGTTTGGACCACCCTAGAGGATTCGCTATCTTCGCACCGCCCTCTGTATAGGGCCTACGTGTGTACAAAATTTCAAGCCTCTAGATCAATCCTTTCAAAATTTATGGCGTTTGACATACGCACATACAGAGTACATTAGTACATCTGTATCAAACAAAAAGGATAACAAGACAAAAAAACAAAAAGGATAACAAGACGTAAGGAGCGTAAGGAGGGATATCAATAGTAAGAGGGATGACCAATCGGAAGGTATGGTGAATAAACAGTGAAAAAATATGATGCCATCTTTTACAAAAAGCCAAAAAAAAAACAATAATTGGGCAATGAGAGATCTAGTGAGAAGGAATGTCATTTTCAAAACGAAAAGCCAAGAAATTTTTTTTAAAATTAATTACAGTAAAAATATTCATAAAAATGACGTACATAAAATTACAAAGAGACAAAGTCGAGAAAAAAATCAATTAAATGAAAATGCATTAAAAAACATTGCAAACATTATGTATAGCCAGACAATAATAGTGGTGAGAAAACACATAACTGTCACGCCGCTAATATTAGTAAGGTTAAACAGTTTAGAGTCCCCAAGAGTGCCGTGATGACAATTAATAATAAACTGGGCCGTTTCTTTTTTAATTTCTAGATGCTCATACGCGTCTAACAAATATTTGTTGTCTGTATTAAAGCCGTGCGGAGAACACACCGAAAACTTTCCATCGCTAAAACTTCAAACATACTGCTCGGCGATTTTAATTAATTAATGGTAATGTTTGACTTAAAACTTCGTCTTAACTTGATGATTTGGTCCTGAGATAAAAAGGTTGACATAACATTCAACCTGTCTTCTAACCGAACTCGTATCCTGTATAAATTAATGGTAGCAGGTAATAGTAGTTGAAATGAAATGGCTATCCGATCAGCAAATTTTCTTAATTTACATAAATTTGGTCGAAGCCTCCAGTGGCAGCTATGTTGAGCCAATAGCGGCCAAAAATAGCTTGAGAAGATAAACATGTCGCATTAACTTTTGAAAGTAGTTGATTAGGTTTTAAACTAATTAATAACTAATAATAAAATTACAGTAGTATACTAAACAGTGTTGTTTTAAATGAGAGCACAGAAACTTTCGTGTTGTAATTTCCGAGTAGGCTGTATTAAAACATTAATTATTCATAACTTTTATGATTAAAAATCTTTCAGTGTATAATATTGTTAGGGACTAATTAAAATAATATAATGCAAGTAAGGGTTTCTGTTTTTTTTCTGTATCTGAAGTTAATTAAATTTCCTCGTAACAAATGCACGTTTTACCAAAATATATTTCAATTACATCACGATTGCTACTAACACTTTCATAGATAAAGAGAATCTTTATATAAACGAAAAAGGAGAAAAGCAACTGCTTTAAGACCTTCTTTTTTCCATTTAAAACAAAAGCACAGTTCATTGAACTAATTTGTTTTAATTTTATTTAGCCTTAGAAGTAGACCTTCACTTTTCTTTTGCTTTTATTTTCGTTTTTTTTTTCTTCTTTCTTTTCATTTAATTTTTATCCCCGTTCTTTTGAAAGAGGGGAACGTGGATGATATCGTTAAGCAAATGCCACCGGTTGCACGAACCTTTTGAAACAGGGACTACTTCCACTTGGCTCATTTCTAAAGACCAGTTTTAATGGTTTATAATGGCATCCGAGAGATTACTAATCCAATTAGGAAAGATGGCTCTTTGCTGCTGGGGCTTCAAGCACAATGGAGAAAACACCGAGGCCCGATGAATGCCATCCAATCCTCATTGCGCTCTAATAATGGGACAAATAAATGGTGAGGTAGAAAGGAGAAAGAGAGAGACGAAAAAGGAAACCTTCTAAATATTTTTTTTAGGTATTTGAATCTTGCCGTTGGCCACCCCCGTCTATCTACCACCTATTCTTCAGCAACCTCCTTTTCACTCTGCACACATATGACCATCCCACGTGAGTTTCAGAAATTTTCAATAGAAAGTCCCTTACTAGATCATCATTTGCGCGCTTCTTAGCAACAAAAATTGATATACGATACTTTCCTATCAGTTTGTCTTCTTGTTGCAGTTGACGAGAGCAATTTCTCTCCGTGTATAATGAGCACTGATGCATAACCATGGTTACCTGCAGTAATAATGAATAAGATCCAAATTGACCTAAAGGCAGCATTACATGTTTGAATATTTCTCGTTTTCCCCTCATCCCTTTCTCTTCATCATTTCGTCTTAGTCTCCTTACTCAACGTTCAAGCCTGGAATATGACCGCAACAATAATAATAAAAATAATGATTACCTCCGTCCATTCCATCGCCAGTGGCCACCAGGGCGGCCTCCAACTTTTATTACGCCCGTTCTCAGCTGATTTATGGCGAAAGGACAACAATGGCGATGGTGATGAACGACCACGCGACTTTGATGTCGAGCAGAGACCATCTCCCGTCCCTCCTTAAAGCCCCTTTAGAATGCGTCGAGATCATGGGCTTTCAGCCTCCTTTTCTCTCTTTATTTTCTTCCCTCAACCTCTTCCCATCCCCACAACTCTCTCTCCTAAAATTTGGATGAGCGCATCAGATGCGTAGGGAACATTGATGTTTTAATCCCGTAATTGGTGGCGGCGTTGATTAACAGACGGCCAACATTAGCCAGCCAAGGAGAAATGCGTCGGCAGCGAAACACTAGACGTCCCGGCGGTGGATTTTATCTCCTGCCGGTTGCCTGTTTTATTAAATTGCTTTTAAATCAAGGTTCCCCTTACCCTGGGCTTCCACTTCTCTTTCTCGGGCAAATAGCCCACAAACAAGGAAGGCGGAATTAATGCATCATTTTAAAACATATTCTCAATCAACATAAAAACACGCCAAGTAATAGCGTAACATTTCAAGTCGAAATGCCTTAGCTAACTTAATTAAGTTTGAACGGCTGTTTTCCTCTCTTGAGTTTTCTCTAAAGTCAGTACTGAAAAGGTCGGTCAAAAATCAATTTTATACGGAGAGAAAAATTAAGGGAATAGTCAACATGTCCTTCCGTTTAGATAATTAGATACATTTTAATTTTTCATAATTTTTAGCAATTACCAAACATCAGCGTTAATCAGTTTTACGTTTTAATCGTCAAAGCAGCGTAAACTTATTCTGCTCAAAAACTAACCAAATGCATCATATCAAGCTAATGCTGAAGCTAGTTACTAATAACGGGAAGGCTCTTGCAATCGAGCGGGTAGGCTTCCCGTTATACTGCCCTGTAGTTATCTGCAACACCCTGTACGTCATGCAAATATGAAGTTGAAAAATTCTTTTCGGGAAATTTTGTATTTTATTTTGTATTATATACCTAAAATGCAAGTGTATTTTTAATTGTTCACTCCTTCAAAATGCTTGGAATTCGAATTCTTAAATTGAAAATATCATTAAATCGTTTCATTCTAAAAAAATTCATCGGCCTCGGTGGCTCAGTGGTTGCGTGATCGCCTCTGATGCCCGAGAACGCATGTTCGATCCCAGCGAGGACGACGAAGATTTTTCAGGGGGAAATCCTGAGATCACGCACTTCCTTCGGAAGGGAAGTAAAGCCGTTGGTCCCGTGTAGTCGTTTGCCGGCTGCACGTTAAAGAACCCTTGCGAGACAAAATTTACGGCCCCTATAACACCATCCTGAAATGACCATAGCAGTTGAAAAGGACGTTAATACCAATCAAACCAAACCAATCATTCTAAAAAATTTCAACTACAAATATCCTAAACTTTCTTTTCTTCATTATGTAATGAAATTCCACGATTTGCTGATGAAGTGTAATGATAACGATAATTAAGCATTAAAGATGAGGTGGGATTGTTGTTAATTCTTAAATTAAGTCGCTTTCTTTGCTTCTGAAATTCTAATTTAATTCTAAATCTGTCACGTTCGACTCTGTGAATAAGAAGCAATAATCATTTGTTTGAACTGTACGTATTGTCAAGACAAGTAGCAAAAATTCTACTGAAAACAAATTTTGGACCTGTCAAACAACCTGACAGTTTTCTTTAGAATGTTTATAATGCGCGATGGCCTGCGTTTTTGCACTGCATTTTCGTGAAAGGGAATCTCGAGCAGTTCACCGTAGAAAAAAATTCAGACACCGCCTTTAAAAAGCCAATTTAAATCGTACGAATATGTAAAATACATCTTGGAAAGATGCTAAATTTTTAGTCAGTTTGCTGATATCTTTTAAAGTATTCCTTTGACAGTCTCTTAAAAATCGTGTTTCATACTATCGAATGGGAGTCTCGCTTACCGTCGCTAGAGAGCGCATTCCCTAAGTTTAATTTAATTTACTGGAAAAAAATTAAGTATATTATTATATAAGTTTATACAAAAGTAATCGTAACCCGATGGTAATCAGCAGTTTTCGTAAAACATTTTTATTTAATTCAAAGTCATTATAGTGTATTAGAATCTATCTTCTGTTTGTAGCTGTAATATAAAAAATGTACGCACATGCTGAGAAATGCAGAATTTAAAATAAAAAGGTAATTATTAAAATATTACTGCCCCTTGTTGTTTTCAATTACGGAGACCTCGTAAGGAATGCATTTGCAGCTTGAATTAAGTTATAATGCAATCATCTCCCTATTGACATTCTCATCCAAATTCATTTATTATTGATATACACTAATTGCAACTAAATGTATTCCTTTAACTTCATTATAAGTATCTGCGTATTTAATCGAAACGTAAAATTGTTGACTTTTGAATCACCGAATCTGCATTAATTTCAATTGCATTATCCGCCAGCTTGACATAAATCAAAGAAAACGTTTACTTAACATGTAAAATAAAAGCTATCCTTAAAGGTATCCTTTCTAGCAAATAAGCTTCAATTAATATTAATAGTCCATTTAGTTGCTAAAAATAGAATGAAAATTATAAAATATTGCTGCCATTTTATTCTGTGAAGTAGCCAGTGAATTTTTTTTAAGAGAACAATATCATCTTCTATATTTCTCTGGATAAAATGAAATCTAACAGAATGATGAATGGCTGCTCTTGTCTCCACTTTCTTTTTTTCTTCTTCTTTTCTTGTTATTTTTTTCTGTCTTCCCCCAAATGAAACAGCAGCAATTGAAAATCCAAAACCAATTTCTTTTATTGAAGGAACTGTTAATTTCAGGAGTTCAGCTTCCTTCTTCTATCTTCTGTTTCCAACACTTTTTCTTCCCAACGTGGAGCGAGGAGGATTTAGTGACTCAATTCCCTCTCGGATTCTTCACCAACCAAGCAGGAAATTTCTTTGTGCCAAAAGGACTTAAACTGTTTAAAACAGAAACTGCAGAAATTCACTTCCAGTTTTGTAATTCTTTTTTAGCGGTGCGACTGTTTCTTATCTATTAAATGGCCACTTAAGAAAAATGCCCTACGCGTTTATGTTGGAGTAGTTTTAATCATAAAATAAAACCTGTGAAATGATGTAATTAAAGGTGAACGATAAAAATTCTCACCTTTAATATTTTTACCGAGAGCAAACTGTGGTTTCTTCGCTTGGCTTACTCTTGATAAATAGAACTATGACGTTACTTCCTAATTACACTCACGGTACGGAAGAAACAGTTAGCAACCACCGACTCGCATTTCAACTCGGTGGAATACCTTTGAAGCAAACAATGAGGAGGCGATCCGTATAAGTAGATAGCCTTCTTAAATTAAATTTTGCTACGAAATAAGTGATTTATAATAATAACAACGCTTTAAAAAAAGAGATATTTTAATTAATCATCTTCAGTGATGCATCATTCAAAATACAACTGTCAATTGCAATCAATCAATCAATGATTAATTGCAATCAATCAAGTAAGTGCAAAAATTGCTGGGAAAGTGATACCTCACAATATGCGTACACTCTTCAATGACAGTTTCCCATCAACTTGTACATGCTAGCGGAAAGAAGTGCATACATGCCTTGCCTGTATTAGTTCTTGTCCTCCACTTCTGAAACATTAACATATTCAGCCCAGCGTCCATTGGTGCTTATATACTAAGGTTGAATCACCGCGCAAACTTTTAAATGGGTACCAGACAGGAACCACTCATTGCTAGTCTTCAAAGTAGAGTCCATCATGTTCGATGGTCTTCATCCAACGATCAGCCAGTTGGCGGATACCCTCGCGAAACCACTCCTCCGTTTTCAGGGCGAAAAAGTCGCGCACGGCGTCTTCAACCTCACTGACATTGGCGAAGCGCCGTCCACGCAGGAAGTGCGCCATGGACCGGAAGAGATGGTAGTCGGAAGGTGCCAGGTTGGAGCTGTATGCTGGATGTAGTGCCGCCTGGGTCGGCTTCCACTTGTTGCTGTAGGGCTGCGTCATCCACTTCTTTGGGTCTTCCGCTCCTTGGCGCATCTTCCAAGCCCATGTCTCCAGACGAAAAGCGGGAGAACCACCGTCGTGCTGTCCGTTCATTGGTCACGCCCTGACCTTCCGCCCTGCAATAGTGACGAAGGAGCCCGCGTATTACCAATTTTTCTGACATATATTTACAGCATGATCAATTGTTGAATGAAGAGTTTCCCGGGGAATGTCTGACAAGGAGACTCCAAGTACTTTGACTCACCGATTTTGATGAAAAAAATCGTACGAGTAAATTACTTCAAATTAAGCTCTCATGCAAAGCCAATCCACGCACTTCTCAAAATTTGCAGAGAAATAAAATCTTTAAGTCATTTACCAATTCAGATTTAGTAGAAATTCTTATATTGTTGCATTTAAAGTTGTTAGCTGAACTTGGTTCAGCAGTAACGCGTTTCCTTCTGGTGAAAACAACCAACGTATGATTCCCGTGGCGGCCGCAATGCTTTTTTTTTCCTGAAATCTTCCTTAATGTATATAAAAGTTAAATATAATATTTTTAAGTATAAAGAAGGGCTCTTTTACCACAACAAAAAGAGCTGACGCAGGTGGCACAATGTCTATGGCATTCAAATTCGTACTGAAGTTTCTTCCCACTCTTTTCTCTTAATAAATGCGATATACCCTTGTGGTAAATAGTCTTCGCCCAGAATTCGTCAAACTCTAACCCCCCCCTCCTCCCGAGTCGGTCACTACATTTGACTCAACCTCTATACACTTGTGTCCATAAATTAAGGGTTTTGTAAAATGGAACCCTTCCGCACATCTGATCAGCACCAAACATGGTAAGGCTGTTCACCTAGGTCACGTAAATACGATTCAATCATTAAACACAAAGTTGGCAGCATCGCTGCGAACGGAACAACATAAAAAAGGCATGAACACCACTGACGCAAAAATTTGTTGCCCCCCCCCCCCCCCACACAGGGTGGGGGGGGGGGTGTCCCCGCAGAGAAGCTCACGCAGCACAAGGTGCTGGCATGCTCAAAATCAAGATATCCAACAATGATGTACACAGGTCCTGCAGTGTTCGCTGAGTGGTACTCGTGCTGCAACAAGTCTTCCAAGAGCATCCCATGTGTGCTCGACGGGGGTTTAGGTCCGGGAACCGTACTATCCATTCCATGCGCCGGATGCCCTCATGCTCCAGGTAGTCATCCACTATGCCAGACTGATGCGTACGGGCATTATCGTCTGAACCTACCACACCCCTGAAGAGACGAACATGTTTTCGAAGGACACTATCCCGAAACTTGTAGTGCCATAACGGTCATGTTTAATGATATTAGCGGGACTGGATCGTGTCCCGCGCTCTCACCAGATGTGAGCACGTAGAGAATCAGATTCCAGACTGTGCCGTAACTCATCCGAGAACATGACCTGACTCCACTGTCCTTGTGTCCATGCTGCATATTCGGTGCCAAACCAACCGTTCCCTACGGTGTTCCTGGGTCAGTCGGGGCGCACCTCATCGGTCGTCGAGCATACAGGCCAACTGCGTGGAGTCTCCTTTATACCATTTGCCTGGAAACATTAACTGCAGTGGCCAGTAAGAGCTCTCTGACAATGTCCATGACTGTGTTTCCTCTGTTCCTAGGGGCAGATAGAGCAAATTAGTGGTCTTGTCAGTGCGTGGTAACCTTGGACGACCCTGAGTAAAATGTCTGCGGACGTTTCCAACCTGTCGGAACCGTATCCACATCTTGAAATGACGCTAGTTGACACGTTCAGCGCACGAGACACTTAAACCTGGAACTGGCCTGCTTCCATTCGTCCAATTATTCGTACTCTCATTTCATGCTCTAAATGGACACGATGAGCCATTAGCAACAATTATCGAACGCCCAATTGCCAATGAAAGTTAAAAAACACGTGGACTGTGACCTATGTCGTAAGTTCAATGAGGTAAGTGTATTCCATCACCAGTGGTTTTTAATGTGTATTTAATAATGGAATGATGTACGGTATACAGAGCCTATAGAATGGTCTTACCAAGTTTGATGCTGATCGTATATGCGGAAGGCTCTCGTTCTGCAAATCCCTTAATTCATGGACCCTTGTGTATATTGCATAGCTTCCACGCTATCAAACCTTCGTCAATGTTCACTATAATTTTTGTCGCAAGCAAAAATTTAGTTCAGCTTAGTTGTTTCTAACTCAAGTCGTTGTCTGACATTTTAACGGATTAATACAGTTGTACTAATTATTCATTTTTTTGTAAAACTCTGCATCTTGTAGTCTATAATCGACCGCCTGTCAATTATTAAAAACAAATCTGAATGCCTACTTTGGATCAGTTTTTCAACGTTTGAATGCTCTAGATCGAACGTTTCGAAACTCCAGTCATCTACTTCGTTGTTTCAATCTGGCTCCAGCTAGATGAGCACCAACAATGTATCCCTTTTCGAAGTCAGTTAGTTGTTCTTCTTCTTCTTTTTCAACTCCCAATCTGCATCTACTTCGTGTTCCCCGGGGTATTTGTGCGTCGTCGTTTTTTCCTTCTTTTGAAGAATACTCACACATTTTTATTTATACAAGAGATTTCACAGTTAAATCCGCATTGGGACTGAAACCAATGTATTCACGGTTACGGGTGATTGCATAGAATTTCTACACAACAATCTTTCTGCGAAGAACTGATGTTGTATCAATTGCGCATGTTGGTTTGATCATTTTCATTAGAGCATCTTGAATATTCATAGTTCAGTTAGAGACTTCAAATAGTCCTACATACAGATTTTCATGCAAAATACCACGTTAAGCTTCGAAGCGGCGCTTGTCTACAGAGCCTTCTAGTGAGGAACTGTGGAGTTTGACAGAAAAACGACTAACTGTCTCCATTGAATTCAAAGGTAAGATAAATAATTTTTAATTTACCTAATATAATTTTGGTGCAGATTTTTTTTTTAATTGAAGAGTGCTTTTTATGAGAAAAAAGAATGTGTGGCTTAATTTCTGAGCAATAGTCGTATAACATAAAGATATCAATCATTTACAAATAATATTTGTTTAATTTTCCATTTTAAATTATTGGAATTAATATAAAATGAAATAATTAAATTAGATGATTTCCATGTTCATGGGATTTGATATTCAGCGTTTTGATGGAAATCGATCACTGTGGTCACTCGGCTTTCTCGGCGTTGAACTGGAATTTGATGTTGATGCACTAAAAGTCCGGCTTGTCGTTGATTCTGGGTGAAAGTTGTTGACTGGTTGATTATGTTGGAAAATTCTCTTGATGCTGAGTGTTGAGGTTTAAAAGATGAAACTTGAACGGTGGAAAATTAAAATAAATGAAACAAAAAAATAGTCCCTTGATAGGGGGGGGGGGGTTCTAGAAATTTGGCGTCGACTACTATGGTCATTTTGCGCCTTTTACCCAAGTTATATCTGTACGCAGCCCGGGACAAACACAAACATCCATGCCCAAGGCGGGATTCGAACCCACGGCCAGGCGGACTCGAGTACTAGAAAGCCTACGCCCTAGCCCTCTCGGCCACATGGCCGGCAGTCCCTTGATAGAATTAATAGAAATAATAAGAAAGCTTAAATTAAATATTATTTATTAGACTTAATCTAATTCCATCCTTTCCATCAATCATTTAGAAGCAGTATCTAAAATTATTAATAGGATGTCTTGTAGCCTTGTGTTTTTTAATTATAGAAACTATGTAACCCGAAGGTCCCTGTTCCGAGCCCAGGCCGTGAATTTTTTTTTTTTACTATTTTTCTATATTTAATTATTAACATCCGGAATTATGGCGTGAAAAATCATCTTTTTATAAACACTTTTTTGACTTACTCGTCTTCGTTATCAGAGTTTTACACGGAAAATACAGGATGTTCCGTTCAAAAATCCTATAATTTTTATCAGATCTTAGAACAGAAAGTATGAGTGATAGTTTCATTTTTCTAAGGGAAAAGCAAGAATAACCCAATAATTCTTGGCGCACTAAGAAATCTCTACATATGCAAAATTTATAAATATGCATACATCAGGAAGAAACGGAGCCAGACACTGTGGACACGGAACGACAAGAATAGCAAGAAACCACTAATCCACATCAAACTTTTATTCGAACGAATGCGCATTTCGGCAGCCAAGCTGCCTTCGTCAGCGTATACAAGGACTTGATCTGTACAGAGAATTCTGTTCAGATGAAGTAGAAAACTACAGAGTCATATTTATAGTGAGACAAAAGTAGATACAATCCAATTACAAAGTAAGTTAATAGCAGAGAAGGCCCAACACTTGGCATGCATCAAGAATGGCAAATTTGCTGCTTCGAGATTCGCGGACCACGTTCTAGATCGAAATCATGACTACAGAGCAGAAGATTTTGAAATCATGTACAGCACAAGTGACCCGAGGCTATTAAACTTCTTGGACTCACATGCCATCACCAGCGAAGACCCTGCCAGGTTACCGAACAGTGACGCAGGCCCTTTGGACATGACATAACTGAAGGAAGTAGCAAAACTTCTTCATCTTCCCAAACTGACCAATGGAATGAATACAGGAGCCACAAACTACGAACCTGGATTGGACTGACCAATTGGGCCTTATCTGCTATTTACTTACTTTGTAATTGGATAGTATCTACTTTTGTCTCACTATAAATATGACTCTGTAATTCTTCTACTTCATCTGAACAGAATTCTCTATACAGATCAAGTCCTTGTATACGCTGACGAAGGCAGCTTAGCTGCCGAAATGCGCATTCGTTCGAATAAAAGTTTGATGCGGATTAGTGGTTTCTTGCTATTCGTGTCGTTATGCATACATTCGAGAAAAAAAGTTGCACCCATAGAAAACCTATGGGATGCTATGGGACGTTCTGTTAAGACTCCACCGCTGGCACAAGATCTGCAAGAGCTACAACCCAAAGTTCAGTCTGCATGGGATGAATTGAGTCAAGACTACGTTAAGAACTTGTACGACTCCATGTTACGACGCATTAGAAATATGGCGGCACAACATCCTATTGTGAGTTATGATGTTGGTATGTTGAACAATAAATTTTGTCATACCCACGATCATTTAATCATTTGTTTTGGTGGTGAGTACACATTTCCTTTCAAATATCTTTTCAATCTGACGACTCCTTCTAGGTACAACTTTTTTTTTTGACGATGAGTATATAAATGAAGATGCTTGTGCATCACTGGATGTTGAATTGCCTTGATGGTTGTCAAATTGTTTTCTTGAGATTCTCTGAAACCCCAATCGAATTTCTTCTACTTTCTTCAGAGACATGACAACGATCTTTCTTAGATTGTTTTAGAATTCTTCCAGTCGTCAGAAAGTTCTCGAACCATGTATCTTTCCTATCATGTGCCCCTCCTCTATACACTCGTCGGTAATTTCTATGCGCAGAAATTTTTGATTTTGTTTCCGCATATCATTACACTGTTGTTTTTATACGCTGCAGTGGAATTGCCATTTTGATTTATTCGATCATAGTGAGCTACAGCTCACCTTCAAAGGCATAAAATAAAATCCAGTTTTTCTTTTTCTAAGTTAATTTATCCATAATTTTCCGGTGCATTCTTTAAACATGGTATTTTTTGATAAAAAAAATGTGAATAACCAAAGCAGTATGCAAACCAAAAGAGAAATATTAAAAGCGAAAGATTTTTACGTTTAAAATTCAAAGGAAATTCATCATGGAACTAATCCATCACGAAAATTAAAAGCTTTCATAATCCTTTATTATCTTCTTCATCTCCCGCCGTCTTTGGGGTTGGAGGAGGTGGAGATTAATGACTTTGCGTTATTTGTATTCAAGCTTTGTCATCGGGCTTCAGCATTTTGTTTTTATTTTTAATTGCGTGGAATAAAACAAAATGTTGCGATTGAACTAGTGATTAAAGCAAAAATAAAAGTTCTTTGGTATTTGTGTCGCTCCACTTTCTTAAGTGTGTTGGCAGGCACAATTTCTGCTCATTATTTGTTATTACAGGGGAACTCGGATGACGGAAATACGAGGCAACGTGGAGATTATCATGTTTTGAAACACTTTTCGGGGAACAAAAACAGCCGCTGGTTATTTTTATCTTTCCGTTCAACGTTATCACAGTAATCGGAAACCCTGCCCTGAGATAATATGACCCAAAATGGCCGTGTTTTGATCCGAGACGACGAACTGGGCGTTTTCTTCTTCTCCTTCTTCCTCCTCCCTCCGCGCAAGTTGGGCCCGGATAAAGAAGATGATACTAAGGGGGTGGCTAAAGGGGGGCAAGGAGGGAGAGAAGATGACCGGCTTCTTTGCCCACGCTCAAATTGCCCGCGTGGTGGTGGCGGATTTTGCCTCACTGCGGTATTAATGTTTGCTTAGCAACGCTTTTGCGGCTAAGTCATGACAACAACAAAGAACCCTGAAATAACAGATGAAGCAACCAGAGGAGGAGGAAAGGTGAGAAATGGAAGAGAGTGGGAGGAAAGGGAAGCCAAAGGGAAAAATTCTCCTGGGGGAAAGGCAAGGAGTCGAACGTGGCTCAACCCTTTCTCCCGTGTATATCTCTGGTGGCTGATGAGAGAAACTTGGGCTTGTCTTGTATTATTTCATTAGTCGTAAGGCAAGCATTAATTTAAACGGCTGCCTGTCGCGACCTCCCGCGGGTAATCGCCAAATAAGCCCTGGTTGTGGGGCCGTCTTTAATTTGGCTAACATGAATGCGGCAGTAGGCAAGGGGGCGAATGAGTTCCGAGGGACGATCAAAGACGGTGGAGGCTCGAGGAAGGAAGGAAGGAAGGAAGGAACCCCTCGTGGGACCAGCCTGCTTCCCCACTCATGATGAGACAAAAGGTGTCACCAGGTGGCGCAGTATTTGTGGCCAATCAGAAACATTCATTACTCTAGTTGAATGTGGAGCCAGCAGCAGGTGGAACTTAGGGAGAGACGGTGAGGGTAAAGACGAGGATAAATTAATGATATTAAAAAAGTATGGATAAGAAAGGAACGAAAAAAAAAATGAAAGAAAAAAAGAACCCTTTAAATTTAGAGGAAAATAAGGGGGGGGGGGGGCGGCGGTTGCCATTAATAAAAATGGTAGGTATGCATCCCAAGGCAATCTTTTGGTTTAAAATGGAATTTAAATAATTTTTGAAAGAAAATTTATTAAAAAAGTTATTTTGATCGTTCTCAAAAAAAAAGTCAGTTATTGAATGTTCATTTTACAAGCGTTATGGTTTATGGGTCTTGGGAATATGCTAGCCTCTTTCCTCCAATAGCTTTATCGTATGTGAAACAATCTGAGGCTTAATGTTAAATCTGTAAAAAAAAATAGCTTATTTTAAGATTCAGGTTATCCAACATTGGGAATCCATTAGAAATACTCTTTGAACATAAATAAATTTAAATAGCGACAGAGTTTTGAAAAAAAAATATGATATTTCCGCTTTTACCTTTTATTATTTCTTTCATTTTTCTCACTTTCAATATAAAAATGTTCACGTTTTATTGAGTTAGGGCAAATGCACTTCGCTTATAATTGAGATTTGCTCCTTCGTTGCTTTCTAAACTTGATGATATTAAATTCCAATACAGGTTCTACGGCTCAATGGAGATGATTGATTTCAGAGTCCTGTTAATGATTTGATATTCTCAACTACAATCAGTTTTGAAGAACGAAAACACAGATATCCCTTGTATAAAAAATCAACACTAATCGATAATATACCCCAGAAAGAAATTTATAATAGAATAATATACATAAAAATATCAATATACACTGAGTGGCCAAATTATTATGACCACTTGACAGTTTAGCTATGCGCTGCCGCTAGAGGGCTAGATAGCTATAAAAAGGTAATGCAGGTGAGGTGAACCATCAGTTGCACTGTGTTTTTTGCGACGATATGGGCAAAAAACCTGATTTAACTGAGTTTGAACGCGGGATGATCGTCGGCGCGCGCAGTGTCGAAACCAGTATCAGCAAAACAGCTGAACTTGTGAAGTGTTCAAGAGCAGCAGTTATTAATGTTTACAGAGAGTGGACTACCAAGCAAAAAACCGGCTCTCAACGTCAAGCTGAAAGGAGATTGGCCGTCACAGGCTCGTCAATGCTCGAGCTGAAAGGAGATTGGCCAGAGTTGTCCAGGGCGACAGAAGAGCAAGAGTGCGTCAAATAGCGGCAAATCTTAATCAAGGACAAACTGTGACCGCCTCTGAACGAACTGTTCGCCGCTCATTACACCGTTTAGGCTATGGAAGCCGACGACCAGCGCGAAAGCCTCTACTGTCAGCCTTGAACAAGAGCAGACGTCTCCAGTTCGCCAAGGAGCACAAGAATTGGACAGTAGACGACTGGAAAGGGTCATGTGGTCCGATGAGTCACGATTTCATATGCATCATGCAGATGGCAGGGTTAGAATATGGAGAAAACAACACGAAAGCATGGACCTCACCTGCATCGCCACAACACTTCAAGCTGGTGGCGGCAGTAATATGGTTTGAGGGATGTTTTCTTGGCATTGTTTGTGTCCTTTGATTCTTCTGCACGGACGTGTGCGTGCCCAAGATTATTTAAGTATTGTCGCAGATCAAGTACATCCCGTTATGTTAATAGTGTACTCTGACGGGGATGGATACTTCCAGCAGGACAATCCTCCTTGTCATAAGGCTGGCATCGTCCTCAGATGGTTCGAAGAACATGCCGGGGAGTTTACCTTGCTTCGCTGGCCTGCACAATCCAGATCTCAATCCCAGCGAACGGGATCCAGTTCTTCAGAGTTGGTCTCAAATTCCTCCTCCAACCTACCAACATCTCATAGAATCCATGCCCCGAAGAATGCAAGCAGTAATAAGAGCGAAATGTGGCCCAACACTGTATTCAGGGGGTGGTCATAATAATTTGGCCACTCAGTGTATCTCGGATATATCAGATTCCTTTGCTTTGTTTACGCTAGGACAGAGAAGGGGAACAGGTGGACCAATTGGCAAGGGGCTTACAATTTTGAGGGAACTTGTTCGCCTGGTGGAGGCAAAAGGGGTCTTTTAGCACATATTTATGTACCCATGCATACATCATAAGTATTTAGCAGTGCTTACAAAAATATGTTTAATGAGCGTTTTGTAATGGGGCGTCCAACATTTCCCATTTAACACTGTTCTATATCATTCTGACATTCAAAATTCCGCAAATTTTATAAAACCTTATTATCTTTTACACATTAAAGTGTAGTACTAGACTTAGACGAATAACCTTCATTGTAGTAAAGTAGTTTCTGCAATCGTATCTAAATTATCCAGAATTTTCATGTCGAAACGCAGTTTCTAGCATTGAAAAATTTTCACGGTTTTATTATCTGCCGGTTTAAATTTCATTTGTGCAATGAAATATTCTCTTATTCTGTATAAGGGCCAAAGTTGCTTGAAAATTTTATTGGTCGGAAATTGACAGCAATTAACCATTTTCGTTGCTAATTGATATACAATTGGATTTGATAATTGGTCATTATAAATACCCAAAAATATAAATAAGTATTAAACGAGTAGAAAATTCCGTGGTAGATGTCTACCGCACATGGTTTGGAAAGTGTGAATTAAACTAGCTTTAATCACGCCCACTGCATGCCAACATTAAAATCGCAATCTTGCGGCTACGTGATTAGACTTTCAAAATGCCTTGTAACCACTGTATTAATTGCAGGTTCTGATAAACCGAAATTTTGCCAGAATTAAAGTTCTCTAATCTTTGGATAAGAACCACAATATTAAATATTACGAAGAGCCACAATATTAAATTGCAGAGTTGCAATGTGGAAAAATTTTTCAGCGAACGATTCAAAGAAATAGTTAATAGTCAATCATAAATTAATGTCTTTCATGTTTGTAAGTTAGTAGCAGCAATTTGAATGCAATGAAAATAGATTATGAGCAAATACAAAAAAAATTTTTAAGTCTTTCTCTTTAACATGTATCGATTATGGACGTTGAGCATTTCTCCACTTCCTTTAGTGAGGCATTTTAACTAACAGGAGGCTGTGAAACTTTAACCCTTCACGTCCCAAAACGCTTTTGATTGTAAAAGCAAGGTTTCCGGGTGAATATTAACCACAAATTTCAGTGGCGAAAAGTTCCCTTGCCTTTTTCCCTCTCTTCCACCAACGGATTTGGAACTTTGCCTCTAATGCAATTGAACGTGATATTGCGCAGGAGGTGAAGTTCGTTTAATTTAATATTGCTTGTTTTCAAAGCGATGTTATTTTGAGGCTGGAAGGTAGCCGGCTTTCGTCTCTGGCGATTAAAAATCACCCTGAGAGCGAAATCCTTTGGCTGATTGGTATTCAGCTCCACATTCGAGTAATTGTTACTCTCTTAATTAAGAAGGCTCAAAGGCATATTACGACATCAAAGTGCCGGGGATGGGTGCACCATCAGACCGTGCTTACACTGAACCCCCACTTTTAACGGGAGTACATGAAGATCTCTATCAGTTTCAAAAGAGACGAGGGAGGGAGACCAATGTTCATGTTGAGGGTAGGAAAAGAGACAAAAGAGAGTGCGAGAGGGAAAACCAATTCTAAATGAGTGGCGAGGAAAGAAAAGAGCGACCCCTACAGAGTAAAGTTTCGAAACAAGGCTATTTCTTTGCGTATCAAATGAATGGAAGTAATTTTGAACAGGGAAAAAAGGGAAACATTTCCTGTCCAGAGAATACGCTTTAGGTTAATGTGCAACTGGATAAAACTCAAATTAGAACAGATGAAGTTTAATTAAATTAGCTTTGTTTTATAATTAAACGCAGAAGATTCTCAACTTGTCGTAGAGAGCATTCTCGGTTTATTTAACACTTTCGGTTGATTTGAAAATCAATGGATTCGTCGAAATATTTCCCACGGATTAAGCTGCGTTGTGTTTATGTATTTTAATAATTCAACTCGCCGCTGTAGTATCTGCGAGTTACAGAGTTCGGAAATGTCAACTGGCCACAGCCTCGACTGGACAAAATTTGGAACCGTGGCGAAGACAAACCACCACACAGGATCAATTGCGCTTTATCCTCGGCCTGGCGCAAACCCCTGTAATCTCAGGAGGGCGGATTAACTATTAATCTCGCACTAACCCTTTTCCCCATCGACGATGTCCTATATAGAGACCGATTTATGATGTGAATATTTCATTAGCACAGTTCCTCCGGAATAGCTGATGTTTTAGTAATTAGCATGTGAAAATTTTAAGACTAGGGGTAATGACGGCAAGTCGTTTTACATTTTTAAGTAGTGGTGGTAAAGTGACGACGTTAGTGGGCCTATTACTAATTTTGTTCTATTGTATAAAAAGATTTTTGTTTATTTAAGTCTCGTGTTGTGGCTAAAAACTTCTGATTCAATTAATTATTTAACGTTGAGATGACACAGATAACAATAAAAATAATAATTTTAATAACTTAACGCAAAAGAAATAAAATTGCACTTTGAACTATATAAACATGGTATCGTGTGTCATTTTTTTCGTGCCATTGTATCTTTGTCCGTAATTCTTTGATTATAAATAAGTTCGTTTCTTAGTTCACATTGGTTTTCCGATGCATTTCTGCTATTAAAATAATAAAAAAATTGCCGTTGCATTCGGTGAAATAAATTGTTCAAATTCAAATTGCAAATGAATTTGAATGGATGGCAGCTATTTTTAAACATTCTTTGAACTTATTTAATTCTTTTTAATTTGATGTACTTATTTATTTCAATTTCATATTTTTTTTTTTTTAATTGTATCTGAACAAAGTTTGGTATCATTTGAAAGATTAAGCTGCAGTTTTAAACGAATATTTGTTTCTTAAGCGAAATTTAAGAAAGAATTGTAAGGGTGGAATTATAGGCTGATTGGCATTATTTTTTTGCCCGCTAGTGTATAACTCAACGTTTCATTCTAGAAGTAATTTTGTATCAACGTAGAATTTCCTTCAACTTTTCACCATTGTTCACATAAATGTTGTATTGGCATTATCCGAGCATCCAGCAGTCAGTCGCCTATGAGATGGGCAACCTGTTAAAATAAAGGATGTCCAATTGGAATTTTATTATCTTTTTATAATTGACTTTCTATCTAAAGCTTATTATGTTTATAAACGAACTTAAATTTCTTCAAAGCCGAACTTCTTGAATGAAAATACTTGAAATGAAAATGGAGACAGGCGATAAAAAATTATGACTGAAGCTCACGTGTTTTACGACTATTATTGCTTAAGAATAATGGTTTACATTTATGCTGAAATGCATACACACTGGCCAATGAATCAGAAACACATGTTTAATACTTTCTTGAATCTCATTTGGCCCGAATTATACCATGCATGCGGGTTGGCATGGATTCAGTAAGATATTGAAGCAATTGTAAGTCAATGGAAGACCGGCAGTTCATCAGACATTTCCTTAATTCTCGCAGATTTGTTGGAAGAGGATCTTGCTGTCGGATATGTCGTTATAAAATGTCCCAAATATTATCTGTGAGATCTTCGTCCTCGCTGAATCACTGCTGAACCAATCGTATCGTCCAATGCAAGATAAAGATGCAGCATTGCAGGATGAACTTGGTCGGCAACAATGTTCAGGTAGTTCGTGGAACGAGCCAATCATCCATGGACTTCAGGCGACCAGTTTCATACTAGAAGAAGCTCCATGCCATGAAGCCCTTACTAGAAACTAGAATTGTCTTGATAAGGAATGCTGGATCCATTACTTCATGGGGTTCCCACTAAACCCTCTGCCTATTGTCGGTTAAAACAACGTGTATGGTGATTCGCACTTTCTTCCAGTCTTCATGTGTTCAAGCACGACGTTCCAGATACTTGTGTAAATGATTTCCTGATGCGACTGCCGATTTGGATCCGCTTCAATCCTTGGCGCATGATTCTGTCACACATAAGAACGGGAACAGCCTTCATTAAAACCATTTGTCAATTGTTGTAGAATGCATGTTTTGTTTCTCCGTTAAACGAAGGCGGTCTCTTTCATGAATGAGTCACAGTTAGTCTTGTTAGACTAAATCTTCTGGATGTCGTACCTTTCGAGAACCCAATCAGTTGCTTCGTTGTTCAATCGTGACTCCAGCTAGAGAAGCACTAACAATGTGCCCCTTGTCGAAATCAGTTAGGTCATTCTTTTTCCCCATGCTGATCAAATTCTATTATTAGATTCACCCAACATCATCTTAAATATACATATATAATAAGTACAGGCTTCAATCACGCTACCTCAAACTATTTTGCATAAAAATGGATTGAAACATATTTATTTATGCTTCATAGATGTTTCTAATTCATTGGCCAGTGTGTGAGAAAATACAATATTAGTTGTTTAAAATTCTTATTTTAGATGATTAGAAAAAGTAATCGTAATTAAAGTGAATTTGAATAGTCATGTAAATAACATGGCATCTTTTGTGGTCATATTACAATTCAGATATTTGAAAACTTTTAATTCTTGATTTCAAAAATTATGAACCGATAACATATAAAAACAGTATTCAGATGAACATTAATCTTAATATTTAATTATGGTGGTCATGTTAATTTGCTGCTATGTGCTATGAGGTTTAACTACATGCTGCTAGTAGAACTCTCCAACAGATGGACAAGGGAATTAATCATAACTGACTTGATTATTGAAATGGTGGTATCCAAAGGAAAAAAGGGTTGAAACTGTCAGCAACTGTTTGGCACAAATTAAATTCTCAATGTAATTAATAATGAAGTTGTAATGGATCGAAGCACTTATTCGTTTTAAAGAAACTTTTGTAGAACGCACTTCTAAATAGGTCGGAGTTGATTTATTGTATATTGTGCATATTTCCAATACTTTTTCATTTCATGCTTTAGCTCGGGAGAATGCAGACGAGTAAGCGTGCATTGTAAAATGCTTTCCTTTAACTGTAATAAACGTAGTATTGGCGAGTGCGCTGAACGGGAACGAAAGCCCGGTATGGTTAACTAAATTTAATGGCGTACCGATTTCCGAACAATTATTTCATGTTTCACTTGTTATTGACGTTAAATTACCATAAAAGTTGAATAAAATTCTCTATAACTTAAACTGAATGCTGAAGCGGTGTTGACGCAATCGCTTAAGAACCGGCGATCATTTATCAGGGTGTGAAATCGAATGAGTAAATTTTGTAAATTACTATTCGAAATGCTATGTAGCTATTCAATTGGCGTATATTGCTAGAATTAATCTAAAACGCGTAACTAGAATAAAACGCGATCCACGCTGAACAAATATTTAATCTAAAATTATCTGGGAAAGGAACGGGAATTTCAAACAGATCTCTCCTAGCCTGTTTAATTAATGAAATACCAATAAATTTAATAATTAACAGGAAGTGATTTAATTATATCGCTCACGAGAGTGCCCTGACAGAGCATGCGTTAAGCGATGATCCAATCAATACACCTTCTATCGATCACAAGTTGACAATAGATTGATCAATATGGAAATGAACGGGGAGGAATGTTAATACAGTTATTCCCTGTCTATACCATAAACCCTCCCGAATTTCAAAGGCTATTGCCATTTCGGAACTGCCTTCGGGCTAAAATTGAACTTGCACAACTTCGAACAGATGAGAAAAGAAGAAACTTTTATTAACGATTAGAATTTAACATTTCATTTATCTGTTTAGTTTTATTTTTTGAAATGTTATAAAGATTCATAGACATCGTTCAATGTCCCCTGTTTAAGTGAAGAAGGGCTTCTTTCCCTCGACGCTAATGCGCTTTTGCAGCCGGAATGATTCGCCGTTCCTTAAGCAACTATTAGGGTTTTCAGGGAGGAGGAGGACGAAAGTAAAGAATGATAAATGGCTGCCCGGAACGAGACAGAGCATTTGAATAATAATTAGAAAATAAATTCTTGAATAAAAATAATATGGAAAAAAACATTGGCGCAATATCATCGGCGAGGTGATGACATTAAATCACAAAGGGAATAAATGAAATTTTGTTTTACAGTCATTATGCGAAAGTTTAAATCTCATTTTTATGCTGAATGTATTGCGCTGCTATCCTCGAATTGATTAATATTGAATAAAATTGTCAATTTATGGCTTCGAAAGTTTTTTAACGACTAAGAAAGTGCATTTAGCATTATTTAGTATTCTTCTGTGCCTCACATTTAATATTTAGCGCTTAGTAAGCCTGAGAAATTTGTAAGCGCTAAGGGAAATACATAATTCATACTTGAAATGCTATTCATGAGTGAATGTAATGACTATCATTTCCAGATTTAATGGATAACAATTAGTATAATATTATTCTATTCGTACATGGTAAAAGGTTTTTATCAAAAAATATTTATAAAAGCATTTGTTCATTGTATATGTTTCATCTATAATTTATTTACTATTCTGAGACATCCGATTTATTCAAATAAAATATTAATTACGCTTGCTAAAATAATCAGTTTCGTCGGTCGCATCCCATCAAATAAACATTACTGCGGAAAACAAATTAAAGATTCAAGTGCATCGCTGCTCGTGCTTTTTTTTATTCACCAGAATAAATTAATAATAATTTTGAATAAATGAAGAAAATAATGAAGCGACTTAATTTGTATCTATAAAATAATTTTATTAAATTATCATCGATGTTGCTGAAAAACATTTGTTTTGTTGTTTTTATTAAAATTCATGAAAAAATAGGAACTAATCATTCATTATAGAAATGCCCTGGATTGTTAGAGGTTAAAGGTGAGTTTGCTCCTAAATTCCTACCGAATACAAGGCCAGAGAGCAGAGCGTTGGCCATTTTTGTTCAAAATCAGTAAAATCTAAAGGCACGCACATAGTTTAAAAAAATCTAGTAAGTAAAACTAAGCTTATGAGTAAACTTCCATAGAAGAACTGCCAGGAGAACGGATGAAAAAGGCGATGTGATTAAACTAACAAGGAAACCATCTGAACCTCTATCTCACAGTTTCAATCAAGTTGAAATATTTTACTCACCTAAAGCTATATTGATGTTTGCAAAATAAAAAAATCTCACTATTTTTTTCCTTTTAAAAAAAATGAGCGGACAAAGATCCAATTTATATCGCATAGTTAAAGCGGTGGGTATATTAATGCGTTTAACGAAATTTCTTTTCTTCACCACTCAACAATACGCATCAATCCAGTTCACATGAAAGCAATGGAACTATTTCCTACGAAGAAGCAGCAGGCGACAAATGAATGAATTCTGAACTTTCTGAACAAACATATTTTTTAAAAATAGATTTTTAAATTTAAATGTGTTCAGTCTCCTTTTAATGGGGAAAATCGTAAAATTAATAAAAACAAAAAAAATAAATAATAAATAAAGTCACCAATCTTGAAAAACGATGAAGAAACTTGTGAGATGGAAGAAAACTTAAAGGATGTAGTCTATTGAAGATGTTGTTGATAGTAGAAATAAACCCAGTCTATTGAGGATGTAGATGAAGTCTTGTGAAAATAATTTTACGATTTTTCCCATTAAAAGGAGACTGAACACATTTAAATTTAAATTAATCATTTAAACTCCTTAGATCAATAATAGATTTTTAAAATTAACCTATTGCCATCCAGTCACAAGGAAATTCACTATACCGTGTGTTTCAAAAGTTCCCGAACTACGCCTTCTGTATGTAAGGAAAGCCTAACCTATGACAGCAGGAGTAATGTTCGGCCAACCACTAAAATAAACCATGTGCTGAAATAAATTACATAAAATCAGTTTTACATAGTGGCAAAGTTTCTCAAATATGTTTATTTTATTTTTACATTCCCAAAGGAAACGGTACATGTAGGTTACACCATTTGCTCAAAGTATTCACCGTTCACCTCTTGGCAATACGCTAGTCGGTGCTCAAACACACTGCAGGATTAGGATTGCCTAAGGAATATTTGCCATTATCTGCCTAATTCTTTCCTTCAGTTCGTTAATGCTTGCAGGGCGTGTCTCGAAGACCCTGTGCTTAACATAGCCCCATAAGAAAAAGTCAAGCGGGAAAAGATTCGGGGATCGAGGCGGCTACTCAATGCTCCCCCTTCTGCCAATCCAGTGTCAGGGGCTACTTCATCCAGATACTGGCGTACAGAGACGGCGTAATGGGGAGGAGCTCCATCATGTTGGAACCAGATGTTGTTTTCGCCTACTGCCTCGGCAACAGCTGGACCAACCTCGTCTTCTAACAGTTGAAGGTATTTGGGGCCATCCAGTGTTCCGTCAATGAAAAACGGGCCTATGAGATTAGTGCCCAAAATGCCTGCCCAGATGTTTACTTTCTGAGGACGCTGGGTGTGGCCTTCAGCTATCCAATGTGGATTGCAGTCGGACCAGTAACGGAAGTTGTGGTGATTTACCTCCCCATGCAAAGTGAACGTGCATTCGTCGATGAAGCAAATACGACGGGAGAGCGCAGCATCTCCATGGCATCTGTTCATTATTATCTCGCAAAATTGCACTCGACGATCCTCGTCACAGTCTGTCATTTCTTGAACGGGTGGAACTTCAAACCATGCAAGATGCGCCACACTGGCCAGTGGCAAGTGGCAGTCGATTATACGCTACAAGCCCCAATTGTTGCTATAACGGCCGCCGTTTGTTGCGGACCTGTCCCTGTACGTGGTCGACCTTGCCGTTGTCTGTCCGTAACACTTCCTGTTTCTCGAAATCGTTTCATCAGAGTCGAAAGAGTACTTGTTGAAGGCTTCGGGCGGCAGGATGTCGGGCATGGAATTCGTCGGCGGCATTGTGCAACGTCAAATCCTCTCTCGCGCAAAGGAGAACCATCTCTGCTCGTTCTTGCATACTGTTTTTCATTTGTTTGTTTTCACGCAATAAACGCTTTTTTAAACTGTTACTGTACCGGTGTAAGCTTAATACCGTATACCGTAGGTTTTATAAATAAAACTTCTATTTTTTATTTTAACCTTTTATTTCACTCTCATATTCGCGTATTTGCATTTATGTAAACAAAATAGCGGGATTCGTAACGACTGAGAGCATCCATTAATTGAAAAAAAGAGATTGAGAGACAGTGGCTCCTGTCTACCAGCCCTTCAGCATACCTGCATAGCAGTACCTTATGCAGAGAAAGTCATCTCCTGCGTTCGGGAACTTTTGAAACACACGGTATAGTAATTAACAACTCTTTCTTTAATTAATTATTTTATTTTATTAATTAATTCGATAGCTTCTAAATTTTCCGGAGCTGGTGTCATGTTTTCGCGAGTGTTTATTAGAAATTTTGGCGTCGACTACTAAGGTCATTTAGCGCCTTTTACACAAATTATATCTGTACGCAACCCGGGACAAACATAAACATCCATACCCACGGCGGGATTCGAACCCAAGACCAGGCGGACTCGAGAACTAGAAAGCCTACGCCCTAGCCCTCTCGGCCACCTGGCCGGCTTTTCGCGAGTGACACGAGGCTTGTCAATCTACTGTCGAATGGAACAATCGAGAATACGAATATGCGTTGGTGAGGAGGATTATATGGAGGTCTTTTATAGTTTTAAATAAAAAAAAATTCATGGATGTTTACCTCATCTTATAATTATTCCTAGACGAATAATTGTACGGAAAAATTAATGTTTTGTGCTTAATAATACTGCTGTAACTGCAATTCTTTGGCGACCGCCGTTAACGATTTAACTTCCCCTTTACCGCCATGGTTTTTTTCCCTTCTGACTTCTGCTACCGTCACCGCCCAACGCCATCGCTTCCAAGGTATACTTGGGCGCAAATAAAAGAGTTCCGTGTATATGTTTGGATGGTTCCCTTGTAAGATTAAACTGCAATATCAGATTTGTTTAGGTAGTAAGTGCGAGAGAATGAAAACTTTGATGGTAAGATTTCCTATGACAAATAATGAATTGATGATATTCGCGGATTTAACTACTTACAAAATGGTGGATGTAATGATGAAGGGCATGCGTTTATCATTGTCAGCGACAGCCTTTATCATTGTTAGTATTAGATCTCGACAATGGATAGAAGCATGCCGTTCACTATTACATCTGCCATTTTGTAGGCAGTTAAATCCGCGAATAGAAAAATTTACACCATTATTAGATTTCTTTCGTTAGAAAGGTATCATTCTTTTTTTCTCTTGATGATAGTTTCAGGGATTGGATAAAATGAAGATAACACCTAGGATTAGGTTATGTACTAATAAATAACGCGTTGGACAATTGTTTACCTTTTAATGAATCGCTTATACGTGTTTAAATTTTAGTGGACTATTGTCTAGTTCTTCAATCAGAACGGCTGTCAATTGCTTTAGAGACGTTGGAGAGACATCTGCCTCTCAATTGACCTTATTATCTTGAGAACTGGCATCCAACATGCGAATGTTGCAGTTTCTTATTAATCGTAAATGGGTTCGTACAGTGGAGAAATAAAATAATATTTGATGAATATGCTAATTAGCGATTAACTTTAATTCGTTCACGTTTTCTCAAAAATGCAGATTGTCTAAAACTTTGTTACGGTCTTATTAAGCATTTATAAAGAAATCATTGAAATTGTGAATGCATTTCCTTCCTATGAATTTTAATAGATTTTGGAAGGACGTTAAGTAATCAATACTGGACGTTAAGTAATCAAGTAAGATATTATATTATTTATTACCGTTGAACACGCCATCACGTAAGGAAAACTTTCGTAAACCTATAATTAGTTCTCTATAGGACAACGAAAGTGTTCATCTAAAAAGGCAGTACGCTGATAAATACATGTATGTACGATCATTTGGCAAGGTTCAAATTTTATTTAAATTTATTTTAAAATCGGTACGCTTGAGTATCTACATTATTGGTTTCGAAGTGTAGCAGTTAAAATACAAAGGATTGTTAGGGATCTATAGTAGCAATTAGAATATTTAAAGATGGGGCGCGCATGGACTATCACGTGGAGCATTGTTAGTGCAGGTATTAAAATAGTTATATTCGAACAGCGAGCTAAAAACATTGAGTTATGCTCTCGAAAATTGACAGGTATTGGGAGGACTGGTTGAGTGCGTTCGGATTTTGGACTAGACCCACTGGTTTCAGAAGAATATGTCGCATATTAGAATACTGGTGAATTGTTAGGCGCTTGCAGACAATGTCCATCTCCACTCGGGTTAACAGTTACGAAAGAAACTTCTGACGACAAAAACTTCAGAGCTTTTCATGGCTAGGAATCTTGAATCACTAATGCCTAATCTCTATATTAATTTAGTTTTCTATGATGTTTTTTAAGCAGAGAAAACTGTAAATTCTAAAACTACATCGATTTAATATAATGAAATTTTACTTATATAATAAATATTCTAATTACATTCCAGATTAAATCCTTTCATTTAGGTTCTTGAATGAACTGCATGTGTTATCAGAAGTTTGAAAGAGCAGTTAGTAAGTTTAAAGGTCAGTAAGTCTAATTTTATGAGTAGAAGAAGTTTATACAGACAATTACCCATCAAAAAATGATGGGATAAAAAAAATACACGGGAAATATATTACGAACTACGAAAGCTCTGCAATACAGATAGTGTAATACGTCCTCTGCATGATCAAGTAGGTCCTTTAATACCTTAATCATCCTGTATTTGCAGAAAAGCAGCCATTTAGTGATAATTCATATCACATATCGCTTTTATTCCCCGATTTAAATTTATAAATACTCATGCCACTTCCAACCATCTTCAAAATCCATTTTATAGTTTAGATACTTAATTGAAATAAAGTCTACATTTTCCCAATTTTGTAATTCATGAAAATGATAAATAACCGAATTTCCACTCAAAGCAAAGTAAAAAATTTATTTATAAATAATATGATGCTGGTGATTCTTAGTTGTGATGTGCGTTCCTTTCATTTGAGGCGAGAAATGGCATTGTGCGTTCTTTAGCTTACATTTTTTATAATTTTATGTTCTGAGCAATATAAAATTGCATTGAAAATTTTTTTCTTATTTGGTCCAGTAAAACTTCAAAACCAGTTATTAAATTTGTTATCAGTTTCCTTCTTTTCATCGTAAACATTTTCCATGTCCATTACCTGGGTTTACGCTATTTACACTGCAATGTCTTTATACCTTTTGTAAGTAAAATATAAATTTATTTTAAGTATTTAAAGTCTTATAAGTAAGATATGAAGTTTAAATTTTCATGGCGGCAGTTTTCTTAAATCTGTTCCTATTTACGTAACTGAATTTCGAGTTTCTAAATATTATGAAATTTTAAAATTTATAATTTATAATTTGAAAATATTAATTAATATTAATTGGAATTATTTTGAGTTCTAAACGATAATTGGAAATGCTATGGAATCCGTTCATTTTATGAGTTCGTTTTTCTTTGTTGTCTCAATAAAACATTCAATCGCTATAAATGCTTTGGATATAAGTTTTCTGTATGCAGAATTAAAAAAGGATTTCAAGTTTAAAAAATTAATTCATAATAACGTTGTTCGGTTGTTCGATTAAAATGCATTTTAAAAAATAAAAAAGGGAAACTCCAGGCTTTAGAGCATTTGCAAGAAGGAAAAGAAAACTTTATATACATATATATATATTGGATGACAAGCAGTACAATTGAAATGGAGAGATGAATTGAAAATTGCGAAGGTTGCTGCTGCTGCCAGTCAACAATAGATCTTCAAGTCATGCAAATCGATCAATTGACACAGGAAATCAGAAAGAAGTTAAGCAAACTTCAACTGATTTCTTATAGCATCAAATCACTGAAAGCGCCGATTTCTGTCTGCTTCCATCTCTTTTCTTTCTTTCTCTCTAAGTAATTTTTTCCCTTCCTACCCTCCTACTTTCCAACACCCGCACCCAAAGTATTTACTCATGGCACCCATTCCCCATTTTCCCTTGGTGCGAACTCTTCTAACTGATTTCTTCCTTCTTAAATTTCTTCCTTTCCCGTTTGCAACGTCTCTCATTATGTGACAGTTTTCATCATTTCATATTTCAGATCAAATTGACAACTGACATTGAACCTCTCGCATTTTGTCGTCGAAACGGGAACAAAAATATCGCTTTTATTTTCACGCGGAGTTGAATTGTCGCTCGTGCGCTCGAGTGGGAATTTTCTTTTTTCTTAGGGTCCACCGGTTCTTATATGAGATGCAGTTCAGATTTCACCTCGAGAGACTAAATCCGAGATCAGTGGAAGACTATAAACCTTTCCTTACTGGTTCATGAGATAATATAATGAGATTGTTCGAAGAAGGAAAGGGAATTTTCTTAAACCTTGTTTCTCAATTTTCACTTTTAGGTTGTCTACGCTCTTTTTTTTCGTTTCTAAAAATATAAGACAAATGATTAGTAAAAATAGGCAAAAGTGTATTAAACGAAAACATACTAAATGACATCTTGTGTAAAACCGTCGTTAATTGCCTAATTAGAATTATGTTATTCAAAACAAGTCTCAAAGTCTTTGCAGTTTCGAACTAATCATTCTCTTTGATGAAATCATGCTGTAACTAAAACGGCACAGTTATAGAAAGTTTGTCAAATTTCAAAATTTATGTTTTAATGACTGCAATTTAAGGTTAAATAATAAATAGTTCAAAAAATCGATGGCCATGTTATATTTATGAAAATATCATATTCTCATCTGAAATCTGAAATATTAATAAAAACTGTTTTTAAAAGATTCAAATGAGCTCTGTTATGATAAAGCATCACACATTTGAATTGGCCATCTTAACGCCATCGCCATCGCCAAGAAAACAGTTAGTTCCTCTTTAGTTTGTTATGTTAGATAAAGAAGCCCTAAAAAGACAAGAACATGAACATAGCATATAATAAAAACCGTAACAATTTTAAAATTAGACCTGAGAACAAGAAAAACAACGAATTAAAACATGTTTATAGAAACCGCCATCGTCCGCGATATCGAGATGATAATACCAGAAAGGGAAAAAAAAAAATTTTCCTTTTCACTACTTATCCATTCCACTCTACATAGGTTTCGGTTTCATATCCATTAAACTAATTGCAGTGTCTCAGAATTATGGGTGCTTAAAAGAACATAAGAACGAACGCTCCGGGATAATCAAAGCTAAATCCAGAGCAGGCCATTCGCTGTCTGGCGAATGGTGCGCCGTCCAATGACCGAAGAGCACAACCAGTGGACGGAGAAGAGTTGGGCAAGGCCCTTAGGGGCCGAAAACAGCTTGGCTTAAGGGTGGGCCAAAAATACCTTCTAAGCAAAATTGTATTAACGTCCATTAAAAATTATGGAAGTAATGGAAAAGTGAGTGAAACTAAATCCTCTTTTAAGTTGGTTGGTGGGATAATATCACAGAAATTTACAACAACCGCTGCAGGCTTATAAGTTTTTAAAATCTTAAGGGGTTTCAAAACTCACCTTATACTGCGATTAAACGTACTAAATGTACATGTTTCTCATACATTATTCTCGTTTCAGCAAATGAACGCTTAAGGCTTAGTGTGCCATTCTAGCACGAACGTAGTTGGTTGAACATCTTTAAGAGGCTTAAAACATTCGCTGAGCAAATTTGTTAAAAGCAAATGCTTTTGCAGCTTTACGTCACAAAGTAAATAAAGCGACTAAATAAAAAGCATATATTATGATGTATAAAGTAAATGACATAAGATACTGTACAGCAAATAAAGTTAATATAAAGTCACTCCCCTGTTAAGAAAATTCATATCTTAAAAACTATGGTAGAAACATGAAAATTGTGGCATTATATACAATGCTAGATTTTGTTGTCGTAAAATACACAGGAGTTCAGTTGTTCGTCACTTCTTAAATGCAAACATTCTAGACCGATGGATTGGGAGAGATGGTCCCACACTAGGGCCACCATGTTCACCGGACGTTATTATCCCTTTTGAATTTCTTATGAGTCTATGCTGAAGATAGTTTTCAGTTGATCAACATTTATTAATTATTATTAACAAACGAGTATTTCTCCCGTGAAAAATCACGTGACCGTAAGAAAACTTATTACGATGCATTAAATTCGAGCGGCACTCACTTGCAATGATTATGTCCAGTCAACCAAAGGAAATAATCCACACGAGTTTAATACTTAATATTACATTTCATGCTAATGTGTTGTTTTAATAGCTTTTTTAATTATAATTATTTAAATTTAATAATCTTAATAATGTTAACTCTAAATGTAATATTAAGTTATTAAAAATAAATTAATATTGAAACGGTAAAACTTAGAGTAAAATTCAAGTGTAGATTATATCCCTTTGATGACTGTACAATGAAAATAATATCATAAAATGCTACCAAATTAATGTCATCTCTCGGCGCTCAAAGGAAATTCACGCTAAATTCTAATGGTATCATAGTATGCGCAAAACACTCACTGTCTCCTTTGCAACTGCTCGCAACAACAGTTCCTCTAATGCAGAATTATATTCCTGTACATGCTAAACGACACGGTTTTTGCATTGTAAATGGCCCCGCTTCGCTTTCATCCGTCCCCAAATCGCAGCTGGTTATTTTGCCTCAATGTCGGCATCCGAAATGCTCAATGCCCAGGCGAATGCGCTCTCTATCTTATTCTACTCTTTGATGGTTACGGACATTATTATTATTATTAGGATAAATAAAGGAGAACATGTGAGTTCGTCACGGAAACCGTATTGCATTGTTGTTGCACGTTTAATCATTGTTGGCGCTGGCTTGAAACACACGCCGGAACTGAAAGTCACCTGACCATTGTTGTCTGAGCAACAATTTTTATCAAACTATAAATAAAGGCGAACATATGAGTGCGTCCAACACCTCCTAGACAGAAAGCCTGATAACGGAAACGTCATTCATTGTTACATCATCATTAGTCGACCATTGTTAATCTCATTTCTACCAATAATAAGCCCTAAATTTGGTCGACTAATGATGTAACAATGTATGCCGTTTCCGTTATCAGGCCTTCTGTCTACTGTCGGCATGCCACGAGAAGACTGCTGAGTTGCTTAATGTGTCGCTGCAGTTGCAGATGAATCTATTCAGTGGTTGGGGGACAAACAGCCAAATTTGAATCGATCCATGTTTCATCGATGTAAACAATAGGACGATCTTCTTCTCTTATTTTTTTTTTCATATTTCTCAGGTATCTATCTCTCCATTCAAACGTTTTCGTTTGTTTGGAAACACGGCCAGAACTCATTTTTGCGCTACTTGATTTTAGCGCTTTTCCTCCCTTCATAACTATAGACTGATCTGCAATTACAGCGACACCATACGAGCACATTAAGCAACACAGCGGTCTTCTCGAGGCGTGCGAACAGTAGGTGGTGTTGATTCGTCATACAAAACAATTTGAACGTGCGAGCTTTGCAACAATATGAATTGAATTTGAAATAAAATTATCGCTCAAACTGCGCGCGGATAAAATCTTGTTAACAAATAAATGAAAAAAAAAATTTGATTTTGTGTCTGTAATCATCACAAATCTTATCTGTTTGTAGTGATCAGTAGTAACATTATTATGAATACCAACTTAGCAGTTAGCAAGTGCTCCTTCGGCAGCATGTAGGCAGGTAGCGTCCTTGGGATGGATTCAATAATGTACTGGAAGCTTTCTATAAGCATCTGTGACTATTACTCCAGAGTGAGTTTAGATTCCTTGGCGGAGAATCTATTCCTCTACTGTGCTGACCGAGGAGATCCCATATATTTTTCGATGGGATTGAGATCTTGAAGTCTTCGTCATGCTTCTCGAACCACGGACGGAAAATTCTAAAAATATGGCACGGCTGATTGTCTTACTGATAAGTGTCATTGCCTCCAGGGAACATTTACACTTACAAAGTCATTACCGGAACAAAACATTTCCCGCACTGAAATCATCTCCGCCTTATCTGCTTCCTTCTCTTTTCTGAGGTTTATCACATGAAACAAAAATCGAGAAGTCCAATCTCAGTATTGCTGCACAAGCTCAAATTTTTTTTTGCGATGAACATGGTCAGCATACAGGAGGTGCTGGTATCAAGTTGCTGCTTCAGAATCCATTGCTCAGTAGTGGTCGCTGGACTGTCGAGACCTTTGTAGACATCTTGACCCTCATTTCCTTTTCACGGTCAGTTGTTCACCAGTGCGCCGATTGAGTTTACTTCAACCAACTTTCAGTACAGGATTCGATGACACGTGGAGCTCTACATTTATATTGTATGTCGGATCTTCAATTCCATTTGACCAGTCACAAAGTTCGCTATTTCCGATATGCTGTCATCCCCGTCCCGATAGCTAATAAGTATGCTCTCTTCCAAGACTGTTAAGTCGCGTGGCTTACTTATGATATTCAAACAAATGCTAAACATCAAGCCTTATGTATCATCAAATGCTAAAGGTATAATGTGATACCTTCACACATGTGGCGGCTAATGTAATAATAAACTTAAATGTGACTAGATTCTGTAAATGTTTGAAATCAACAAAAGAACTTTATGCTCACCCTGTATTTCGCTATCATTATCCAAATAAAATTTCTGCATTTGGCGTGAAGTCGCATTATTTCCTTTAAAGCGAACCTTGGCTAGTGAAGATCTAAATTTGCAAGAAAAATTTGAATCTTGATAGTCACTATGCGTTTAATTGAGTCATTAACATCTTTAGTGCTATACAGAATATTATCTGCATCCTATACTCTTTTATTACGACATCTTATCTCAAATGGACTACAAAGCAACGATAAATGTATAAGCAAGTACTCATAATTCTCTAAGGGAGTTTTCTTCTTCATCAAAGGGAAAATGTATAATTTTAGCTAGGAATTTGCGAAGTTATTTAATTAATTAAAAGAAAGAGAGCGTAGATTAGCTAAACGAAAAATCCTAGCTATGTTAATTAATTTTCATATTAGAAGTTTAATAAAGAAGGGAGGAAATGTGTAATGGAGTTTGTGAAAATTGAAAGCCATAAATAACTTTTGGCTGAGAAATGAGTGGATTTTATTAAGCTGTCTGAGAGATCTTCAAAGATGCTCTCGGAATCGCTTATTTATGAACGTGAAATTACTTGTCAACATTTAAAATGAAAATCTGATCATTTAGTTCATTTTTCGGAATTCACTTTTATTAATTATGGAAAATTATCAAAACTCAGAAGCCCTTCTGGAAATGGGATATCGTTAATTTTAATGGGATATTATGAAGTTTGGCGATCTCTTCAACTACTTGCAATTATCAAGCAGAAGAGTTTTGGGAATTTCGTTGCTATTAATATCCATCATTACGATTCAGATTTTTCTTCAGGAGGTAGAGATATGAATTCGCACAAAATTAATTTTCTGGTGTTCCTCTTTTACGCCCTCTTTGACGTTACAATCAAACAACCATTGAGTCTCGCATCCTTATGAAGATACGGAAGTTTAGATTAACATTCAAAAATAAGCTGGGCACTTAACATTTAGAGGATATAGTATAAAAGAGTTTAAAAAAGCGACCAACTTTCCCCTCTGAATGCCTAATGTGATCGTATATTACATCCAGTCCATTATTTGGTTCACTCATTGCCAACATTATCGTATTGCATGTGATATATGAAGCCATTTCGAGAGTTTTTTTCGCCTCTGCATTTGGCGAAGTTAGAACGGAAACGGTGGAATGGCGATCCTTAACAAGGTGTTTATCACAAGCATACTGTAGCGTGTCGATGAACGAATCAAGCACTGAAAGACACATGCAGCTTGACTTATATATGGTAATCTGTTACTTTTATGATCCTGTATTAGCTTGCTGCCATTTATGTTTAAAAAAATAGCGAAACTGAGCGCGAGAGAGGACACTCCCGTGCTTGTGTTGCCATGGCTACGTCCAGCAGAACGCTCACGTTCCCACCACAACACTCGTGAAAAATTAATCGAATACAATCTCCCTGCATCCTACTCCATCTTAGCCTTCGACAGAACCATTGGAAACTAAATTATTCCGACAATTAATATTTCATTAGATTCTATTTCAATCTGGTTCGGATATCCCATAAAAAGTTCACTGCCACTCGCAAGATACAGTGGCCAAGCGCCTATTAGAATGAATGGAGTTTTAATTTTTAAAATGGACGCATCGATATATTTTTTGCTGGTAAACCTTTCTCCCCCAAAGTAGGAAATCTCAAGATAGAATAAAAATCAAAAAAATATATAAATCATAACCAGTCGTCTTCCATAATTAAATCCCCGAAAATTGAATTAAGTTTTATAAATTAGATATTTCTTCTTCACGTGTCTAATCAGCAGGCACAAAGTGTCTTTCATTCACAAAACTCGTAGCAAAGAACGTAAGCGGCCGGGTGGCTACCTTTTGATCGCATGCAGCCCATCTTCCTTAAACATATTTTCCTCGTTTGCATTTTTAATAGCCGACATTTTAATGTACGCTTCTTAATGACGAACAACTGCCTTCGCATTAAGCAGACATCTTACAAGTCAAACTGCCTTTGAATAAAATATGAAAGACCCTTGGTTGTTTAAACGAAAATACGCCGTAAAAAGAGGGGCCGCTATGAAAGTGAATGCGAATCAGAGTAGTTTCAATATTTAAAGAAAGGACTAATAAATTATATGTGTTCTTCCATTACACGAGCGTCGTCTCAGAGCTCTGAGTTCTGAACTTCTGTTTCAAAGGAGAAAACTTTTATTCACATGACGACCCCATGTCATTTTCTTTGTTTTTCGCTATTACCTGCTTTTCCTTGACGATGTTTCTGATAGCTTTCTACGACGACATTCTTCTTATTTGCTACTGGGAGGTTTTCCTGGAATTTTGAGAATAAATTAAGCCCAGAGATTAAGTAAAGATGGAAGCCGATGTCTTCATCACTTATTAAAATGATCAAATAGCTTCACATTAGGAAGTTGCCAAACTACATCGCTTGAATTCTAAATCTGCTATTCTAACGTCTCTTTAGCAGCATGAGCCGTTTCTTTTAGAATGATCTATGCAGTTGACCTCATTTCGCGAAACTTCATTTATTTAGAAAGATTATCTTTGCTGAACCCATAGACTCACCGAGACCAGTTTCTTAGGGCTCCACGCCCATCAGCTGCCCTTGTTACATGTTCAATGACCTCAAACGGAATATGATATGGACATCATAATGCATCTATCACCTAAATTTCAACCGTATCACGGGCAAAGTAAAAATCGAACATATAGACCAGTATTTCAAAAGTATTCGCCGAATGGCGTGATCAAGAAAGAGTTGCATCTAAAAACTCATTTGCGGACGTCCACGGGACCTAGACGACCGGAGTGAACCAAAGACAACCGACATGCCACCATTCATCAGCTAACAGCGTGCAGCTAACAGCTAACAGCATTCGAAACGCGCATACCTCCGAATTCTTGCACGGCTGAGTTACAAGAGCAGGTTTTCTTATAAGGTTCTTCTCACATTGAAACAGAACAGGGGGAAAACTTAGTATTTATAGATTTTCTAAAGATGAAAACATCGATTCAGTCTCGTTTCATTTACATCGCCTTTTTTAAAAGAGAAAAATAAGCGTATATTTTGAATTCCATACTCTAAACAAAACTGTAGGTCCGTGAGCTGTTTTTCTTGAAGTTATTTGCTTGAATTTTATAATGATTCGTTTTCCGTGACTATTCTGTTATATGAATATTAAACCATGAAGTGTCAGACCATTTACAATTTTTGTATGCTTAAGTTAAAACTTTAAGGACTTAGTATTTCTAAGCATTTACGTATTCTGAACTTTCTGTGTACTTGCCCGGCCAAAGTAATCAGAAAAGGTGGCTTTGGCAATCTCAAGGCATTATTTAGAAAGAGATGGAAAAGGAGAAGATGGAGAGCGAAGGAGAAAAGAAATAAAAGGAGTTGGCTTCGGACAAATCCCAAAACGATTAAACTTCTCAGTGACCAAGAGGGTGCAAACCAAATACTGGCCATCAGCAGTAATCCATTCCCTAAGTGCATTTTGGAGGATCGCTGCAACCTTTCCTGTAGGGAGAAACAGCTTCCTACTCCCCAACCTCCACATGTGAAATGAGAAGAAAAAGCCTTTTCTTGTTAGAAGTTCTTCACTGTTGAGCCATTCACCGCTCAGGAAGCGAATGGAGGTTTAAAGATCGTCCTTTGCTCGCTAGTGACATCGTAGACGAGATCGTTCTTCACCAGATTAACGACTGGAGCAAAGGTTCAATTTAAAGCAGCGACTCCCGTTAACACTAGCAAATACAAAGGCCTTTCAAATATTCAAGGCGAGGTTTTTTTCCCTTCCTCTTCCCCCCCTTTTACACACCCATCTAAATTTATCACTTCTTACAAACGCGTCTCCTCCACCAAAAGTTTATTAACATGTAGATTTAATGGAAGGAAACCAGCCAGAACTACAGTAGAGGGAGGTGAAAATGAGCGACGATAGGGCTTCAAAGACTACATAGGCTAAAACTTTTTTTTTTTTTTTTTAACCAGATTTTATTTTTTTTTTTTGTCGTCCGCAGCGTCCCATTATTTTGTGCGACTTTTGGACGATAATGGATGCATGTCTGAAATAATAAGATACATCTTGTGAAAGTGACTCAATCGATAGAGCCTTTAAGTCGACTGCAATTAACTTTTTATTTTCGCTAAAGAAAGATGAAGGTTCCGTGTAAGCTCGTCGATAGGATTCAGTCGGGGATCTTAGACTCTTGCTTCGCGGAAGGCACAAGGAAGGGTGAGGAGAGGGTTTGGCGGGTGGAATGATAAAAAAAAAGGAAAAAAGATAAGCTGGTTCAGCGTTTGCGTCAGAGGGAAAAAGGAGTCAAGGAAGAAGGCTGATGGCGTCGACTGGTGGGCGGTGGGCTTTAAACTCTTACCTCTCTTTCGTTATGTAATTAGTGGTCACACGGTACGTCTTGTAGAATTTGCCGAAGAGAGACCACACTCTCTCTAGAGAAACGCAAAACATTTCACGGATGATGAAGATAACGAGACTCTACGTCAGCAGCCAACGCTAATAACAAGGAGCCATTGATTCTATGCTAATAGCTTCAAAGTGCAAGATTCAAATATTTTCATAACGCCATCACCCACTAAGAAGAACGCCCTTACTTCCTTTTTCAGTTTAGAAATCTTCACAGGCAGGTTTTCGTTCGCCATCACTCCATTAAACCCTTCTTTATTTGCACTTTATCGTGACATACTAGAGTTTTAAATTAGCAATGTAAATCGGAATTTTTAAAGTTTTGTTTAATTTAAATTATGGAAGAATCGTGTTAGAATCAACAGTGATAAGAATAGACCTGCTAAAGTACACAAATGTTATTAAATTAAAATAATTAGAGGAAAAGGTTGTAATGTGTTTCCCAGTTTGTTTATTGTAATAAAAATTTTAACTTATCCTAAAACCAGACACAATAGGGCAAAGACACAATAGGGTATGTTGTTGGCATTAAGTATCATTTTTGAAATAAATAAGTTGCTCAGAATTTTGAATAGTTATGTTTTTTTGGCCAGTCCAAATAAATTAGATGAGCTCAAGTGTAGGTACTATGGCACCCTGGAAGCCATTTTAAATGTATGGAAAATAAACTCAAGAATAAAATTAGTAATTAATAATATCTACTATTATCTAACAATGAAACTAAGGCGAGTTTACTCTGAACTAAAATAAAAATAATACTATTTCTGCTATAAAAAACTAAAAATTAACAAATCAAAATAATTAAAATTTAATTTTTGCAGAAGGACACTCGCATTTGCATTATTTTATTAACGGCAGAAATCACAGACATAATAAACTCCTTATGGTCCGGCACAATCGCTATGAGTTCAAGTTTGCCATCGTTGGCATTGTACCCATTCTTCACTTCGGCTCTCATTTTCTTTTGCTGTCTCGCAGAAGGTGCAATTGGGGTTTTAGGTATTCTGTTCAGAGTATGGGCATCTTCCGATTCGGAATTATTATCTATAATTTCCTCCTTTTCTTCCTCTTCGTACTTGCTGATTATATGTGTAGCTCCTCTCTGGAGTCTGGTTAAGGCTCTTAGTTTGGTTAAGGCTCTAGATAGGTGAGTATTCAACGATAAGAAATGAGTATTTCATATCGTTGTGAGAATTTCTATCCGCCATTTTAGTTCCATTGTCGATCATTAAAAGCATGAGGCGCATAGGGTCGAGCATGTACATTTGCGACGCTTTGTCCTAAAATGAACAAAATATTGCTTTGTCTTTCGTGAAGAATGTTTATTTTAATATACAGGGTGTAAATTTTAAGTTGACAAAGCAGAATAACTCGAAAAATAAGCTTCACACGAAAAAATGCGTATAATCCAAAGTTGATTATTTTCGAGGGGGCATCTGCTGGTGCTAAAATTAGCCCACCCCCCCCCGGCCCCTGGGGGTGGGGCGGGGGGCAACTTTAAAATTTCAAATGGGAACCCCTATTTTTTATTGCAGATTCAGGTCCTACATAAAAAACTACGTACATTTTGTCTGAAACATTTTTTTTTATTTTTGGTAGATGGCGCTGTAATTCAAGAAAATCCATTTTCTCATTTTTGCGTGGAAATGGTTACGGAGAAATAAAAAATACTTATTTACTTCGTAAATTTTGCCGCAAAGTTATTATTTTATTATTTTTTGCCGCGGATTAGGATAATTTTGTTTTGTTTCGTGGTCATGAGGCCACACAACTTTATAATTATCAAACAAATCAACTGATTAGCTAACTAACTAACCGAACATCCTACGTACTAACGAGTGAACTCATTAACTAACAGAGTAAAAAAGTAAAAGACTGTGTAAAGATGAAGTTATTCCCGTTTAAGATTTGGTGGTCCTTAAAAGGACCGATTGTTTTCGTTTTATTTTTTCTTATTTGCAAATACTTGCAAGTAAATGAATTTCGGGGTGCTTGTATTTCCAGTGAGTCCCCTCGCCTCTCACTTTCGGCCTGCTTGTTGTCCTTAAATCCCTTGCATCTCGCCGTTTTATGAAATTAAATGTTCAAATTGATGACCTCCAACTTCGATGCATTTATTGACTCGTTTTGTAAATTCCTGAACACATCTTGATAACATGTCTGGTGTAATTGCAGCGCAAGCATCTCTTATTCTTTGAATCATGTTTTCGCGAGTGGTTGGCGTTTCCTTATAAACGATATCTTTGAGGTAACCCCATAAGAAAAAATCTGGCGATGTAAGGTCAGGCGATCTGGCTGGCCAATTCACAGGACCTTCCCTGCCGATCCAGCGACCATGGTAAAGTCGATGTAGTACTTCGCGCGCTACTAATGAATAATGCGCTGGACAACCATCATGTTGAAACCACATGTGTTGTCGAAGTTCAATACTCAGGTCTTCAAGTAGATCTGGTAGTTCATTTTCAAGTAGGTTACGATATTTGTTGCCATTCAAATTACCGTCTATAAAATATGGACCGATAAGTTTATCGCCAATTATCCCACACCAAACATTAATTGACCAAGGTCGCTGATGGTTGACTTCTCGAATCCAGTGTGGGTTCTGTTCACTCCAGTAATGCATGTTATGTCGATTAACTTCCCCGTGGTTTGTGAATGTTGACTCATCGGAGAAAAGAACTCGTGCAAAAAAATGTTGGTTTGTTTGCATCTGCTGAAGTGCCCAGTGACAAAACGTTAGACGGTTTTGGTGGTCATTGCCATGTAGTTCCTGATGCATAGATACATGATATGGATGAAATTTGTGGAGCTTCAGCATTTTCCAAACACTCATATGTGAAATTCCTGATTGCCTTGATATTTCTCTTGTGCTCGCATGTGGATTATGAGCCACAGCAGCTAGGACTGACACTTGATTGTTTTCTCCACAAACAGTAGCTGCACGGGTTCTTTTTTTCTGGTTCACACTACCTTCCGCAGTAAATTGTTTAATAACTCGAACAAAAGAAGACCGTGATCGCGTTTGGCCAGGAAAACGCTGAGCATAAAGCGCGACTGCATTATCAAAATTTCTCCCACTTTCTCCATAAATGTACACCATCTCAATTTTTTCTTCCACAGAAAGATAATTCATAATGTAAATTCAAAAGCAATACGGCGTTGTACACTCACAAAAACAGTTGAAAAATTACAATCTTTTCTTCTAAAGATCAGAATTTAAAATGTAAACATTCTGAAAAAAATGCCAATGTTTACGTTATTTGTTTGTTGACGAAATGTCTTCAAATTACATTGTAGTTAAAACAATGTAGGAATCGAAATGAATAATAAATTAGTTATTTCCACGCAAAAATGAGAAAATGGATTTTCTTGAATTACAGCGCCATCTACCAAAAATAAAAAAAATGTTTCAGACAAAATGTACGTAGTTTTTTATGTAGGACCTGAATCTGCAATAAAAAATAGGGGTTCCCATTTGAAATTTTAAAGTTGCCCCCCGCCCCACCCCCAGGGGCCGGGGGGGGGTGGGCTAATTTTAGCACCAGCAGATGCCCCCTCGAAAATAATCAACTTTGGATTCTACGCATTTTTTCGTGTGAAGCTTATTTTTCGAGTTATTCTGCTTTGTCAACTTAAAATTTACACCCTGTATATGCAAGATAGTTTGGAAGGGCCAAGTCGTGGATTGGCATGATAAAATGTGAATTGTGTGAATTTGAGCGCCACTGACATCATCGAAAAAGCTAAAAATCCTACACAACTAGAGCGAACCGAGGTGGCTTGAAAGAACCTTCTTCGCAAATAATCTCACCGATTTGTCACTGTGAACATTTCTTCACACTTTATAAAAACTATCTGTTGACGAAGGGAAATTTTGAACTTATAAAGCACTTGGTGTTATATGTCAATATTGAGTTTCCATCATGTTGCAACTTGAAGGAAAAAATTGTAAATTAAGTCCGTTCCTTCTGTGTAAAAAAAAAAAAACAAAAAAAAAAAAAAAAAAATTTAAAAAAAGGAAAAAAAGTATTCGGCACTACAACTCTAAAACGGAAAAGAATTTAAGTTGTAAATAAATATGATTTTTCTTTTTCCTGAATGTTTTCTTATTTGACAGCAAAAAAAAATTCTAACACTTTAACACATACAGGCCGGATTGTTTCGTAATAGTGCAATAATGAGTTAAAAATCATTTTCATTAAATATAATTTCTTAAAATTCCTTCCTCTTTTATATATAAAAAATGAAAATCATATATTTCTTTAAAAATTAACAATATTAATTTAAAATATTTATTATCTTCATTAATATATTTAAAACAATTGTACAAAAAAGACAAAAGTAACATTTTTGCGCTTAAAAAAATAAAAATGTAACAAATAAAAATTATAAAAATATAAAATATAAATAACTTCACCGCCATACAAAATATGCTATTATTGTTATTCCAATTATAACAAGTTTTACAAAAATTTCATTAGCATTATCTAAATAAGTTTCTTACAAAAAATAACAAAACAAACAAACAATCGATTTAAATAAATGTTAATTCATATAACAAATAATTTTTCCAAATCAAAATAATAATTTTTTAATAATCTATATGTTGTTAACCTTAATATCCATGTTGGGAGTTTATTAAAAATCTATGGAATATAATATTCTTTTTCTCTTGCACAATACAAGTTAAAGAGTTTTGATACTACATAATTTAATTGTTTTCTTAAACAATACTGGTGTTCTCTTTTTATTAAATAATAATAATAATAATAATAATAATACCGCAAGAGTATGATCCGACCGACTCCATGGATGTAAGGGGTAATTGAGATTAATAATAATTTTTTAATTTTAATAATAATAATGGGATATTAAACGGATTAATTTTTATGTAAACTAGCGTAAGCCAGATTATTTAGGACATAACACATAAAGAGTGCTGGACTTACAAATTGGCGCTCAAATTCACACAATTCACGTTTTATCGATGCCAATCCACGACTTGGCCCTTCAAAAGTATCTTATATATATATAAAAAAAATGTTTTTCACGACGTAATGCAGTATTTTGCTCATTTTAACGCAAAGCGTTGCAGTTATACAAGCTTGACCCCATGCAGCCCATGAATTTCGGTATGGACGTTGGAACCAAAATGTCGGATAGGAATAACCTACATCTCTATGCTCTAGTCTGGTATGACTGCTTCTCCCTCGTACACTGTCTCTGTACGAGACCACGGCCTCGGTTATAGCTACAATCGCATTCATCACCAATAAAATGATGAAACAAATAATACGAACAGAAGCACTGGGTTTGGAAAATAATAGGAATAACTCAAAATGGGTCCATGAGGGTTATATCATACGCCATACATCAAATGTTAAATTATTGATGAAAGAAAATTCCACAGCCTGGATTCAAACCAGGAGCCTTCTGCTCATGCCGCTGACGCTCAAACGGTTAGAGCCTAACCAATTGAGCCACAACAGACATAAAAACATTACGTTATTTACATGTCTATTTACATAATTTAATATCTGATGTATGGCGTATGATAAAAACCCTCATGGACCCATCTTGAGTTATTCTTTAATGAATACGTATTGCGCCTTAGGAAAGATACTCCCAGCCTGTGGACTAAGTAACTGCTCTAACCAAGCCCAAAAGACATGTAAATAGCGTAATGCTTTCATGTCTGCGTGAGCAGAAAGTACCTGGTTCGAATTCAGGCTGTGAAATTTTCTTTCCTATTTTCATCAATAACAATAATGAAAATACTAGAAAATAGGGCTTAAGGAAAATACTAACGTGAATTTACCTTCAATATGTCAAAGACGGAACATTTTCAATTATATATTATGATCACAGTCTCTTTTACACATTTCTATACTAATTAAAACAAAAATATTCGACAAGAAAAACTTATCTCACTATCGTGCGTTGATACTTCTGCTTTACTGAGAGATGAGTCAACAGGAAGCGATATCTATATCTTAAATTTTTGCAACTAGCTATTGCTTTATTAGATATTCTACTCACTTCCTATATGGCATTAATAGTTGATTTATTTGGCTGGGGGGGGGGGGGACAATTTATCAGCAGGGGCCACTATACCACCTTTTCCTCTAATAATTCATTAACAAAGTTTGACTTCATGTTAAAAAGCCTAAGCACCAAATTTCATACGTTTGAATACATACTCGCTTCATTCGACAAACAATTTGGCGTGCGTTTTAATTGATTTTCTGCATTAAAACATTCTACACTTTTAAAAATAGCTAAATAAAAATATTTTAACCACATATTAAAAAAAAATAAAAGAAACTGTTGAGGAATTTAATCATTGTCCAGTTTGGTAGATATTTTTTTTTTCGTTGTTCGCTGCACTGTTAGAACTTTTTCTCTTTACTTTATAAAACTCAGGAGGAAACTAGCAAAAAAATAGGACACTTAGTCAAAAACTTTTAAGTTTCAGCCTTTGATGGCTGGAATAAGTTTAATTTATTTTCTCCTCCAGCTTTTTTAAAACCCGTTGCATAGTTGAGTGAATTCTTTCTAGCGTCTTTCTTTTTTTCGCTCTTTTCACGTACTAGCAATTTTTTTCACATTCTTTAAATTTTTTTTTCCTTCCATGTCCATTGTGTAAAGACATGAAAGAATACATGTTGTATCAATTTCCGCTATAAGAGAGCGCCACCGAACTGCGTGAGCATGCTGGTTCGAGACTAGCTGAAGAGTTAAGGGAGGGGGGAGGGATAAAAAAGTTCCAGCAACCATGAAGCAATATCAGCAGTGAAGATGGATCGATTAATTTTTTTATAGGTTATAACGTAACAATTTCTAAAACGTGCATAGAGCTGGAAAGAAAAAAAAATGGCTGAAGGAAGGAGAAACCAACTCTAAGGGGGCTTCGACAAGAGTGTAGTGGAGAGAGGAAGCTTGAGAAGAGCAAGAAATAAAAAAAAACTAAGAAAAAGAAGAGAATTAAAACGGAAGACACTTATTAAAAAGAAAATTGGAAAGAGAAAAAAAAGAAAATGGAGCATTTAAAAGAAACATTGAAAAATATAAACGGGATGGGAGTTCCCAGAGAGGGAACAGTTAAGAGGAGAGCAGATAGAAAGGAGATGGAGAAGAAGATAGGGGGGGAGGGGACTTGGAACGCGAATCGAACAGCAAAAATATTGGAAGGATGTAAAAAAAAATTAATTTTTTTAAAAAAAGTAAATAAATAAATAGAAATGGAGAGAGAGAGGAAGTAGAGAACTGAAAAAAAGATCTTAAAAAAATTTTCATTTTCTTAAAAAGATACTTCGAAAATCATCATAACCGATCACTCGATAACTTCCTAACCCTCCCCTTCTCAATCCATTCAAGCAACCATCAATCTACCCACCTACCCTTACCGATCAACATCGCATTTCCTTGCCTTCCTCTCGACTATTTTCTTTTCTTCGCGATATTAATCCAGGTGAAAACAACGCCTGGCGGAAATAAGCAAATTGCATTGACGACCTCGGGCTGTGCATCGTTAGCGATTCCGAAAGCAAACTTCCGCGCATCTGAATACGAACTACCGGCGCTAGATGTAGACGCTCCTCCTTCTCTCTCACTCTCTCTATATTTACCCCTCTATTCACTTTTCTTTATTTTCCTGATTGAAAAAATCTAAAAGTATACACAAGAGAGATCAAACAAGTAACTTGAGTTTCTTTCCTCCCTCTTCTCTTCTTACCTTTTTATATTTTTAGGAATTTTTTTTTTCTTTTTTGCCATTAACGAAAGTTTCACTAGCGATGTTCTCCATTTTCAATATTTTAAATGTTTGTAAATAACTTTTTAAAAATTAAATGTATATACTTTAGAAATGCGCATAAACAAAATCTTCATAAATGTCAAGGAAACAGCAGAAACGCTGTTTGAATGAATAATTCAGTTTTAATATCAACATATTCGATCTGAGGGAAAACCATAAAAGAAAAACAAAAAAGCGGAAAAAACGCTGTGTTCGATCTTAGAACTGAACAATAGGCTGTAGCAGCATGGAATTATGTTGACTTAAATAATGTATGAGACCCGATAATTTAATAATGATTTATAACTCTGGCAATTTATTAATAAATATTTCAGTGACTTTTTTAATGTTTCAACATTAAATTTTTAAAGCCCAACCTTCCTCTTTCTTACCGCTACGAACGTTGTAAATGGATAAGCGATATAAATCTAGAATTGCAAAATGGGATAACCTCCTCGTTTGATTCCTGGAAATGGAATTTCTTTCCTTGGTTATGTCTATTCTAATTTTCTAGAATCTGACCTATCTTGGGATTTTGTGTATACATTTTTTTAATCAAGAAACTCATTCTCTGCCATTGAATGTTCATTCCATGTCTTATAATCGGCCTCGGTGGCTCAGCGGTTGCGTGATCGCCTCTGATGCCCGAGTACGCGGGTTCGATCCCGGCCGAGGACGACGAGGATTTTTCAGGGGGAAATCCTGAGATCACGCACTTCCTTCGGAAGGGAAGTAAAGCCGTTGGTCCCGTGTAGTCGTTTGCCGGCTGCACGTTAAAGAACCCTTGCGAGGCAAAATTTGCGGCCCCTATAACGCCGTCCTGAAATGACCATAGCAGTTGAAAAGGACGTTAATACCAAACAAACCAAACCAAACCATGTCTTATACAGTCTGGACATTATTATGGGACCAATCCTGTTTGAGCAAACATTTTGAATATAATACGATTAGTAAACATCAGTCAGATGATGTCAGAAAAAAAAATAATCATTGCAAACAAGTTAATTTTACGGAATGGTTACTAAAAATTTCGGGACAGTTTAATAGAAATAGGTGGACGAAATTACAAGACTACTGAAACAAAACAATGAATTATGCTTTGTATCAACTAAAACAATAAAATCGAAGTAGTTAATATCTAGTTTGCCATTTTAAAAGGATCACGGCGATGAGACGGCTGGTCATTAATTTAGCCAGGTTTTGTAGTCTTTCAAGGGATATATCATCTCATGCCCGTTTAATTGGACTTTTCATGTCATTTACGGTAGTAAACTGCTTTCCGTTTGAGTATATGCTTCGCTCCACATCACCCCACAGATTCTCAATCGGATTGAGATCCGGACTATTTGCTGACCAGTCCAGAACTGGAAGTTCGTGATCATGCAGCCACTGTTGAGTTAAAAAGGTGGATGGGTGCATTATCGTGCTGTAAAACAATATCAGGGCCATTCTGTTCGTCTTTTAATGTAAATACGCAATTCCCTAAAATGTCATGAGAATCGTCTGCTCTTGATTTTTTTTCAAGGAAAAAGCCGTCCAAGTCATAGCGGTTACCACTTCTTGTATGTTTTGAAAAAGTCCTCTGTCTATCTCAAATCAATCCTGTAGAATCTGATACCATCGAGTCCGTCTAGGTTAAAAAAATTTTCATCTCTAAGATGACATATCGGAATTCCCAACATACTACTTTGTAAAGGTCAACCTGGTCACCTTGTGCTTCATGGTTAAGGTTGGCTTTGACTTCATTTTCAGATATGCATGATTCTTGGAAGCTGCTTGTTCTAGATGATGGATGACGTGAGGCTGGAAGATGTTGATCCAGTGGTGGTAGACGCCATTCGGAGGATGGCACGTTTTCTCTTGTGAGGATTGCCTTAATCGTCAGGATCATTCAGGAAATTATGGACGACGGTTTTGGACTTGCTAATTACCGCAGCAACCTCTTTCACTTTTACCGCAGTTTTTATAAGCTGCAATTTGTGCTTGCTGTTCACTGGTTAATTTCGTACACTGTTCCATGCTAAACTTGTATAATACAACAATACAAATACCAGATTATGTTCTGTAGTATATTAATGATGATTTCGACTTTAAAGAAAAAACATGCTAATTTTTGCGGGGCATTCCAGTATTCCGATGGTGGTATAATAATTTCATCCATCTATTTCTGTTGAACTATTCCGAAAAACAACAATTCCGTATGTTTAATTTGTTTGCAATGATTTTTTTTCTGACGCCTGACTGATGTTTAATTAAAATTATTATATTCAAAACGTTTATTCAAACAGTGTAGTATTAATATTGTGGTCTGTCTTATAAATTTGTCCAGTACTGTATGCATCTTCAAAAAAATTACATTTTACGATAAGCCTATCATAGCAATTTAATCTTTACTTTTCGTGTTAAGAGAAAATCTACCATATACATAATAACGTCCATTGTTCACTTTCATTCAATCTTCATCTAAAATAGTAGGCATGACAAGAGTTTTCAGGAAATTATTTGTTAAAAATTGATATGGAAATATATTTTTCATCTGCACATTTATACATAAAACGCACCTTTCTCATATCCAAATTCGACTCACTTTTGTTTCCTAGGGGACTATTTTAAATATGTAAACGGTAAATTGAAAGCTACATGTAGAGTATTGGAAGGAGAAAACTCGTGTCGTAAAAGATATCGACCAATTGGCAAAAGAAAATGAAAACTTGACATTGGAAGTATCTGTCATTGGAGCACGGAAAAACGTCATAATCCGGTGGATGTTCGACGGCCGACCCTTGTTTATTTGCTTCGAAGGGGAAATATGAGGAAGATGAAAAGGTTGCCGAAGGCTAGGGAGACTACCCGATTTTAATTCCATTCATATGAGATATAATCTGAGCGGCAGATGAAAGAACCGACCTCCTATTGGATTTGCCAACACGTTTCAGCGTATAAATTAATAATACTCGAAGTTATACAGCTGGGATTCATCTTTTTTGATAAATCTCAAGTAAGGTTAGGTTAGGCTTCGTGTAAGCCGTTTAATTATACGTAAAAGTATTTTTAAAATATGTAAAAGAGTTATTACTTTGATACATAAATGAGTTCTCTGGTGATATCAGGACAAAGTAACTTTACATTGGACCCCGTAAATCGGTGAGTTTAAGAACTATGAAGGAAATCGATACGACTGAAGCAGCTAAAATCATTAAGCAAGAAAATGGTTTCCATCATGAATTTTTATTAATTATAATGCTTTCCTAATGGAGGTCTTTAAAATTGATGGGATTTAAATTATGGCATTACTTCGTCCATTTACTCTTTTTTTAACTATTCATTCGTAGACGTATCTTTCGTGTGAATTGTATTAATGTTTTATTAAGCAACCTTATCTCTCATTTATTTAAGGGAGACATTTATAACGTCATCTTTATTTATTAGGTATAAGTAGAAGTCTCGCGAAAATTTTCAAATACACGATCTCGTTTCTGTGAAGGCAGTATTTAAAATTTTTACAATGGTCTGTTGGAAATAAATCCAGATAACGCGTATTCAATAAGTGATTCCAAATATATTAAGTTTGTGTGATGTTTAGTGAATCGTTAAAGATTAAAACCGGAATTTATTCTTTTTTTGCGATGCACATCGAAAGGTATTCTTAACGTTAAATTAGAATGCGTGCTTCTTGAACTTATTTCCAACAAACCATCGAAGTTCAATTTAAAATTACCGTGTCAATCTTTCATCCATCAAACCATCTAATTATGCAGCTGGTAAATCACATAGACTACCGTTTTAAGGGCAAGGGAGCTGGAGGAGGGGATGGGAAGAAGGTAAAAATAAAAAATAAAAAAAAGGGAAACTGGAAGCGTGTATTATTTTTGAACATTTGCACAAAAATCTCCCAATCAAGGCTATTAGGAGAGTATGCAGAGGCGGTGGAGGCGGAGGTTCTCTTTAAGAAGCCCTCCCCTGTAATTTCCTTATTGTAACAACCCCCTGTTTCCCTTAAAAATCAATGGATGGATGGTGCGCTGCACTGAAGCTACTTTCAAGATTCGAATAAAAGCTACAAGGGCAATGAAAAGACGACGGAACGGAAGGCATCGGAGGCAGGAGCACGCCAAAAAAGGAAAATGCCCCCATTTTACTATCAATTTTCTGAGCAAGGAGGTAAAAAAAATAGAGGGGACAGAGTAAAAAGAAAATTAAAGTATTATTGAAGACTCGCTCAGAATTAGATACCGTTCGCTTGATACAATCATAAAAACGTAGGAGGAAGGAAGTCGAATTGGAGACCGTTTCAAATACGCAGTTTGCCTGGGATCTTTGTTTATTTTTTTTTCCTCTTTGATCAAAACCAAATTGCATTCAATTTCCTTTATTAAATTCGCCCAGCAAAACCCTAATATTAGAATGTAAAGTTTTTGCATTTATTTTTAATAAAGCAATCTTCTACGACAATTACTGGAGTTTACATTTTCCAGCGTGTTTCCGCATGATATTCTTTGAAAGAAGCCGTGCTGTACGATCTTAAACTATTTTTAAGGATTCCACAACCGAGAATTAATTATTTTTTCCACAATAAAAGGCTAATAATTAAATTTAGACAAAACATAATCGCTTTCTATCCCAGATTTTTTTTTCCCCATTACATTGCCTACTTATTACTTAAAATACAGAAATATGCGGGCTACAGCGTAAAACTTAAACTTCAACTAATAAAACTTTTCTAGTTTACATGAAGTAAGCTTGAAGTAACACAAGCAGCATTTCATCTTGATGAAATGTAAACATGTGTAATTTTCAGTTTCCGTAAATGAATATTTTATATTTCATGAACAACAAAATTGCCATAACGGACCTCATATTTCCCTCGTAGCTCAGTCATGCACGTTTGCTTTTCCATTTATTTGCCATTGAGGCAATTAAAAATTTATTCTATCTATATGTAGAATGCCAGAAACTTGAAAGAGATTACAAACTGCTCATTTTCTCATTATTGATAGTTGCATATAGCTCGCATAGTAAAACCATTAAACTTATATAGGAATGCAATGAAGCGTATAACTCGTAAAGATCGCTGTATTCACTTTCAAACCGAAATTTATAACATCGAGCGATATGAGCAGTGTTTGGAATAAATTCTTTACTTAAAGTAAAATGCAAAGAACAGTTTAAATGTTTTATGTTTTTTAATAAAATTTTGAGTTGTTACATTAAAAAAATCTCATTTTTATTTTTGACGTTGAAAGTCGGACGTAGTAGAAGAGAAGAAAATAAAACGTGACATGAAATTTGATTTAAGCTTTTAGAATTTATCCGTTAAATATTTACGACGATACTCGTGCAGAGTAGGAAATACTAATCAGTGCGTTTCATATTGGAATTTAAGTCATAAAAGATAAAAGAAAAAACATGAGTATTTTCGAAATGAAAACAATTGAAAAAAGTTTTATTGAAAAAAAAAACAGATTAAAGAAAGCAGTTAGTTTGAGATTATTGAAAATTTTTTCTACATACTTTTGGAAAGGGGAAAACTAAGAAAAAATTTTTTTGAGCGAATCTTCATTTATTTGAGCGCTCTAATCTAAATTTTTATTATTCGGCATTTCTAAGATACAAAATTTGTGAGAAGTAACCAAGAAGTCAAAACGTGCCTCCGAAACAAATTATTCTCGTGTGTAGGAGGAAAATAATATTCCAGATCTATATGAAACAGAGTTTGCTGAGGTTAGTGGCAATTTAGTTCGCACTTCAACGCACCGCCCATAATTTACATAATTAAACTGGCGCGTTCACTTAGATTACTTCGACCCCATCGCTAAAACGCCAACCCCCTTACCTACATCTCCCCCCCCCCTCACTTTTAGATTCAAAAGAAGCGAAGAAGAAGCCTTGGCTTGGAAATCGTGCTCTTTAGGGGGCCGTCGAAGAAGCCCCTGAAGTTTTGCTGCCGGCACCAACGCCTTCCCACACACTCAACGCAATATGAGACACCATTGTTGCCAACACAACACTCTTTCCCACTTTATCCCTCCCTACTTTATTTTCACATAGAGGTCGCCGCGGATGTTCTCCAGCGACCCTGAGCTTTCTAATTAACCATCGAAAAACAAATGATGTTCGACAGCACGGAGAATCCCTTAGATTGCGTCCTGTAAAATTAAAAACCAATCTTTCCTGTAATTTTTTCTGCTATGCAGCGTAAATTTTGATCTCTTTCACTTTTGAGTTCGAGGAAAACGTTTGCACAATGTAGCCAGATTTGCACTAAATGAGATGCAAGAAAACAGGCTAAACAAATGGCAATGGCTTCATGAAGCGACATTATACTTTGTTCTGTCTATAGTCCTAATTAAGCTGAAAGTGATCTAACGGCTAATTATACAAAATTATGTTAAATTTGTAATTTCGGCGAACTGTATCGATTCTATTGGTGAGTTTTCTATTCTTGTTTGAAATACACAGATTACATACTTGATCCCTTCAATAATTTATCCGGTTTTAATGCTGAATTTCTTGCTTATAAGTAAATTATAATCACTTAAAATACATATTTCTCTATTATGTTTATGCCTTATAAAAGACGTTGAAATAATAAACTATCGAACTAAGATTGTGATTTTCAAAAATGAAAAGAAAAAAGAAAAAAGAAGGTAAAACTTAAAGCTAGAGTATATATACAGTATTAGGGTGGGCGAATCGAAAACCCAACAGCGATCAACGATTCCGTTCACTGTCCTGGCCATAAACATGCTGCCTTCCACGCTATTGTCCATCGCCTTCTTAATGTTCCTCTTTCCGACCAAAGATACCAAACTAAATTAAATCTATAACAAGGTTGAATGGATTTTCAGATAATGTCGACGACTTACTCGTAAGCGTAAGCTTTTTTTAAGTAGAAAGGATTCCACGAAGTTAAATTTTATTACTATTGCTTATGATCCGCAATTAACTAAGAGTCTGAAAAAGATTTTTTAGCGCTTGAAACCTAAAGATTGCTTCAAAAGTGGAAATACTTTGAAAGCACTCTTAGGAAATCCTAAAGATCTATTTCAATGTGATTTTTTGAGAAAAACTGTAGAAATTTTTAGAGCTCTAGAAATATTATTAAAAGGCGGAAAGAGCATTTTGCTCATGTAAAATATGGCAAGTCAGACAGATCGAGCATCGCCAAACATATTTTGGAAACTGGTCATGGTATTAGTTCAGATAATTTTGAATGAGTTAGGTCTGTCAATTCAAGAAATCAGTGAGATAGCTTTGAGAGCATAGAAAGCTATAAAAGAGATTCTAAAAAATTATTACCCATACGGGGCGATCGACGGGCCACTGTGAGTCGGATAACTGTCGATTTTTACCAAGACTATACGGATGCACCGAATAAGCTTCAGCAGCGGGCACGACTCGTGTCCCTTTTCTGACACCTCGACACAGAGCTCAACGACTGGCATGGGCCCGCTAACATCGCCACTGAACCCTGAAACAGTCGCGGCGTGTAGCATCGTCAGATGAATCTTGGTTTCAATTGTATCGAGCTGATGGATGCGTGAAAGTGTGGTGTATGCCCTACGAAGCTATGGATCCTGCGTCTCATCAAGGTTGTGTCAGGCAAGAGTATGTCTCTGTTATGGTCAGTTATGGGCTGTGTTCAGTATCTCTGTTATGGTCAGTTATGTGTGGGTCAATATCTCTCCAGAAAGATTCCAATCCTCGTCTAAGTCCATGCCTCGACGTGTTACTGCAGTTTTGAGGTCTCGCGGAGGAGCGATTTGTTATTAACATAACATCCAGTGCCGTTCCATGACTTTTGACCATTCAGTTTATAAGGCTTCAAAAGAAACATACTGCGCGCTATGAACTGTCATGTACAATTCAGCAGCTGTTTGATCCGGCGAATAGTAGATAGCAACGATAAGCTGAAACCTGGAGGACAGTTAATACGAGGCTTCGCTGTGGTAAAGGAGACAGCTTTTCCAGCAGCACTATGTCTCGGCTTTGTCCAAGCATGCCCAAATGTATAATTCAATTCCTCTGTAAAGAATGCATGGATCCAGTGGAAGTCTTTCGGCGAGTGCAAAGAGTTTACGGGGGGCGCTGGCTTAAAATGCAGCACAGTGTTTAAATGGTGTGCGAAGTTTCGGAGTTTCTCGCAACAGTGAACATCTGCGACTTTTTCCGCTGGGAGGTCCTTGCCCACCCTCCTTACAATCCTGGCTTCTCCATCTGTCTTCAGACCGCTGAAACATGCTTTAAAGAGACGGCATTGCACCCCTAATCAAGAGGTTCATGCTGCGGTGGAGTAATGTTTTAGTTTATAGCCTACCAGCTTTTTTGCGGAAAATATCCTTAAATGAACTAATCAACACCTTCACACTCCAAAAGGAAAAACGTCAACATCAAAGTTCTCTATTACAATTTTTAAAAAATTGTACCAAGTTAGAACAATGAAGAATCAAAAACATCGGACTTGCATATTCACAGTCCTGAATACAAATACCTAGACCACTACTCATGTATTTTCTAATATTTTTCCCAAACAATAATTAAAATAATTAAACATTGATTTAGATATAAGATAATTCCAATTTACCAATTTAAAGTCAAAAGAAATTTGTCGACTGTTGGGACCGCTGCATAAACTTCAGGGGTGTCTATGTGTAGGTACAACCTTTCGACCACAGATAGAACTCTTCGTGAATGTATTGCTATTACTAAGCTACTCCTAGGTGCAATGTAGTCTGTTTCAGTTGAGCGACACTTAGTCTGTTCTATACACGCTATATTTCTAATTTCTTGTATAGATTAAATGTATTTAATACCTTATTGCTATTAGGATTTTAACGACCTCTTCAGAAAGCTACAGCGTTGTTTCACAGTAATCTTAAATTCAAGCTTTATACATGAGAGTTAAATGATTTCGGAGCAATTATAATAGTTATAAGTGTTTAATAAGCAATTTCATATCTTGCTTAGAAATATGGTGTGAAAATTCATTTACCTCTTAGTGAAAATATAATTAAAATTTTTGGAGTGCATTTGTATTGTATAAAATAAACTAATTATATAACATTACACATATGGAGCAACTTTTTACTTGAAGTTTGTTCCAATTTACAAAAAACTAATAAAGGAGTGATTCATTTGATAGAAGTTAACGACTCCTTCAAAGTTGCATTCTGCTAAAGAGAGATATTAATGGAGAACTTCAGCTTTTTAAATTTTTTCTATTTTAATTTACTTAATTGCAAATACTCTTTTTACCTAGGAAGAAACTTTTATATTAAAAAAAAGGTAAGGCTCATATGTATGTAAGTCAAATCTATTTTTTTACTGGATCGCAGGTGAAATCGTGAAGGAAAAAAAGCCACGAAAAGCTAAAAATCTCAACTCTTTGCCTCTAAAAATGATCATAAACGAGAGTTCTAACATTCCTGCCCTTTGCTTTTTTTATATATTTTATTTTTTACTTGCTCTTTTTTTCTTTGTGTCTGAGCAGTTTTTTAAAACCATATGCATGCTACCACATTTGCAATAAGAAGTGGTCTGGAAAAGAAGGCAGATGTTTTAGATGAACATTTGCCCCATGTAAATTCGTAATGAAGATGCGAGGAGAGATTACTCGTAGGTAGGAATGATTAGAACAATCCACTAATAATTCATAAACATAAGGAGAGAGGGAAAAGGAGGAGAGAGAGAGAGAGAGAGAGAGAGAGAGAGAGAGAGAGAGAGAGAGAGAGAGAGAGAATAAGTGTGCTCTCCACGTACACTACATTTGGATCTGACTTTTTAACACCCCGCCAATATTTCAACATAAAATATTCATGTAGACAAGGAGTATCCCGAAGACGATATTTCTTGAAAATGGCCAGAGACACAAACCCAGGTGAGCCTTAGGGGCAAACACTGCTTAAGTTAAAATCTAGCTCCTCACTTTTTTTCCCGCTGTTGTGAGATCTTGAGAGAGAAAACGAAAGACAGAGAGATAAAAAAGGAGAGAAAAGTAAATGTGACTGCTGAAACGAAAGGGGGTATACTGGCTGTTCGTGACCACTCGGCTGCTGCTACTGGAGGTTGATGGTGGTCACGATAGCAGCGAATCCCCTGACCCTTAGCTCTTAAGAGGCAAAAATAGGAAAAAAGGGAGAAGAGAGAGCTAGAGCAAGGAGGTTACAGTCGGGGGTTGTCTTCATCCATCATGAGTTCTTCAACTTCGGAACCCAAGGAATAACAGATTACCTCCGGGTAATGCTTCTTCCATGTAATCTCTTTGTCCGAGGTGCAAGGCCCAGTTAATTTTTAATAGCTGCTACGCTTTTCCTTCCTTAATTTTTCGCGGTTGCAATGCATTCTCTTTGCGCTCAAGTCGCTCGCCTACAATATTTCCGCGACGGTGACGGAAATGGGCAAAATTTCAAATTTTTTTTCCTTCTTCCTCGCGATAGTAAGATGAAACGCATTTCCCCCCCGCGAATGTTCGTATAATAAATTTCATTAGAAGATTAAATTTTGGGAATAGAATCCTGCGAGAATTCTTTAAAAGGTTTATAATTGGATGAAACAATGTCAAAACGCAAAGAAGGAACGGGAAGGTCTATAGATAATGCATTTCATAAGCAAATGCATAAACCCTGCCTTCAGAAAATCGTTATTTGTGAAGTAAATCTGATAGTCTTACCTATCTTAAATATGTATATATCCCTATAGTATACAGTAATTTCAGTTTCCTCGTGTATGTGTAAGCAATAGGATTAAAACGATTTATTATACACAGAAAAGTAATTTGATAAATTATAAATGAATTTAAAATTTCTAAACTTTTATACAGATATTAAAAGAAATTCCTATATTGAAATTATCCTAATTTGTTGCTTAATTTGTCTTATGCGTATTTTTACAAATCTGTGTCTGGAGATTAAATTATAAGCTAATTTGCTCAATGTTTAAGCCGAAACTTTTAATTAGCTATTCACCATTTATATCAGAAAAATCCGGACTACATACAATCCTTGACTAACTGTTCATATACTAAAGCGTGGAACTTCAAAATTAATGCTTTTGGAAATCGCAAATGTTCAAACTTCAGTTCTTAACCGTAGAACATTTCTGCATTTTCTTTCAAAGAATAAAGCGAGTAAGATTTAAAAAAAAGCAAACAAGAAAAAAATATGGATCTGTTTTCCAATAAAAGAGCCTTTCAAGGAATGTTTAATTTCCTTTATGATGAAATTTAATTAGTCGGTTCTTTTGAAAAGATTATAAATTCATTTTGAAAGTTGAGCGCGAATGTTTTGTTCTTTCAAAATTAGCACTAATTAAACTATGCATCACTTGGTATTTCAAATAAATATGTTATTGTTAATCAGACTATATTTAAAAAGGGCCGGCGCTGAGGCGTAAGCTTTCCAGTACTCGAATCCATCGGGTCACGGATTCCAGTGCTGTCGTAAATATGGGTGTTTCTATTTCTCCCAGAAATGCATGCAGATAATGCTTTTCACAATTTTTAATACAATCTTATCAGAAGGTATGTTCCTCCATTCGGCTTATAGCGCGGCTACTAGAAGATCTTGAGGCTACATATCCTGCGATCGTTTTCTTCCTAAACATGCTTGGTAGGATTCGGATCAGAATTCTGGTCTGACCAGTTCAATTTTTATGGTACCAGTCTTTCAAATCACTCTATTTTAACCCGAGCAGCATGATAAGGACCAATATTGCTGATAATACTGGATGGACTCCTTCAAAAGATTGTCGTAATATTAAGAATAGTTGCCTGGAACGTAGTCCTCCTATATAGCATTTATGATTTTGTAGATAATGACAAATGGATTCACTCTAAACTAAACAAAAAAAAAGACATCAATATCGTTGAGCGCGAATTTCGACTCATCACTCCACAGGACTCTTCTTCACTACTTTACAGCACAGGATTTGTTAACTATTAAACAACGTTAATCGGCATATGACATTTATTGTGATGATTACTGGCTTGTGAACAACTGATTATGGACTATTGATAATATTAATCACAAATTATATGTATTTGAGTTGCTTGAGACCACGTATGGGATGCACACTTCTTCGTAGAACTTTCTTGCCCCATATGTCAGTTTTAATGGTTTACCGGACAATTTTTAACATTGGCAATTCTAGTTGGAATACTGCTTCTTATATACTTTATCCAAGTTTTATATTGTTGGGAATACATATTCTTAAACACTATATCCATTATCAAAGTTGTTTACTACAGGGCGTAACAGAAAGGTTCATCACATTTCAAAAATCTACATTTTTTTAAAAAATGAAGATACAGAGATGGGCGATATATTGAAATGTTTGTAATAATCTTAAGTTTTGTTTACTGCGTTCGATGTGTCCGACTCCTGCTGCATTGCACACATCTAGCCGATAATCAAATTCCTCCCATACCTGCTGAAACGTATCTGGAGTCACTTCACCATTGGGGGCGGTTATAGTTTTTAGCTCCTCCAGATTTGCCGGAAAGAGGGCACAAAAACACGGTCTTTTACGTATCCCCACAAGAAGATGTCATAAACAGTGAGGTCTGGGGATCGAGGTGGCTACATCTGGACAGTAACTGACGGGGCCTCCTTACGTCTTCCAGTTGCATCCTGGAGACCACTACCGGCATTGAACAAAACTTGACGTTCCCCTCTTTCAAATGGTGTGCGGTTCATTGACTTGCGACCAACGGTTGCCGAGCTATTTACTATTGAAATGTGGTGAACCTTTATGTTACACCCTGTTCTTTGTTTTTCTTCATGATGTATTGTTAATTCCCCATCTATTTTGTCGACAGTGACAATCCACAGGCTCTTTTTTTCGGTAATGCTTAGGCCACTTTTAGCAGATGAGTTCTTTTCCTCTTCCATTTGCTAGCAAGCAGTTGATTGGTGTAAAAATACCCCGATTTATTGCAATGTCTCGCTTGGTTAAGTAGAATTTTATTATCATTCCGAGAAAGTCTGTTAACTCTAATTAATCTGGTATCTTACATTTTTGCAAATTATACACCATTTTGCATCCTGATCCGAATCCTGCCGGCTCATTATTGCGGAGGGTTATTCGAATATAAATGATAGATATTGTAATATTTAAGCACTTGCAGAGGAATAAATGGGCGGTAATTAACGTTATGTTCATATTAATATGCTTTAAAAATTAATTCCGCTAATGTTGTATCGATCTGCCGTTGGCCGGATCAAACGTTGAATCCAAAATGCCGCAATGGATTTGCTCGAACCGAAACTGCGAATGAAATACCAAGAATTTCAGAATTAAATAATGGTATCTAAAAATTTTCCTGACGAATGGGACCCATTGTCGAGACAGAAAGTGTTAGAAATCGCCTATATATTTCAAAATTGGAACTACTTGCTGTCTCTTAAAGATGGATTTTACTTTTTACCTTTTGGTTGCAACTTTTATTGTTCCCATTTTAAATCATCGCCAAGTACAGATGTATTCAAAAAGAGGGAGCAGATTTCAAATATTTATTCCAAACAAACTGTTGCATGCAGAAATATTTTCCGTAATCACTGGATCGAGGAACATTCAAGTTTTTAAAAGACCGCTAGAAGTTTCATTCAATGACACATGGTGGCGCTATTTCTTGTTTATAGGTAAATAGCGATGCTACAGGAAATGTCATTTTGTGCGAAGTGCGAATCCATTGCTCACTCACAACGTGAATTCTGTCGTCGGTTCAACAAACAGGCATCTCTCATAAGCAAATTTAAGCATGGCTTATGCATAATATTCGTAATAATTGGTTGCATATGCATTCCCTTCCATTACTTTTGAGTTAGAATTGTTCTGTTGACCAGCATATTAAAACCATAATAAACAACATATCCCATCTTCGCAATTTGTAACAATAAAGAGGCTTTTTTAATCGTTGAATTTCGGAGTGTTCATCTACACCAAGTAATTCGGTAGTGTTGAAGATTATGGAGGATAGCCTCGGAATATCATAGCGTATCAGAAACCTGTAAAAAAACACGATATCCAAAATATCAGTGCCCGTTAGGAATTGGACCTTCATTAATACAAGGTTACTAAAAAATAAATGGACACTTTCCATGTTTTACAGAAAATAAACCGCAGTACGCGTAATAGCATTGAGTAGGGAAGAAAGTTATCCTACTGGAGTTGTTCGTAGCGGCAGCATCACTTGATCGCCTGTTGCTCTAGATAAGCAAAATTTGTTAATCAACATTATAGTCACGATATGGTAAATGTGCATCGAAAAGATAGTCTCTCTACATTCGAGCCAAAAATTCAGAACACTGGTTGTTTATGCAAAGGGAAAAGTCCTCTGATAGCGTATCTGCCCTCTATCACATAGAGTTCATCATACAACTTAAATAAATGTTAAAAACTATGGAAAAATTTTGTCTCCAATTTTTAAAGTTACATTTTATAATGATTCTAATCATATATTTACTGATTAATTCTTAGCATTATTTCAGGTATTCTGGACTTTAATGGTACTTCAGTATTCCGTCTAGCCATTAACCGTAACGTTTAAATTAAGTCCTTCATGTAGCAAAACACAATTATCTTTACCCGAGACAAATTTCGAAATGAGTTGCTCATCCAATTTTCAAAATGCTTCCCAAAACCTTCATTGCTGCATTTATTGTATAAAAAAAACTGCGGCTACCGAGGATCTCGAATCGATATTTCAGTACCTTTCTTTGAACAACGACTTTGTTAATCAACTTCGTTAGCTAAATAATGTTGGGATTTTTTTTTTTAGAAAATAGACGATGCTTATAAGCATCTTGGAAAGAAAGTTTGGAAAACATACTGAAGAATGAGATATTTTTATTTTTAAGACATCAATTTAAAAAGCTATAAAATTTTGCTTTTCGTTTGCTTTTCTCTTAAATAAATAATTCCATTTGAGGGGAAAAATTCATTTAGAAATGAATTTCAGCAGGTAAATAAATCGGTACTCTAATTAAGTGTAATTAAGCCACTCATCAAATAAAATTATTTAATATATTTTGAATTTTTCGTTTCTATTGTTGTTTCATCTGTTGCGGCTTGTTTATCTAAAATTTGCTATTTTTGAAATTGAATAGGAAATAATTTCGCCTTGAACCATAAGAGCGGAACACAGAATTTTGAGCAAAAACCGAAGGAGAAGACGGTTGAGAATATTTAGGGTTTGCATTATTTAGGGCTTCTTTAATCAAACTTCGGAATATTTTTTTGTTGTTGTTGCTTTTGTTCTATAAAAGAAAAGGAGTGGTGGAGAAATGAAAAGAGGAAAAAAAAAGACATTACGAGACATTTCTTTCCCTGTGCGTTGCCTCCAAAAAGAAAACGAAAAGCTTGGGGGCTAAAACCGTCTGTAATAGAAGAAAATAAACAAAATGTCATGCGGGTAGAGACGAAACTTTTTCCCTCGGAACCCCTTTCTTACCTTTGAGCCAAAGTACGTGGATAGGGAAAAAAAACAACCGGAGAATGAAAAGTCGAAAGGAGAGGAGGAGGAGGGAAAAAACTCAACAAAAACCGATGAAAAAGGAATTTGCTGAAAGGAATTTTCTGGAAAATGGTGGTGGAATCTGAATTTTTTTTAAGGAGGGGAAGAAGAAAATTCTTAACGGCAATTTTGATTTTTTTTTCTCTCTCTCTCACTCTCATTCGCATACTTTTTCATAGGCAAAGGTTTTAATATGTTTTTATTTCGGACTAATAAGGGTAGCTGCATCGAAATAAAGAATGAAAAAAAAAATTATAAAATCGTGAATAAAAAGAAAAAGGAGCTGAAGGAGATGTTTTGCATTATACAAATTATGTGAGGGAAGGTAGAAGAGAAAATGCCTTTCGCCCAAGTTGAAAATCTGATTAATCGATTTCCCACCAAAAATGAAGGGTTCCTCATGTCAAGGAGGAGGACCCGCTTTGGTTCACAAGCGACGGCTTTTCAATTACTCCAATCACATTTTCTATGGAGAAAAATTCCAACGATGCAAGATTCATGTTCTTCGGTCGCGCATGCTTAATGAGATTAAGCCTTGGTCCTGAACTTCGATCCGTATATGAACGTACTTGCGGTGAGACACTTGATAACCAACTGTTTTTTTCCACCTTTTTCATAAACTAGTAGGAGACTTCCCTGGAGGAAGAAAAAAAAAACCGCTCGCGTAAGGACCCTTGATCTACATAAAAGTTTCGATTGAAAATGTATCCCAGCGCAGCGGGAACGTTTCCTTCGAGAGGTTTCGTCGCTACAAATTGTCACGAGCTAAAAGCAAGAGCTAAATAGGTAACGAGTGACGGTGATCTCATCAACCTCGCTAGATTGGTCGAATCACCGTGACACGAATTCCTTTCTGAAAACTCGACTTGGCTTAGAGGATCGTGTCTCGATGAACTGGTGATGACGGTTCGGCTTGTCCTCCTAAAACTGCGATAAGACATTCTATCAGTTCATTTGACTACAAATATTACGCTGAGGTCTAGAGAAGAGGCAAAGGTGAATGGCATTTTATTATGAAACAAAAAATTCCCCATCTTTTTAACGTCTGATTGTACATTATAAAAGAGGTTCAAAACTCAAAGACAGCGTATAATATATGAATATCATTGATCATGAAAGCCGAAATGAAAGTTTCGATAAAATTAATCTTAGCAATTAAAAAGCTGATAGAGGCGGACATTTTTTGCTTATACACGTATTATGATAGGGATGAAGAGTTTAATTTGCTACAATATATTAAACAATGACAAATGAATTAGTGAATAATGCAATCTAAAATTATTTAAACCACTAGGGCAATTATACGCGTATTAGTTATGAAAACCAAAATATGATTGAATGAATTATTGAGCTAAATATTGAATACGATTATTAAATTAATTTGACAAATGTACTGTGAAATCCGAGTTTATTCGGGCTTGGCTTAATTCGAATATTCGCTTATAACATATAATTGTCTATCGATGATGAGCAACTAAATTTAGAACCTAATAGGATCACATAATAGTATTATATCCTCTTTTGCATTTTTTTCCTTATTTACATAATTCTTCACGCATTAAAGAATATTAAAAATTATTTGCTTCAATTAAATTCGATGTCAATCATCCATTGGACGAGTAAAAAATAATAACGAGTAAGTCTTATCATCAAAAAGCTGAAAACAATTTATTTGCCTTTTGTAAATGTTGTAATTTGCCTTTTAGGTTTAAAAATTTTTATTATTTCGTCAAATGACTGCGCATCTCCATGTACTATATTATGTTAATTGTAAACGCTTAATGGTATGACAATGCCAAATATGTAAGAGCTTGGTTTGGTGTTTATTTTAGAGATGAATTGCTTAGGGTCGAAATCGTTTGATCTTTTTTTAATATTTTCGAAATTTATTCCGAACAAGCAATGTTTGCTTTGTGTACCAGATCGCCAATGTTTGCTTTCTTTGAAATAGATTCTCTCATCTGTTTGAATAGGTATGAATGTTAAGCCAATAATTTCCTCATTTATTTGAATGATAATTGCATCGATATGTTTATCATAAAATGTGTGGTAAATTCCATGCCATATGTACATAGAAACTTTAAAATCATGAATATAAGGAATTTGACAGCTTAAACTATTGGGATGTTTCATTGATTATTGGCCGATACTAATACAAAAACAGCTAGTAATAGACGAACAAATTCATTTATCCAAGAACATACAGGATGACAATTATTGAGCTATATGGAAAAAAAAACTTGATAACTTTGAACAATTGGCGAGATTCAGTTAAAACTTGGCGGTTGAATGCAAGGCATGTTGGGATTTTTTGAGCATGCGCACTCGTATTATCGTTGTTGTTGTTCATTTGAAAATTTTAGAAAATAATCTCATCCCTATTATCGAAAGTGACCAGATTTCGAAAAGATGTGGTTCATGCAGGACAGATCGGCCTCAGTGGCTCAGTGGTTACGGAATCGCCTCTGATGCCCGAGGACGCGGGTTCGACCCCGACCGAGGTCGACGAGGATTTTTTCGGGGGGAAAATCCTGAGATCACGCACTTTCTTCGGTGGGGAAGTAAAGCAGTTGGTCCCTTGTAGTCGTTTGCCGGCTGCACGTTTAAAGAACCTTTGCGAGGCCAAATTTGCGGCCCCAATAACGCCGTCCTGAAATGCAAAGCAGTTGAAAAGGACGTTAATACCAAACAAACTAAACCAAACAAACCATCATGCAGGACAGAGCACGACCCCATCGGACCAATAGATTGTTAGAAGTCCTGGAAGGGGTACCCAAAGGCTACTGGAATGAGAATGGCTTGGTCGCCATATTCTCCTGATCTCAATCCTTGTGACTCATTTTTGCGGGGGAATATTCAAGACAAAGTTTACGCAAATAACCCGGAACCATCGCCGAGCTCAAAACAGCCATTCAGGAGTATCGAATGCATCGATGTCTCGACACTTCAGCGAGTTTTGCAGAATTTTGCTCTTCGTCTGCGCCACATCATAGTTATTGATGGTAAGCATATCGAACATGTCATAAACTAAATACGAATATCTGTAGTTACTTTTAACATTTGAATAAAATTTTTGAACTCAGTAGTTTTTGAAAATTTGATTTTTTATTTCATATAGCTCATTATTTGTCACGCTGTATCTTCCCTCATAAATTGTTCTCTGTGATTTCAGGCAAAAATGCCGCGGTGGCAGAAGTAGGCATTGCAACGATCTAATAAATCGCCGACAACTTGAATCACAACATCTTGTTTCTCAAGAAATGGTCCGAATGGCAAAACATAAGAAAGTCTGTTGAGGCCAAGCCTGGTGAAAACATGGACCTCGTACCCCAATGCTCTGATTTTCTACATGCTTCCAATAGACGCATCTACGTAGGTCGTGGGACTGCATGGGGGAGGACCACTGAACCCAAACCACTGACGAGTAATGGCTGTTGTTGTCCTAGTTTGGTGACACCTGTCCAGTTGCGGTAGTACACGTACGTTCAAGCAGACGGCTGGATTGTTTGTCCTCGCGATGAAAATTCATAATATACCAAATCTTAGAAATCCACAACTCAGATCAGGAACTGCTTATGGTTGATGTCTACATAATAGAACGGAGAATTTTCACACCCAATGCAGCCGTTTTGGATAAATTACGTCCAAATTTGAAATCGTACAATACACTAATCTCATATCGCGTTGAATATGGTTGTGAAGTTCCTGGAGTTAGCAAGAATTGGGGGGAGGGGCACAAAGACAGTATCCTTCATTAATGCCCCCAAGAAAATTTCACATGGGTTAAATCCTATGTGTACATCCTATCCAACATCGTGGCCGCCATCAAGTCACAAACTGCTTTGATCTGACTGAAAAAAATTTATTCAGCGCGTGGACTGAAGCCATTCATTTTGCAGGGCCATTGGGTAGTTCCTACTACGAGGTAGACTAGAACCAGCCCTGCAAATTAGCACTTGCGGAATCGGCCAATAATCATAAAATATTATTATCAATCTGAATTACATCTTACTAATAGCAAGAGTTATGAAAATTATTTTCTTCAAGTTTCTGTAAATTTCCAGTATCAACAGAACTTTTATTTAAACAATAATTTCCAAGTCATGATCTTATTAAGAACAAAATCAAGTTTTAATTTGCGACTTCATGTTCATGTGCAATTTATGTCAAATTTTTATTTTAAATGGTAATCATTAAAATATATTTCGTATATTGTTTAGGAAATAGTATTGTTTACTAAACATTTCCAATTTATATTTTAATAAAAAAAAATATGTAAAAAAGAAAAGTTTTCAAAGATTTCTATAAACTCCAGAAGATAAAATTATTTAATTACAAAATTTTATAATAATTAAGTGTTTTTCAACACTGCCTTGTTTGGTGGAATTTTGTTTCTCAGGATAATTTTAGTACTCAGGATAAAAGTTTCCAGTATAAGAAATAATTCTTCATCAAAAGCACAGGAAGAACTTTGTCCACTTCATTTCAAATTAGAGAGAGAGGAAAGGGAAAAGGGGATTGAGGATCGTAAATAGAGGAAAGTTTTGTCTTGTTTCTGGCGTGAATTAAGCTTCTTGTTATGGATAATTCAGAGCAATGAGCCATCAGAGGCCGAGTGTTTCTTCCAGAGCATTTCCCAGTGCCCGGCACCGGCCACCCATAACCAGTCATATTAAATGGGGCAGCGTCCCAGTTGCCATCAAAAGCGCCACAGGGTAATAGCTGCTCAAACAGTTAATACCGATAATAGGCAAGAAAGATGTAAAAATAATGGTTGTAGCTTTCCTTCACTCTCCAATTCTTCTTCCCATGTATAAATTACTCTCTCTCTTTCTTTATATATATAGTCTTTTACGTTTCTTTCACGAGTTCTTCTTTAGTTCACTTTTCTTTCTGTATTCGAATGTTAATAATAAAAAATAAAGGTGAAACTTTGATGGCAAAAGCTAAAGGTCAACAGTGAGTTTCATGACCTGCTACTTTCCACCAACTTCTTCGCCTCTTCTCCATTCTCGGCCACCTCCCCTCAAGCCCATTAATTTGTTTGCTCGGTGCAAACTTGCAGCCAGCGCTTTCAGACCTTCAAAATCCTAGCAAGGAACGACCGAGCCGAGCACATAATTTTGTGGTGGTGCGTGCGCTTGCCTTTGCTTCATATTGGACCTGGTGACACATACTACGGTAATCTTTCGGTCACAGTGGAAAACTGTCATGAAAAGGCGAACATAAAACTCTTCAGGCTCGCCCTGCTGGCTTCCAAGTGAATCCCCAGCTGTCCGACCGGCGCACTGAGACTGTTATTTTTGGGTGATCACCAAGAATGGGAGAAAGAAGGAAAGAAAAAAAAAGAAAAGGGGGCGAGTGAGTGCCTCGGCAACCCTAACCCAATGGGTTAAACGCAACTAGGCCGAGCTTTCAACGAGAATATAAACAGAAAAAGCTATTAAAAATTAGCATGGGTCTATTCAGTCAGGGCTTTTTGTTTGTTTTGCGTTTCCTCAATATACTGCGTGCGCTGGTAACTCCGCCCTTTTTATATTGTTTGTTTTCCAACAGTTTTGCTTGTATGAAAATAATCATTACTTTTTCAGAAAAGGCAGTTGTTAGGCGGACATTGGGAAAAATCATTTATTTTAAATTCATAAAGCTATAATCTTGGCGAACTTGTTTCAAGCAACATTAATGTTCTTTTTTCAGAATTGCTGAAACGCTCTTAAAAATGTAATAAAACATTTGAAAGGAAAAAAAAACGTCGAACTTATTTTGTCTAAAACAATTAATTTTGTAAAAATTTTATATTTCATCGAGAATGGCCAGCTTTATAGTATTATTTTTCAAATCTTATACCAAAAGTCTGTAGCAAAATCGCAGGTGGGTGGGGAGGAATTCATAAAATGTCACCAAAAGACATCACTTAGCAGTCAAAGTATGAAATTTTGAATCTAAATTGGAGTTCTTGTTGATTGAGGTAATTTCTTAGAATTGAATTGAATTTTTTCTATTTGAATTTTTAAATCAGTAAGAGAGTATTCTAGCTCACATAAAGTGAGACATAATAGAGGAAAAAAAAAGAAAATAAAAGATTTGAGAGTTTCCTACTGTTAAGAGCATCTTGGATTTCGTAAGTTTGTAAGTAATTTGGGTTATATAGTAGCTATTTAAAACTTAGAATAAACATGAAATGGGATTAGATAACGTCTCCCTATTCGCTTTTCTTAAAATAGGAAAATTTGCTTCTCCTTTTTCAAGATATGAGCAGTGGCTGCTCAAAATGTTCCATGTTCCTTTTCATCACAACCGTGAAGTAGTTCCACTTGTAAATGGAAGAAGCAGCTGCTCTTTGGGTGAATAAAATTGATGCAGGAAAAATTTAAAGAAAACAAGATTGAAGTTTATCTCGTATCCTCCATGTGTTATTGCTCTCACTCTCTTTGATCGAAAATAACCAGGTGGCTTAAGAAATATTTAAATAAAAGTTACTGGTCGGTTTACGATATTAACTTTCTATAAATATACTGTTGCAGAGAGTAAATAATTTTTATTATCTTTTATCTATCAGTAAATCATTTGGACTTATTTATTGACTTAATGCATATATAAAAAGATTTTAGGTGCCATTCTTTAAAATAATTTAAGTAATTATATTTTAAAAGTAGTTTTTTCTACTTATTAGCTTATAGATTGACAGGATCACTGATTAGTTCTTACATTTTATAATACAGCTTGCTATGAACTAAGCATATAACGTCGGTTGTCTAAATTTTATCTATATTTCTGTGGTTTTATTAAAGTACGTTTAATAATTGAGAAATGCCAGTGTTACACGATTGCTTTCTACCATATTCCTCAACTAGGTATGAAACCTGCAATTCATATGTCGGCTTCAATTGTGTTTATCAATTGCACCATTTGATAATGAAATATTTAAATGCGTATACGCTTCCTACATATTTGAATTTAATCAACATTAAAGAAACTTCGGGGCACACAGTTTTTTCCGGGATAGCTGTTAGTTAAATTCCGGAGCGATTACTTAAATGCTAAGTTATCTCATTTTTTTCTTCAATTCACATACTGTAGTGCATTTAGATAGTTAAATGTTTAATTTTCATCATCCAGTTTCGGATAAAGCTTCTTGGCCGTGTAGACTCGTATAATCAATCCTGTATTAAATTTTCGTGCAGAAATATTGAAATTAGAAGACAATATCGTTGATGTTTTATCAGATAGTATGAGGTAGTCTAGGTATCATGCGTGGCGTTAGGTGATCTAGAGAGCCATGGCTTAGCTCTCTAGACTATCTGGTTGCAACTTTGAATTCCACCAGATATGGATGTTAAATTTGTCCAGGCCTGTGTTAAGATATTAGTAATGAGATTTTTCCTGAAATTTTGAATATAATTATCATGTGAATAGAGTGCAATTGACTTATAAGGTTTGACGTGCCAAAAAATCTAATAAACCTGTTGGGTACTTAATTAATTAATTCAATTAATATTCCCTATTGACTAATAGAGGTCAGTAATTGTGTTATTTCACTTGGTCGAAAGTAATCTTTGGTGTATTTTAAATTACTGCCAATAAGGTTTAATAATCAGTGTGTGACATTAGATCGGAGTGTAGAGAACACAATTTTTATTGTATTGAAGATGATGGGTTCATACCAATAAAAAATGTTATTGCTTTTGCGAGAAGCATTATTATTCTGCTTTCATCTCAAGAAAACCGCTGCTGAAAGTCGTCGTCTGCCTGTGGAGGTTTATGGGGAGCATGCTCTTTCTGAAAGAACTTGTAAAGATTGGTTTAGAAGATTCAAAGACAACGATTTTGACGTGAAAGATCATAGAGCCCCTCGGTCACCCGAAAAATTTGTAGACTGCGAATTAGAGACAACGCTGGAAGAAGATCCATGCTAGACGCTCAAAGAGTTGTCGGAAACATTAAATGTCGATGAGCCAGCCGTTAGCAAACGTTTAAAAGCAAAGGGAATTATCCAGAAGCTAGGAAAGGGTCCCGCATGAATTAAGAAGGAACCAGTGAAGGAGATCTTGAAGGCACATGGATAGGTTGTCTTATCACCCATCTTGACATAGGTTGCTTCTTTAGATTACCATTTGTTTCGCTCGATACGGCATGGCCTTTCTGAGCAGCACTTCACATTTTTCGAAAATATCTTAAAATGTCTGTCTATATGAATGGATTGCGTCAAAAAAAATGAATTTTTCTTTCGCGGAATTCATGAGTTACCCGAAAGTGGGTAAAGGTTGTAGCTTCCGAAGGATAATACTTTGAATAAAATATAATAAACATGAGTTTTGTTGCAAAATAACAGCGAGAATTTTGAAGCAACTAATATCATGCGTACAATGGTAAAAAGTAACGCTGCACTCTGCTAGGCAACAGAGAGAAAGGAAAAAAAACGATCCCTTGAAGTTGTGGCAAACGAATTGGAATAAGAGAATTTTTAGGGGAACTTACTCCATATACGAAGAAATTGTAAGTCAAATGAAATTAAGCAACCTTTTTTTATGCTATTAAAATCTTCAGTGGTGTTTCATTCTCATTTGCCACTAAGCCCTTATAAAGTTGCTTCTTTTTGTTTCTTCTATTTTCTATATTTACTTGACGTGTTTATGTGATGAAACTATCTAATTTACTCTCCTAAGGAAAATTACGCTCATTGACATGCTTTGCTTTAAAAAGCTCCTAATCAGGACGCCAGGCACCTATTCTTTTCTGAAATAAAAGAAAAACTTGCTCTGTTTTTTTTTCTCTTTCAATGTGAACTTAGCAGGGTTCTGTTATCATTAAAAAAGAATTTTCCTACGGTAGTGTATTTTTTTCCTCTTCTTCCTAATGTTTATTGTAGCGAATGGGAAGTCAATCGGTGCTCACAGCGGAGGACAAAACCGTCGGGGTGTCGGTCGTTTGAGCGTCGGCGGCAGAGTAGGGGGTTGGGGGAGGGGAAGGCAGGGAAAAGCCCTTCTTCTTCTGCTTCTTTCCCGTCGCCCCAGCCATTTCTTGGTGACATGTGAAAGGCAGAGACGATCTCTTAATGAAGACCCCTCTCTCTCCCTTTCTCTCTCTCTCTCTCTCTCTCTCTCTCTCTCTCTCTCTCTCTCTCTCTCTTTCTCTTTCACTTCTCCTCCCAAGTCAGCAGAGTGGCGCTTGCAATTTGTTGCTCTCGTCAGCAAGCTGTGTCGATAATTGGCTCTTATTTCATTCGGTTGTTGACTTTATCAGTCAATGGCAAAAGGTATTCACGGCATGTTCTCCAATCGACTGATTACATTTAAATTTCAAAACAAATCCCTTGCCTTGGCATTACGGGATAACATTTTTCCCTCTTGGATGGCCTAGCAAATGAATGAATATATAGAACGCCAGATATGACATAATCGTTGTACACTAGTTTTATTTTATGTTGAATATTTAATTTTTAGAGATAGATGCTGTCAGAATAGTTAACAAATTTTCTGAATGATTGTATTTTTATGATGGGTGATATTTAAATTTTATAATAAAACATATAAAGTTTTATTTTCCTAAAACAGGTAATCTACATTCAACAATAAACATCTCTGCGTATGTACGAACAATAAATGTGGACTAAGTTTAAAAATAAAAATTGTTCTCAATCAACCTGGTGCACCTCAGATAGATAAAGTTTATAAAATTTTATACATACAGGGTGATTCAGTAAATTTCTGACCATTTCACTCGAATGACGTGCATTAGGGATAAACAATTGAAAGAATATGAGCGCCATATCGAATTTCTAAATAGTTGGAGTTTGTATTGTTGCAACGGCACTGCATGAAAATCGTATTGTTGAAAAATGACGCCCGCTTTATCAACAGAGCAGAAATGCAAGGTTGTCGAATAGTATTTCGAGACAAAATCACCTGTAACCGTACAAAGAAAGTTCCGGAAGGAGTATAAGTGTCCAGACGCACCAGGCAGGCAAGCAATCATGGATTTTGTCAAGCAATTTCGTGCCACTGGATGTGTTAAAGGCAAGAAAAACGGCGGGAGCGAAGCTCGTGTTCGAACGGCGCGAAGTTGTCAAAAATGTTCGCTCACGGTTGGTCGATTCCCCTACCAAAAAATCTGTTCGCCGCCTATCCATTGAAGAAGGGCTGTCGTATACCACGAGGTGGCGAATTTTGAGAAAGGATTTACAGCTGTTCCCGTATAAGATCCATGTTTATCAGGAGTTAACAGACACTGCAAGACAGAAGCGACAACAATTTCGATGGAGTTTGGAGCAGAAATGGAAGCCAATCAGGACATTGTGGACAACCTGCGGGTGTCAGATGAGGCCTTCTTCCATCTGTCAGGTGACGTTAATAACCACAACGTTCGTTTTTGGGGTTCCTAGCCCCTCATGAGATCCATAAGTCACCTCTTCATCCACGAAAGGTTATGGCTTGGTGCGCGATTTCCAAAAGAGGCATCATTGGTCCGTTCTTTTTTGAGGGCACCTAACGTCACAGGCTTACCTTAACATGTTGGAAATCTTCTTCATCCCCGAATTGCAAAGGGGGCGCATACCGATTCGACATCAATGGTTTCAACAGGATGGGGCTAGGCCTCACACCACTAATGAAGTGCTAGACTTTCTCAATCAGAAATTCGGAAATCGTGTCATTTCAAACAGGTTTCCAGACCGATTCGGGGGTGGCTTTCTTTGGCTCCCTACGAGTCCTGACCTAAACCCATGTGATTTTTATCTCTGGGGGTTCCTTAAAGACAGTGTGTTCACTACAGCACCAAGAACTCTAGACCAGCTGCGACAAAGCATCGTCGACTGCTGCACCCTTGTGGATGCAGAAATCCTGGATAGAGTTATGAACAACTTCACCATTCGGCTGCGAGCAGTTCAAAACGTTCTTGGTGGCCACATTGAGCATATCATCAAGACTTTTCCACGGGAATAAAAACTCCGAACTGCCTAAAATATCATACTGAAATGCTAAGTTTGTAAACATTAATGGGTCAATAAATCATAGTACTGAAACGGTCAGAAATTGACTGAATCACCCTGTACATAGATTATTTTTAAAATATAATGCTAGTTGTGTCTTATATGCAGTTGTAACTCTTGAACGCCCTCCGCTGAAGAGCCGGTTGATGGTTCCATGTTGTTGGAACCTTTGACAAAGTCAGGAAATGACACTCTGGGATTGGTCATTGGTTTTCGCTA